>JANRMT010062795.1:8387786-8404735 GCA_026402145.1 Polypterus bichir lapradei
TCGCTCGCTTCTTATTGTTTCGCTGCCTTCTCAATTATATAATGCATGTTTTCTTCAGCGCTTTTTGGAGGTCTTCCTGGTTTTCTACACACTGCGTTGACAGTTCACATGATTACGTGGGAGGCGTGATGATGTCACACGAAACTCCGCCCCCCACGGCTTTTGAGCACAACTCCATTACAGCATATGCAGAAAAATAGCTTCCAGTTATGACCATTACGCGTAGAATTTCGAAATGAAACCTGCCCAACTTTTGTAAGTAAGCTGTAAGGAATGAGCCTGCCAAATTTCAGCCTTCTACCTACACGGGAACTTGGAGAATTAGTAGTGAGTGAGTGAGTGAGTGAGTGAGTGAGTGAGTGAGTGAGTCAGTCAGTCAGTCAGTCAGGGCTTTGCCTTTTATTAGTATAGATAAAAATCCAATATCTGTCTATCTGTATGTCTGTCCGCTTTTCACAAGAAAACTACTTAACGGATTTAGATTGGGTTTTTTTATATAATTTGCTTGAACATTCCTGGTGATTTTACAACTTTTCTCACTGCGCTAAGAATCATAGTTCGCTTGCAAGAGCGATATATTTGCGCTAATTGGAGACAGTGGCTAAAGGGAGGGGGAAGCATGACATCAGGAGTATGGAGCCGGGCAGGGCCCTCCTCACTGTCCTGTTTCACTACTATGTGGGTGGAATCGCAGGGGATTGCTAGTAATTAATAATTTTAAAAACAGATAAATCTTTCTGTAGGAGCTAAACAAATGTGAAATAAATATGACAAGCTGGCACTCTGAATAATATTACCAATCATGAAAAACAGATACCCACCTTGCCCAAGCAAGACAGCTGTGATTGCCAAAATCGAAGACGTCGGGAGGTTGTAAATGCAGGATTTGTAGGACCAGATGGTGCAATTAAGATAAGGGGTGACCCAGGGAGCTTGCTCTAAAGAGAAAAGTGATTAAATTGGCATCTAACAATATAGAAAGTAAACAGATCAAATTATGTAGCATGCATATTAAAAATTACTTATAATACATATAAAATATTACATACAGGTTGAGGCAAAAACACAGTAGTTTTTTTTCCATGTGGATTATAAATGACTTGCACTCTCAACTAATAAACAGATATAACAAAAACTTTATAAATGCATGATGTTTAAAATAAGACCCTACACAAAAAAGCATAGTTTCAAACAATGATGTATAATATAAAATATATAAAATAAAGTCTCACCGGTTTGTTATGTGACAGCACACCGACTGCTGGGTCCCAGGGCCTCTTGAGAAGCAGTGACAATGCTTCTGCCCCAGCAGCTCCAGCCTTTACAGAAGAAGAGAGTACCATTCTGTCAATCAGTGTTGGAACCTAAACAGTAAAGAACATGTAGTTATGTGACAGTGGTCCTTGAACAGAGTGATGAAACTCATTTGGTTTGAAGCAGACTCAACATTGAGAATCATTTAAGTACAAAATTGAACCGATCAATTTTGATAATAATAGACACTAATGGGACAGGCTTTAAAAAAGATTAAAATATGCCAATGAAAACCAAATTAATACAGTTGGACTTCCATAACTATGGGTCTTGCATCTGTAGATTCAACCAACCATGGAATTCCAAAAGGCGAAAATTTAAGTTTGATTGTCTTCTTGGTACTCCATCAGAAGCTGCCAAAATTGTGTTAGAGGCAGTCTAGGGACCTCACTAAACTGTCCAAATGGTAGTAGTAATGAGCAGTATGTACAAAGCACGGGGACTTGATCGGTGCAAGTTCCAATTCTAAAGGCCTGTTTATACTTGATGAGTCTGTGTCATCACACAGGTTTCGAAAGGATGCTTGTGATGTAAATGTAATCACTGGAAACCTCACGTTGGCAACCACGTGCCTCTAGAATTTATCTGTGTGGCCCTATGCATATCTACTATGAATGTGATAGACAAGAAAACATGCACTCATTGGAGGAACAGTTATCCACCATTAAAAGCACCGAGCAACAGCTAATTGTCCACAGCTTCATGGTGAGAAATCACCCAAACCTTGGGAAAAGATGAAAATTTGTACAGGCAGAAATGTAAACACAGCATATGCATGATCAATACATAAAGGCAAAGAAAAAAACTTTTGGTGGAAGACAGAGAGATTCTGTAACCATATAGTATCATACATTGGACGGTTGAACTATAAGCAGACCAGGGTGCACATCAGCATCTGTAGCTGCCTGTGCTGGAGTACAAAGGGGCCTTAAGAGCTACATTCTCCTATGAGAAAAATTACTAAAAAGTGGCATGTCACTTGCCAAAGCAGGCCAGAAGGTCAATAAGAACGAGTCGAGGATTTGCACAATCAACAAAAAGAAGCTGAAATTCGTGAAAGTATTAGTGCTAGAGCTACCATAAGTAATCTAGAGATGATTTGAACTATATAGCAGGATGTATGCAGGTTGTATGCAAATGCCATTTTATATAAAGGGACTTGAGCATATGTGGATTTTGGTACCAGGAACCAAGTAACAACTATATATTAAAACCACATGCTTTTGACAAGCTTTCTTTACCTTGCTCTTTAGTGTTTGCAGCACATCCAAGTAAGCAGCCAACATTGGTAAGCTGAGAGACTCTACTAGAGTTGCATGCAGCCACTGGGTGAGTTTAGTGTCCCAATTCATGCTTGCCAGGGAATGTCGCACCTTCCGGGCACACTTGTCCACTGCAATACGGCGAAGAACAGGTTCATTACATGCCTAGGGAATTAATAAAACACATGAAAATATGGTGTTAAGCAAGTTGTATAACAAAACAACTTACTCTGAAATTTTGGTATCTTGTATGACATTCTTTTCAGTACAAAATTCACAGCACATACTATCATCAGGAATTAATGCCAGAAAAAGTTTATACAAAATGAGGCAATACAAGAGAGTTAACTGCAAGATAATTTCAACTTAATGGAAAAAAATGACATAAAATAAATACATTAATAAAAACAAAAAGAACACAGTAGTCAGAATGTTACTAGTTCATGATTCAGAATTTTACTGATCTCCCATTTCACAAACAATGAAGTGTTGAATGCCTGGCCATGGACCCAAAATTTCGATGTTTTGTTCCCTGAGCCACTTAGTTATCACTTTTGCCTTATGGCAAGGTGCTCCATCATGCTGGAAAAGACATTGCTCGTCACCAAATTGTTCTTGGATCTTTGGGAGAAGTTGCTCTTGGAGGATGTTTTGGTACCATTCTTTATTCATGGCTGTGTTCTTAGGCACCACCAGTGCAGAGCTTGCTCAGGAATGGCAGCAGGTAGGTGTGAGCGCATCTGCACGCACAGTGAGGTGAAGACTTTTGGAGGATGGCCTAGTGTCAAGAAGTGCAGTAAAGAAGCTACTCCTTCCAAGAAAAACATCAGGGACAAACTAATATTCTGCAAAAAGTATAGGAACGGACTGGGGCAAAGTATTTTTCTCTGATGAATCCCCTTTCAGATTGTTTGGGGCATCCGGAAAAAAAAAAAAAAAGATTGTTCAGAGAAGAAAAGGTAAGCCCTACGATCAGTCCTGTGTCATGCCAACAGTAAAGCATCCTGAAACCATTCATGTGTGGGGTTGCTTCTCAGCCAAGGGAGTGGGCTCACTCACAACCTTGCCTAAGAACACAGCTATGAATAAAGAATATACAATAATCTATTCACAGATTGAGATCAACCTATAACCATAACAGTACAGGAGAAAAATGTATCACATTATTATGTCTGTTACAATGCACAAAAATGAAGAACTAGCAGTAAATAAGTGATCACATTTGTGAAGTTTGGTTTCACCAATGAAAAGAACAAACCTAACCTAATTACAATGTTTTCAAAAATATGCAGCACTTTCGTTTAGGTGCTGGAAAAATTACAAGACATCACTGAAGACTTCTTTTGGTTATCACTTTTTCCAGCAGTATTTTAAAACATTCTGCTGACAAGATTAATTTAAATAATATTTGTTGAGACCATAAGAGTGTTCCATAAGAGACGCACCCAGTTTTTTGAGCAGGAAAACAAGAAAAAAATATTCTGAACCAAATAGTACCGGTATACTAAAATATTTATGAAAATATAGCAAAATACGGTAATATTTAACAGCGTAAACTCAACAGTGGTGTTAAGAACCATCATCACTTCCATTAACAAATGAGGAAAGACTTTGAATGATTGTGCAACGATTTCCTCCTTCACTGAATGTCATGATGTTTTAACCCATTCACAAACTTGAGTGATAGTGGGCCTCTTCATTCGTCCAGTAGGAGTCAGATCATGATTCCCAGCTGCCATCCATTTGTTCCACTCTTCTCTCAGTGTAATGTGTTTTCTCATGTCCTGAGGTTTTCACAGTTATTGTTTTGGCACCTTTGAGGTCAACCGTCTTTATTAGATGGCACATCAAATGTTAGCGGGACTTCATCCACATTCCCAATCTGGCCCATTGGAAAATCATTTTTTTTCCTAGCATTAGTAATTACAAATTTATGAAAAGGCAGAATTTTCAATTCATATTCTTGTGGCAATTTTTGGGCAATTCTAGTTTTGGTGCGCATAGCAAGGTCGCTTATCCTCATAAATCTGTAGCACCATGATGGTGAACCAGTAAAATCCTTAATGCCGTTCTCTACAGCAATGCGTTTGGCTTCATAGATGATCATTTTTGTAGAAACTGAGAAGCCCATATTCCAGTGACGTGTGATCCATTCTTTCATGTCCATTTCTAACTGTGGCCATTTTGCAGCATGCCCACGCAAAGTGTGCTTACCAGTAGTTTTATCATTTTTTCAGTTGGAGGTGGCCCAAAATGTCTCTTCACTGCTCTGTTTCCATGTTCTTTTGTATATTTTACTACCTCCAGTTTAAACGGAATTTTATATGCTAATCTTTTCGTCTTTCACATTTTGTACCATTAGTGAATTGGTGTTTTTCTGAGGAAAATACAGTAATGAAAGAACTGTCAGTTGTTATGAGAGACATATTACCGTACACATCAGTAATTTGACTCATACTGCTTGGCGATGCACATGGGTTACCGTAAATCTTAATTCATGCATCGCCAAGTGGTATTAAAATTAAAGGGCACCAACCAGCCTGACAGGCAGGGCTTTGCATGGCAGGAGAGACTATGTGTGTCTCTCCTGCCATGACGGGTTCCTTGCCTACCTGTCAGGGCACTGTGCGCCATCACATAGTCCCGGCCGGCCAATTAAGAGGCCGACTAGACGAACCCGTGCTCTGCCGAATGGAGCAGGTGACAGGGTGGACAGCGGCTCCACAGATGGGTGAGTAGCGTGATCAGTATCTATGCAGTGCACAACTGAGCTGATGGTTCTTCACTCTCTCTCGCTGCGGGATTGTGGGCAATCATCTCCTATTCTCCGTCTATGTCGCCGTGCCTCACTCATATAGTCAACATCCGTACACGCGTATACTGTTTACTACAGCAGAGAGAGAGTGTCTGTTTGTGCTGTGACGCGCGTCTTGCACCCCAAAACACGAAGCTGAGTCTCAGTACTTTAGCAGCACCAGCTTTATTCAGCTTGAAACAGCAACAGCGCAGTTATTTATGGGATCTGCCACTCTCCTATACACATACACAGAAGTCAGGCAGGGTCGTGGCCAAGTAGTACTGTGCCCTGAGCATTTATAATGTTCCTTGTTCCTGGTATCACCCATCGACGGCAGGCACTTATAGCATGTCTGCGATCTTTTCGGATTCGCGTTTACGGCAAACTGCTACAGCGCTGGGAGACTGCGATTGCTTTGGGACGCTCTTCCGCGTGTCGTCACGTTGGGTAGAATCCCACAAGAGTTTAGAAACTCACTCACACCAGCCATGATTCTTTTCAAAGGTAAAGTGCAGGTTCATTTGTTTTATGCATTTTTACTTTATATTTGGTATTAATCATTTTTATATGAATAGTTCTGGGTTGTGGAACGAACCGTCTGAGTTTCCATTACCGGTATTTCTTATGGGAAAATTCACTTTAATATACAAGTGCTTTGGACTGCGAGCACATTTCCGGAACGAATTATGCTCGCAAGCCGAGGTTTCACTGTATTTTGTTTTGTAAGCGCTGCTGGTTAGAACCTTTAAAAAAAAATACCTAGGCAGGGCTTTTTTTATTTTTATAATATACCACTGTACATTTGTTTTTTGTTTAAACACATTTTGTTGTAGAAGTACGGTACCTAGAACACTTCTGGTGATGGAATTGAATCTTCCTGTCTGGACCTGTCCTTGATGATCTGATCCTGTCAGTCAGTCAATCAATGCCACACACACACACACACAGGGGAGGCGTGAGCTGTGCTGATCGTGTGAACTGAATGACTGACTGACCATTGAGACTTCAGGAGGCAGGACTTGCAGTGCTCTCACGAACACAGCTACAACAAGCTGGACATGGAGCAGCACATTAGTACTAGCACAGTAAGAAGCAGGCGGAGGGAGAAAGGGAGACGACTGTCACAGGCTGTCATGGTTTTAATAATCTTTTATTTTCCCAGGTACCGGTACATTAAGTCCTTCTCCCTCCCTCCTTCGCGCCGTCATCACCATCGAGGTTATCTGACTCCTACTGTTGACGGACGTTATCCCGCCTCCTTTCGCGTCATTTGACGCAGAGTGTGTGGCCTGTCTGAGAGTGGTGGGCGGGCATTGCCTCGCCGCCTGTCCGTACGGCATTGCTGATTGAGCGGCTGTGGCTATGAGGGGCGGGGAGGGCTGACATCACCTCCAGCACCTGAACTGTAAATTTTAAGTACCGTAAGCGACAGTAAGCGAACGCAGCAGCAGGCGACAGTGCATGGGACACCACGGGCAAACAAATATCCTTTTACAACAGCCTTGCTAGACAGCATTTGGACCATAAGACGCACCCTCATTTTCCCCCCACTTTTGAGGAAAAAAAAGTGCGTCTTATGGTCCGAAAAATACGGTACATGAGGAGGTATTTTGAAATAAACTATTATGAATCTACTGTAGTACAAAGTTCTCTTCTTACAAAGCTCCTGGTGGAGCCAGGAATATTTGACAAAATAAACAAAACACATTTACACATAAAATTTACAAATAATGAAATGGAATTTAGAATTAATATTGGGAAGCTTTTACTCAAATGCAAACTAAAGAAATAGTATTTCACATATGAAAATTAAAGCATCTTAAACAACCTAAGGTTGATGCATAGAGTGAAACTTCAGGTTCTCTATACTATATATACAGGTAGTCCCCAGGTTACGGATATCCGACCTACGACTTACGAACGAGGACGCAGCTGCGACGCATGCGCCTCAGTAACTGCAGCTCCGTCATCTTTGGCCTGGGGATGCTGCAAGCAGTGGCTGGAGGGGGGCGATTTCGCCGCTCGTGCAGTGTAGTGTCCCTCGGCCGGCTTCTGGCAGCAAGAGGTGACCCGTGGTCCATAGTCACCAGCGCCACAGCTATCACTCGTGTGCAGGACGATGGTTCGCTGCCCGCCCACTATGCCGCCGCAGCTACTGCTCCTGACTGGACACACAGGCTGGATGGAGCGGAGGGGGGCGTTTCACTGCTCGCCCAGCACACACGGCTGGTAATGCTGCAAGCGGTGACCCAGATGCGGCTGAACGGGGCGGCAGGGTTAGCATTGCAGTGTGCCTCGGATGGCTGCCTGTTGAACTGGGGTTGGGCGATTCACTACCCGCCTTTGACTGCACCGTGTTTGTTCTTGGTGGGCAGACACTGCAGGCAGCATGATCGATAACCATGAATCCAGATGAGCTGGGCAAATGAGGACACGCACATGCAGCAAGGAGCAAGTGTAAAAAAAATGTCAGGTGCTTTTATTAACATTTAATAATAAACCAAACAGTGTTTAAAAAGTCAAGCACATCCAATTAATTGCAAATAAATAAATCATAAAAATGTGTTCACATGGAGGTTAAAATATTCAAAGAAAAAATATTCCATTCCATTATAGCAAGGTTAAAAACACAAGTAGGAATCAGTTTTATAAAAAATGCACAAGCCCTGGTGCATTCTTTTAAAACCAAGGTCTCCTCTGCTTAGCCTGCACGGGATCCTGAAGGCAGAGGAGATGTCCTTCTGACAGGCACAGCCAGGCTTGGGTCCCTACCATTCCACATGCTCCCAGCCAGAGCTGCATCGAGCTTTGCTCCTCCAACTCTCACTGCTAGGTCACTAGTAGGAGTGGCCCTCTTCAACTCCCTCGAGCGTCAGCTGTATGCTCCATTTTAAGGTTCTCTACCTGGCTGCCTGCCTCCATCCCCTCTCATTTTTTTCCTTTTATTTCCTCAAACCCTCTGCCATGCAGAATCCTCTTGTATTGGCTTGATTGGGCACAGGGGTGATTGAGACACCTCACAGATCCACTCAACTTTGTATGTGCAATCAGCCAAGCACCCCCATCATCCCCATACTGAAGCATGCTCATGCACACCCAAATCTGACTGGAGCCTGCATTTCCTGGGACGCGATTATTTATTTAAAAACCTGCACAACACAATGGACCACTTATCACAGTGGACTATTAAGCATTTTTTCACAAGCGTCTTCATCTATGTACCACGCTAACAATTTTTGTGCTGAAATTAAAGATTAGAAATTAATTTCCTCACCGACTCGTTTGCTAGACGTGCTAGCCTCTCAGACTGCAGAGCTTTCAGCACTTTGTTGAACAGTTTATTCTGGGCTACAGACCAGCCAGTCCTGTTAAGAAAAAGATAAAATGCAAAAAAATTGAATTACTTACTTTTCTTATTTTTTTTTAATCATCCATTGCATTATTTGATCTTCTACCAAAAAGATATTTATTCAACTCGTTTAACATAATTGTAATGCATTTCTGCATATGTGCATCTGGATTTTGCTATTACAAATTGTAGGAAAACATTCGGATTGTCTCAATAAAAACTAAGATATT
The DNA here is from genome assembly GCA_026402145.1 of Polypterus bichir lapradei. Taxonomy (NCBI): domain Eukaryota; kingdom Metazoa; phylum Chordata; class Cladistia; order Polypteriformes; family Polypteridae; genus Polypterus; species Polypterus bichir. The sequence continues at coordinate 8,396,739 of JANRMT010062795.1, forward strand.
CTTCTAAAAATTATGTTTTGACAAGAAGCATTAAAATAAATATATACATTAAAAAAGAAAAAAAAATGATAAAAATGCTTTTACATGTTAGATATTAATTTCATTCATTTTATAAACCTGCTTATCTCATGAGTTAAAAATAAATAGGGATGTCAAAAGAACTGAAATTTCACTACCATGTTGATAAAAATTCAAAAAATGTAACAATACTAGAGTTTTGGATTTTTTTTTACAATATGGGTACCAAAGTGCAAGTCGGTAAGAGTGACTACAAGTAGACTTATTACTTTGGAAGTCATAACAATACTTAATAAAAGCATAATGTAAAAACTACATATGAAAATTTCAAGAATTTCAGTGTGCAATTGCTGAAATCATGTTTATAATTAAATAAAATAAAAAATAAAAAACAAAAACAACAAAAATACCCATTATGGAGTTAGTTCAGAAACAGATTTGTGCATACTTTAGAGACCACATGGCATCACTGGTTAGATGTGATTTGTAATCGTTTAACTTGCAGATAGCAAGATTAATCACTTTTTAATATCATGTCCTACACTATCACGATAAAGGAAAGGGTCATGAAAATACTGTAGGAATGTGGTATGTGGGGGGAAACTGCATGGCTGCAGTGCTAACAAACTACAAAGTAAAAAAAAAAAATCAAGGAAAGTACCAAGTAAAACATCTATTTGGCTCATCTGTACTGGCGATGAAATGAGTTGCTCTATTTGTTAAAAATAAACTTAATTGATTAGTTTTTCTCCTCTAGGTCCAGGGATTGAGACAGCCATGGTTTATTGTGTTGATTTAGATATACGTTTTGGATCACTGTCCTGCTGGAAGATCCAACAATGACCCAGTTTCAGTTTCTTGGTAGAGGCAGCCAAAGTTAAATGTAAATTCATGGAATTCATGGTATTTCATGGAATCCATGATGCCATGTGCTTTAAAAAGATTCAAAGGGCCTTTGGAGGAATAAAAAAAAAATCACAGAACCGGAAACATTCTTAACAGTGGGGAACAGATTCTTTTTGATATAGACATCCTTCTTTTTACACAAAACCCACCTTGAGTCTGTTGCTAAAAAGCTCAATTTTCCTTTCATCTGACCATAGGACAAGATCAAAGTTCCAGTAGTGTTTAGTATACTCCAGGGACTTGTGTTTGTGGTTAAATGACAGAAAGTTATTTTTGGCATGGTATCCAAATAATCTGTTGGTATATTGATTGTGTCTGATGGTAGTGGAAACTAGATGACCCCTAGATGCTACTTTTTTCTGTATTTCTCTATCAGTGACCCTTGGGGATTGTCTTACCTCTATTATCATCTAACTACATATTTATATCCCTGTGAAACAAGGAAGTCAAAGATTACTGCTTGAAAGTTCCGTCACACTGTGATCGACTTAAAAAAAGGAAAATATAAGCAGAAAAAATACTGCAATTTTACTTTGTTCATAAGAATTTTAAAGGGTGCTAATAATTGTGGTAAATGTGGTTTTGTTAAATAATTATTTCTTGATGAGGGAAGTTGAATTTCTCCAATTTCTTTCAGTGTGAGATTAATGTAATTCAACAAAAGTTGAATATTTATAACCCTTTTTTGCTTATCTTTCCCAGAGGTGCAAATAATTGCTTGATATACCACTATTTTAAATTTTATTTTATTATTAGTGTTAAATATTTTATAGTCTATTGTAGAAAAGGGTACAATATTGTCTCCTTGAATAATGGAGGTACTTTTAATTAAAAAGGCGGTGAAAGGGATTTCTGTTTTTGTTGCAGTATCAAATTGGAAACAAGTACTATAAAATTTCACTGGTATTGGTATTGAATACAAACATTCCGGTGTCATGACATCCCTATTAGCCACAAGCAGTCTATGGAATATTAATCATTAACTCTCTTTGTACTCAGAAATCCAAAAAAAGATGCCCTTATTTAAGAGCAACTACAAATAGTACTTGAACTTGTCTGTGTTTTCCGCGACTGACATCATTATTTTCTGATTACAAAAAAATGCAATCAATGTATAATGTTTAAGTGTTTAATGGAAGAGGCAATATTAGTGCAAAATTGCAACACATAAACCTAAATATAACAATTCACATTGTATAGAATCACTGACAGTTTCATAAAGAGAGTGAGAAGAGAACTTGGCTTACTTGTTGAGATGCTCTTCCCAGTCATCTGGAGGAGGAGAAGTGTCTGCATCAGCTCGTGCAAACAAAACATGTCTCTCACATTCATTCATGACACTTCGGGCCTTCTGGTTATCATATAGAGGCATTGGTGTTGGTGTCACTGTCTCTACATCAATTGGCATGTCATTTTCTCTGCAAGTATAATATAAACGTATATGGTTTTGAATTTCTTGAATATTATAGGAATCACAAAATCTATTGGCTGATATACCAAGAATTCACAACACTTATCAAATTCAGTCCAGTGGAACGTTCAAAGTTATAAATCAGTATATATATATATATATATATATTATGCTATAGCATGGCTGCAATAAAGAAACTGAGGAAAAAGAGTACACCTCAAAACGTTTATTTGAGTCTTACAAATTCCACTGGTTTGGTAAAATAATTGGCTTGTTGGTTTGATTCAGTTATTGCAGGCAATGTATATTCAACTACTGTTTTATACTACTTTATGCTAATCAGGGACAATGGAACCAACTGACTTTTCCAGAAAGTATTCTAAAAACAGTATAAAATATTAATGTGCAAACTACATAAGAATCAGTTGTATTCTATTTTTTCATCTTTACATCACTTTTGATTTACAGACATTTTAAGAATCCTGAATGTTAAACAGTATAACAATTGTTCACAGGAGCTGTTAACATAAACAAAAAGTAAAGAAATCAAGTTTCAAAGACAGATTACTTCATGTGAATGAATATGTAAAATCACATTTCTGAAACAAAATGGGCAGAAGGAAACACAAATAAAATAAGTATAGCACAACAGAAAATACATTTTTAAAATTTATTAATAAAAATGTCCCATTTATCTATACAAAAACAAAGGAAACATTAATACTTTTTACAAGTGTAAAATAAAAAGTTACTTATTTACATTATACAATGCAATACTTATTATGTAGAAATGAACATTGCCATTAGCATTTCAGCTGTTCACTGGAGGCAATTACAATCCTGCACAACCATTTCTAGGTTAACAGACCCAGATTGAACTTCGTGGCTTAAAAAAAAAAAACAAAATGCATCCTATGTGGAGTGCAATGCCTGACTGTTACCTGTATGGATTTTGCATATTTTCCTGGTGTTAGCATATGCTTTCCTCTTGGTGCTATGGCTTTTGTCCTACATACCTAAAGATTAAATAGCAATTTCAGACTGAGTGTAGATGTGTAGATCAAGAAATGGACTGGTGCACCATCCAATGTTGTTTCCTGTTTTGCACTAAATGCTTCTGGAACAAACTCTTGACCCATGACTGTGAATTAGGGTAAGTTTGAGAATGTCATGTAGTAAATAATAAGGCTGCATGTCCTCAAAAGAGTAAGACGCAAATACAGAAACGGGAAAAATATTTTCAATGCAACATATATAATAGTGTTTAAAAGTTTGGAATCACCCATAAATTTCAGTATTTTTGATAGAATTTAGGGAACTTCTATATCAAAATGCCATTAAATTGATTTAGAACCAAGCCAATATATTGCTAATGGCTATTAGTTTTTGAAATGACCAATTTTAAATTTATTAGTCACATTATGACTGCAAAGCCCCATTTTCAATAGACATTCCTTTAGTAACCCAACAGTAAATTTCTTTAGCATATCCTTAGCTAGTCATGTTTAAATGTTAATTGGTTATTAGAAAAACCTTTGTAATTGCATCAGCATTGCTGAAAACTGTTATCCTGCTCAATCAAGCAAGCAAATTGTCTTTCCATAGGCTGCAAGGTATTGGGTTTCCTTACTTTAAGTTCTTGGTGTAACAATGGCCAAAATACAACAGTTTTCTCAAGATCAAGGTATTTTTTTTAACCTGCAGAATGAAGGTTTTTCCATATGACAGACTGCCCAGAAACTGAGGGTTTCATACAAAAGTTCCTATTACCATCTTGAAAGAATTGATAAATTGGATCTAACTAGGAGAGAAGAAGAAGGGGAAGGCCCAAATGCACAAACGCATAAAAGGCTATGTACATCAGAGTCTGCAATTTGAGAAACAAACACCTTACACGCCCTCAAGTTGTCTTTTTCCTTAAATACACGCCAAATACCAAAGTCACACAGCACTTTGTAATTAGTTTGTTCTTTCTCTTCTGTATCATTTCTTAGGAGTGGTATTATCGGTAAATTTAACAATGGATTTTTTTTTACAAAACCAATATGTGAAACACAGTCATTGACATAATGAGTAAAAGATCACTAACAAGACCTAGCCCTGTGGGACACTAAGAGGTTTAGGAATGCCTTCCTTCACCATCTACTTTGTGTCAGAAAGAAAATCCAACAGCTAATTAAACCTTATTTTAACCAATGTCCTTCAGTCTATCTTGGGAGAGGCAGAGCTGTAGTCAATTACAATGGTGCTGACACACATGCTCAATGATGTTCAGTGGAATGAAAAATTACTACTACTGGTACTAAATATCCTCTCAGCCTTGCAGAATGCTATTCCTAAAATATGTAGTTTTCAGAAAGCATTCTCAACAAAAAAAATCAACTTTATAAGCTGTCTGAAACAGTTTTTTTTCTTTAAGGTACTGACAGAAACTACTGTATTTCTTTGGTGACAGTTGGTGAATAAACATGTCCTGAATATTTGATAAATTATCTGCAACCAAACATCAAGACGGCATTAGCAAGTGCAATTTCTCTGAACTAAAGAGTGAGAGGCAGATCTTAATTGTGGGAATGAAGTCTTTTTCCTATTGATCTTCAGTGTCGAGAAGTAATTTAATATTTTAACCAAAAAAATACACACCTTTTACACATTTTGACCAGACAAATTGGTAACAACATGTGGATTACGCAACACGAGTTACATGAGAATTTTTTTCCATAATAATAATAATACATTTTATTTATATAGCACCTTTCCCATGCTCAAGGCACTTCACAGAAAGAACGGCAGGGTATACAGTATATAGCATTGTACTAAAACAGATAAATAAATAAAGAAGAGTAAGATAGTAAATTCAGAGAGAAAAAAAGCCTAACAGACAACATAACTGATGGTCTAGCACACACACATACAGGTTACATGAACAACTTGACATAGAGGTAAACTGAGAGAAGGGTAATAAAGTCAGGTAGAGCTAAAAGCATTCCTAAAAAGAGGAGTTTTGGGTTATTTTTTAAAAGAATTCATGGAGTGAGCTGACCTGATTAATTTCGATAGGTCTTTCCAGAGTCTGGGCGCTATACAGCTGAAGGCCCTGTCACCCATGAAGTGTAGATTAGTGTGGGGCACAATAAGACTGCCAGAATCAGAGGACCTTAGTGAGCAGACAGGCAAATAGTGATGGAGAAGGTCACTGATGTAGTTTGACGCAAGGTTGTTTAAGACTTTGTAGGTTATTAGTAGAATTTTATATTCGATTCTGTAAGTGAAGGCGGAGCAGGATGGGTGTTATGTGCTCTCTGCAGCTGGTTTGAGTAAGGATTCTTGCAGCCAAGTTTTGAATAAGCTGGAGCTGTGATATAAGATTAGAAGGGGCACCTGCCAGTAGGAAATTACAATAATCGATGCGGGATGTTATAAAAGCATGGACAACTTTCTCAGCATTAGAAAAGGAGAGGAAGGAGCCAACATGGGATATGTTATGGAGGTGACAGTAAGAAAGTTTCTTAATGTGATTTATGTGGGCAGAATAAGAAAGGGAGGAATCAAAAATGACACCAAGATTCTTTGCAGTAGGGGCAGGTCTGATGAGATCACCACCAAGATGGACTGGGAAAGAGCTCATTTTATTAAGTTGCATTTTAGTCCCAATTTGCAGGAGCTCAGTTTTATTGCAATTTAATTTTAAAGAGTTCTGCTCCATCTAGGTATTAATTTCACCGAGACAGGCTGTGAGCTGAGAAAGCTCTGATGAAGTTCCACTTTTAACATTGAAATAGAGTTGAATATCGTCTCCATAAAAATGATAACCCAGTCCAAAGCTACAAATAATATGGCCAAGGGGAAGCATATAAATACAAAAGAGAAGAGGGCTGAGAACAGAGCCCTGAAGAACTCCTTGTGTGACTGGCGCCGAGCTGGATCTGCTGTTGCCAAGACTAACAAACTCCTGCCTATCAGTCAGATAGGACTTGAACCACTCAAGGGCAGTGCCAGAGATACCCAGCATGTTCTCCATTCTGGACAGTAGAATGTCATTTCTGACAGTGTCAAATGCTGCACTGAGGTCTAACAAAATTGATATGCTGCTTTGTCCAGAGTCAGCTGCCATAAGCAAATCATTGGTTACCTGTAGCAGAGCAGTTTCACAGTTGTGTCGCACCCTGAAACCAGACAAAGGGTTCCATCAAATTATTAGAGGTTAAGTAATTAGTGAGTTTGGACGCTACAACACGCTCAAGAACTTTTGACAGAAAAGGTAAGTGAGAAATAGGCCGAAAATTGTTAAGATTGTCAGCATCAAGACCAGACTTTTTTAACACTGGGGTTACAAAAGCGATTTTAAAAGTGAACGACACAGAGCCAGTGTCAAGGGATGAGTTTATTATTGTTGTAACAGTCGGAATTATGGCATGAAAGCAGGATTTAAGTAGTGTGCTGGGGATGGGGTCCAGTACACAAGTAGTCGGCCTCATCTTAAAAAGCAGGTTATTAACAAACTCAGATGTGACGGTGAGAACTCAGAGAAGGAGCTGGATGGAGTGGGAAAGCAGGGAAAGATATATACAGATGATGTATTTATGTTAGTTGAATTATGTAGATCTTTAATTTTGTTAAGGAAAAAGTGGAGGAATTTCTCACAGACTTCAGTTGAAGAGGTAGTTGGGCCAGATGTGGGTTCGAGTAGTTTGTTAACTACAGAGAACAAAACCCTTGGGTTGTCATGGCCACTTTCTATTATTTTGCCAAAATGAGTGTTCTTGGAAGCAGTTTGTGCTTCTCTTTAAGCTCTTTGGTGGTCAGAGAAAGCCTATATGTGCATGGTGAGGCCAGTCTTACGTGACATTCTCTCAAGGCATCGGCCAGCTGCTTTCATAGATCACAATTCTGAGTTATACCAAGGAGCTGAACGCTTAAAGGAAACCTCCCTCCTTATGTTTTAACGGAGCTGTTTAATCTAATGTTGAATGAAGAGCTGTGTTATAGTAGTCCACAAGACTATCAAGTGTTGATGTAATAGTTGAAGGCAGTAAAAGATCAGAAATGGATCCAGAAAGAACAGCTTGGCATCATTTTCTCACCAAACACTACAAATTAAATAGGGTAACATATTAAAAAAAAAAACAAAAACAATTTTTGGATAGAGTATCCCTTTAAGTTACTTATGTATATGTCTGCCTTGAAGAAATACTCTTTAAAATACATTTTATTTTACATAAAGAAGCTACATAAAATAGAATAACTGGAGAGAATAAAAATATACCACTAACAAAAACAACTAAATTCCTATTTTAAAATAAATAAATAAATAAAAAAGTTAAATAACTACTCACACAGTGGTGTCCTGTTGACGACGTGGTGTAACAAATAACATTCGCGTGGGCCGAGCACTGCTAGCATCAGGGTGGGCACTCCAGGGCTTGGCATAACTATGGTCCAGGAATACCAGATCCAATTCTCGTTCATGCACAGATAACTGGAAAAGCAAGGAGGTGCCCATCCTTCTTGCTGAAGTCTGCAGATCCCGCTCTCCACCACGATACATTTTTCTTTCTTCTTTCTCCAAACACAAATTTTATGAATGCAGGGGATCTTTCAATAGGCAGACTGCAACTGAAAAATGATATAATTAACAACATGAAATTTGAAGATTTCACAT
>JANRMT010062795.1:8419735-8455056 GCA_026402145.1 Polypterus bichir lapradei
TATATATACTGTATATATAATGTGTGTGTATGTATATATATATATATTACAGTGGGATGCAAAAGTTTGGGCAACCTTGTTAATAGTCATTATTTTCCTGTATAAATCGTTGGTTGTTACAATAAAAAATGTCAGTTAAATAAATCATATAGGAGACACACACAGTGATATATGAGAAGTGAAATGAAGTTTATTGGATTTACAGAAAGTGTGCAATAATTGTTCAAACAAAATCAGGCAGGTGCATAAATTTGGGCACCGTTGTCATTTTATTGATTCCAAAACTTTTAGAACTAATTATTGGAACTCAAATTGGCTTGGTAAGCTCAGGGACCCCTGACCTACATACACAGGTGAATCCTATAATGAGAAAGAGTATTTAAGGGGATCAATTGTAAGTTTCCCTCCTCCTTTAATTTTCTCTGAAGAGTAGCAATATGGGGGTCACAAAACAACTCTCAAATGACCTGAAGACAAAGATTGATCACCATCATGGTATAGGGGAAGGATACAGAAAGCTGTCCCAGAGATTTAAGCTGTCTGTTTCCACAGTTAGGAACACATTGAGGAAATGGAAGACCACAGGCTCAGTTCAAGTTAAGGCTCAAAGTGGCAGACCAAGAAAGATTTCGGATAGACAGAAGCGACGAATGGTGAGAACAGTCAGAGTCAACCCACAGACCAGCACCAAAGACCTACAACATCATCTTGCAGCAGATGGAGTCACTGTGCATCGTTCAACCATTCGGCGCACTTTACACAAGGAGATGCTGTATGCGAGAGTGATGCAGAGGAAGCCTTTTCTCCGCCCACAGCACAAACAGAGCCGCTTGAGGTATGCTCAAGCACATTTGGACAAGCCAGCTTCATTTTGGAATAAGGTGCTGTGGACTGATGAAACTAAAATTGAGTTATTTGGGCATAACAAGGGGCGTTATGCATGGAGGAAAAAGAACACAGCATTCCAAGAAAAACACCTGCTACCTACAGTAAAATATGGTGGGGGTTCCATCATGCTGTGGGGCTGTGTGGCCAGTGCAGGGACTGGGAATCTTGTCAAAGTTGAGGGACGCATGGATTCCACTCAGTATCAGCAGATTCTGGAGACCAATGTCCAGGAATCAGTGACAAAGCTGAAGCTGCGCCGGGGCTGGATCTTTCAACAAGACAACGACCCGAAACACTGCTCAAAATCTACTAAGCCATTCATGCAGAGGAACAAGTACAACGTTCTGGAATGGCCCTCTCAGTCACCAGACCTGAATATAATTGAAAAGCTGTGGTGCGAGTTAAAGAGAGCTGTCCATGCTCGGAAGCCATCAAACCTGAATGAACTAGAGATGTTTTGTAAAGAGGAATGGTCCAAAATACCTTCAACCACAATCCAGACTCTCATTGGAACCTACAGGAAGCGTTTAGAGGCTGTAATTTCTGCAAAAGGCGGATCTACTAAATATTGATTTCATTTCTTTTTTGGAATCAATAAAATGACAACGGTGCCCAAATTTATGCACCTGCCTGATTTTGTTTGAACAATTATTGCACACTTTCTGTAAATCCAATAAACTTCATTTCACTTCTCAAATATCACTGTGTGTGTCTCCTATATGATTTATTTAACTGACATTTTTTATCGTAACAACCAACGATTTATACAGGAAAATAATGACTGTTAACAAGGTTGCCCAAACTTTTGCATCCCACTGTATGACAGCAACACTCATAACAGTGACAAAACAATTACATTGATGATCATATTACGTTATTTTCAAGAAGTTTCCTTTTCTTTTTCATTACTTCTTTAACACACTACTTCTCCGCTGCGAAGCGTAGGTATTTTGCTAGTTATATATATATATATATATATATACAGGTGCTGGTCATAAAATTAGAATATCATGACAAAGTTGATTTATTTCAGCAATTCCATTCAAAAAGTGAAACTTGTATATTAGATTCATTCATTACACACAGACTAACATATTTCAAATGTTTATTTTTTTTTAATTTTGATGATTATAACTGACAACTAATGAAAGTCCCAAATTCAGTATCTCGGAAAATTAGAATACTGTGAAAAGGTTCAATATTGAAGACACCTGGTGCCACACTCTAATCAGCTAATTAACTCAAAACACCTGCAAAAGCCTTTAAATGGTCTCTCAGTCTAGTTCTGTAGGCTACACAATCATGGGGAAGACTGCTGACTTGACAGTTGTCCAAAAGACGACCACTGACACCTTGCACAAGGAGGGCCAGACACAAAAGGTCATTGCTAAAGAGGCTGGCTGTTCACAGAGCTCTCTGTCCAAGCACATTAATAGAGAGGCGAAGGGAAGGACAAGATGTGGTAGAAAAAAAGTGTACAAGCAATGGGGATTACCGCACCCTGGAGAGGTTTGTGAAACAAAACCCATTCAAAACTGTGGGGGATTCACAAAGAGTGGACTGCCGCTGGAGTCAGTGCTTCAAGAACCACCACGGACAGACGTATGCAAGACATGGGTTTCAGCTGTCACATTCCTTGTGTCAAGCCACTCTTGAACAAGAGACAGTGTCAGAAGCGTCTCAACTGGGCTAAAGACAAAAAGGACTGGACTACTGCTGAGTTATGTTCTCTGATGAAAGTAAATTTTGCATTTCCTGTGGAAATCAAGGTCCCAAAGTCTGGAGGAAGAGAGGAGAGGCACAGAATCCACGTTGCTTGAGGTCCAGTGTAAAGTTTCCACAGTCAGTGATGGTTTGGGGTGCTATGTCATCTGCTGGTGTTGGTCCATTGTGTTTTCTGAGGTCCATGGTCAACGCAGCCGTCTACCAGGAAGTTTTAGAGCACTTCATGCTTCCTGCTGCTGACGAACTTTATGGAGATGCAGATTTCATTTTCCAACAGGACCTGGCACCTGCACACAGTGCCAAAGCTACCAGTACCTGGTTTAAGGACCATGGTATCCCTATTCTTGATTGGCCAGCAAACTCGCCTGACCTTAACCCCATAGAAAATCTATGGGGTATTGTGAAGAGGAAGATGCAATACGCCAGACCCAGCAATTCAGAAGAGCTGAAGGCCACTATCAGAGCAACATGGGCTCTCATAACACCTGAGCAGTGCCACAGACTGATCGACTCCATGTCATGCCGCATTGCTGCAGTAATCCAGGCCAAAGGAGCCCCAACTAAATATTGAGTGCTGTACATGCTCATACTTTTCATGTTCATACCTTTCAGTTGGCCAACATTTCTAAAAATCCTTTTTTTGCATTGGTCTTAATTGATATTCTAATTTTCCGAGATACTGAATTTGGGACTTTCATTAGTTGTCAGTTATAATCATGAACATTAAAAGAAACATTTCAAATACGTCAGTCTGTGTGTAATGAATGAATCTAATATACAAGTTTCACTTTCTGAATAGAATTAATGAAATGTCATGATATTCTAATTTTATGACCAGTACCTGTATGTATGTATGTGTGTATATATTATATATATATATATCCAAAAAAACTGTTCTTTTGAGAAATTGCTTAGGTGCAAGAAAGAAATTGCTTCCAAAAAGGGACATAAAATGTTTCCACAACAGGGGTACAGTTTGTGCTAAACAATATAAGTATGCAATGGTATGGGATATAACATCTAAAGATGGGGGCACAAAAGAAAATCAATTTTGTTTGGATAAATCCCTAAAGCAATGCATTTGTGTTTTATTTAGTGAATATTGATATAAACAAAGGATTTTAATCATATTAACAGTTTCTTTTAAAACTTTAAAGTGTTGCCCTCGCTACTCTTCAGCCATCTGTAGCTGCTTGACTACAGAAGCACAGTAATAGCAGTTTATTTTTGGGGATGTAATTTAGGGACAATAATGCCAAAAACCCTTTCATTATAAAACACTGGAGAATTTTTATTGACATATGGATTAAGCATGAGGCAAAATTTTGTGCAATGAATTTCATGATACAAAATACTACCAATAAGAAATGTGCCATTGTATTACAGCTATACTGTTTGACATTACCATATGATTGAAATGAAGCACAGCACCATACATTGAAAACAAGAGATTTAAAACAGACTGAAAATAAGAACTAATATATGACATGGGCGGCACAGTGGTGCAGTGGTAGCGCTGCTGCCTTGCAGTTAGGAGACCCGGGTTCGCTTCCCAGGTCCTCCCTGCGTGGAGTTTGCATGTTCACCCCGTGTCTGCGTGGGTTTCCTCTGGGCGCTCTGGTTTCCTCCCACAGTCCAAAGACATGCAGGTTAGGTGGATTGGCGATTCTAAATTGGCCCTAGTGTGTGCTTGGTGTGTGGGTGTGTTTGTGTGTGTCCTGCGGTGGGCTGGCACACTGCCGGGGATTGTTTCCTGCCTTGTGCCCTGTGTTGGCTGGGATTGGCTCCAGCAGACCCCCGTGACCCTGTGTTCGGATTCAGCAGGTTGGAAAATGGATAGATGGATGAATATATGACATTGCAAACTCACTGCAATTTGGCATCACTAGCATTACACTGTCTGAAGGTGAAAGTAGTCAATGCACAATATAGACATCGCTGTTTGTGAAAGCGGGGTAATACAGAAGATTTCAAACACAAAAATTAATGAGTCACATCAACACAAGTGCAGAGAATTGAAACATGTTTTTCATAAATTTATCACTGCATTCACAGGCTTATTATATGTTAAGAAAAAAGTAAAAAAAAAAAAAAAAACAGCACACACTGTTACACTCCATTCGAAATAGTGCGGTGCTAAGGTGTTACGTGGTGCACGGCTGTACTCAAGTCCTAATTTGGGATCCTGAGGTGGTTCGTCAGATAGTGGTTGCGTCAATGCATTGTATCAGTGCATGCTCCCAACCTCTCTCTCTCTCTCTCAAGCCTAATATGCAACCCTTTAGGTTCTCGGTCTACTTTTTTTAAATGGAAAGTTCCAGAAAGGTGATGCAGTGTATAACAAAGCACTCATCTCAGGCTAGTTTCTCCAACACATCTAGAACTATGAGTGGGTGACATATACTGGAAGGGGAAAAAAGTAGATTTAAAACAGAAGATACAATAGGAAGAAACCATGTCTTGTGCTGGGTCTGCTTAGGAGTGGCAGTGGTAGTGTAAGTGAATAAGCAAGTAAAAATCTGCTCTCTTGTTGATAAGAGAAAGGTGAATGCCTTCTGTCAAATCTATCTGAACAGCAGAGCATTGGTAAGGATTTTGATGGATGACAGTACACAAGTAGTCAATGGTACATTTATTATCAATTACATTTCAGTCTTAAAAGTAATTCCAAATACATTATACAAGTCAATCAAAACCATTAGAATGTTTAATTATTATATAGTGATATGGGTTTTTGGCCATACTACTCACTCCTACAAATCTAGCACTTTTGGTATGATGTGCAATAGGACGTTTCTCAGCATCAATGTGTGGTCCATCTGTGGCAGACCTATGCAATGCAAGTGTAATGAAAACTGCAAGAGGTGCAGAACATTTCTTTAATTTTAATAGCAAAGGCTGCTGTGCAGCCATAGAAGGAACAAGAAAACAGGCCTTGGTTATAGTGCTAATGGTTAAGCGGATGTATCAGATGTACTGTGTAACTAAATAAATATTTTTCAGTAAACAATATTTGTGTTATTAGTTTTTAATACTAGGAGATATTTTTTTAGTTTGCTGATGCTCCTTACTCTTGAATGTACTACATACAATTGCCTATCAGAAAAACATTTGAGCCACAAACTTTTGTCTTTTGTTAATGGTCATTGGAGAAAACAATTTTACAGAAAACTGTTTTGAAATGAAACAGGTAATCAGTAGGAATAATATGAATTTTCTGTATGTAATTTTACCCTGTATCCCATTCTGTGAAAACTGAAATTTTTAGTCAGATTTGAATTTGATGTTTTGATCTGTAATCTGGTACTTTTACAAAATTTTAAGTTTAGTTCAAAAGTGTTTTGACGTCGGGGTTTTGTATTGGTAGCGTCATGATACGGCTAATTATGTATGAGGAAGATAGTTCCCTAGTATAACCTTCAAATGTTTATTTCGCACCTACCGAACAATCCCCATGCACTCTGACCTCTGGCAGAACAGTGTAACAGTAAATAAAGATGAGCTGTTACACACCCATTTTATTTCTTGCCTTTAACACACAACTGTAACCTGTAGTATGAATAACCAATCATAGGCAACTATATATCACTGGAATGCTCTGAACCTAGACTATCCAGTGGTAATGAGCCTCAACATTGGTGGGATGTTTGACAAAAGAAGATTCACTTAGCTGTGACGCGATGCTTGTATCAACATACAGTACAGGCCAAAAGTTTGGACACACCTCCTCATTCAATGTGTTTTCTTTATTTTCATGACCATTTACATTGGTAGATTCTCACTGAAGGCATCAAAACTATGAATGAACACGTGGAGTTATGTACTTAACAAAAAAAGGTGAAATAACTGAAAACATGTTTTATATTCTAGTTTCTTCAAAATAGCCACCCTTTGCTCTGATTACTGCTTTGCACACTCTTGGCATTCTCTCGATGAGCTTCAACAGGTAGTCACCTGAAATGGTTTTCCAACAGTCTTGAAGGAGTTCCCAGAGGTGTTTAGCACTTGTTGGCCCCTTTGCCTTCACTCTGCGGTCCTTCACTATTTTTAAGAAACTAGAATATAAAACATGTTTTCAGTTATTTCACCTTTTTTTGTTAAGTACATAACTCCACATGTGTTCATTCATAGTTTTGATGCCTTCAGTGAGAATCTACCAATGTAAATGGTCATGAAAATAAAGAAAACACATTGAATGAGAAGGTGTGTCCAAACTTTTGGCCTGTGCTGTATACAAGTGCAAATTGCATATTTTGCAAATGAAAGAGGGCAGACAACAAGGAAACTTAGGATTTAATTAAGGGAAGAATACCTTGGCTATATAAAAATGCCATATTACTTTTGGTTAACTTTTGGGTTTACTGCAATGTATACAAACAACTTTGACATATGGTGTTGCCTCCTGATGTAACGCCTTGTGTATAAGAGGTTACACACTTGCTGGATGTAAATCCAGATGGATCAAGCCATTACATCACACATACACAAAGTAGATAAGGCAGTGAATTTCCAGTACACATGCACGAAAGCTCGACTGCTAAAGCTCTGTGATGTTATGCTGTCCTTGCAAAGCATCCATTAAAAAATTCTCAGATTACTAGTGGTGTATAATCTAAATGTTTAGTATGCAGTCATATGCTGAAAATACCCAGAGCAAATGTATTTGTTTGCTAACATATTGCTAAATAAACTGCTTTTGGAAAACCACCATTTGTTCCACAGTGAACCTCACTCAAATAATACAGTGGAACCTTGGGTCACGAATGTCTCGGAACATGTACAAATCGGGTTACGACCAAAAAGTTCACCAAACTTTTGCATCTGTTCACGACCACACACTCTGGTGACGAACAAGCCAGTTTCCCTTCCGGTTCGTACGCGCCGATGATTTCTGCACGTGTTCAGTCTCTCCCTGAACATTGTTCTCGGTCAGACGTGTGTGCATTCGCTGTGAACTCTTTGTGCTCTATTTCGTGTGCTTTTGCATTAATTTTGCAATTAACCATGGCCTCTAAGCAAGTGAAGAGTGTTAGTGAGAAGAAAGGTTTGAAGAAAATTGAAATCGAATTAAAGAAAAATTATTGAAAAGTATGAGCGTGGCGTTCGTGTTACTGATGTTGCCGCCGAGTACAAGAAGTCAAAATCTACGATTTCAATTATTCTAAAGCAGAAAGAGGCAATTAAAGCAGCTGATGTTGCAAAAGGAATTACAGTGCTAATAACCAAGCAGAGGCCTCAAGTGCTGGAAGAGGTGGAAAATCTGTTGCTAGAGAAGCAACTTGCAGGGGATAGCGTAAGAGAGGCGATGTTATGCGAGAAAGCCAGGAAGATTAATGGCGATTTGCTGCAAGGTTAGTTTTCTAGGTTGTTTAGGTTAGTTTTTGTATAAATTAAGGATTTTTTCATATTTTTTGCCTGTGCTTAAAACTCATTAAAAAAAGTGTTTACAGAGAGCAGTTCGCAAGGCTGTAGCGTTAACTCTTGCAATGTTTTCTCTGTTCAAGGTTTCCTCAGTTTTATTCAATATTTTTACATTTAATTTACTATTACACTGTGCATTCTATTGTATAATTAACTATTTTTGTGCTTAAAAATCTTTAAAAATAATATATTTACATACAATTAATCCATTCCAGTCCGTACGAACTGTATTTACATACAATCCTACGGGGGAAATTAGTTCAGGTCACGACCAAATCAGGTCGCAACTAGAGTTTTGGAACGAATTATGGTCATGACCCGAGGTTCCAATGTACCTGATATTTTTGAATGAAATGCCAGCATCTTTCACTATTCATTCAGACAAAGCTAACTAGATTCTTGAGTCAGCATAAAACTATGCTGTCCTTCTGAATGGTCACCTTAAGAGTTAAGAATAGTAACTTTTCCAGTATTTAAAGGAAAATGCTGGGTTTAACCCAGATATGGTTTATATAGAATGTATATTAGGTTGCACGATTAATTGTATATTGATATTCTAATTGCAAAAATGTGGTGATTACTGCTTTCTGTTTATCACTCTTAATCTGTCAGGAACAAAGGTTTCCCAGTTACAGGCCGCTATAAACAACAAATAAATGCTGTAATCAAGCACAGACACTTTCACTAAAACTGGATGTGTTTGTGAATCAAAGGCACTGAGATCATATGAATAATTACATCATGCTGAATGTATTTTAGGAGTATAATCCCTAACAGTATTTTTTTTTTTTTTTAAAGTGGACATTACTTTGTCATGTTTGCAGCACCAGAAAAATTGAGAAGTGATGATGACCTGGAAATTTTTTTGAGTTTTAATACCAAAATGAAGAATATTGTTTGTAACTGTTTCACTGTCAATGGCAGCGCTGTTGATCAACAAAACCATACTGTGAAAACTTTTACAAACATTTAAACAACTCTCTAAAATTTAACCACACAGTTCATTATGGAGAGTGCATGAAAGGCAAGCTAGCAGCACCAAGTCCCAGTAAAGTTAGGCCAGTGATACAATAACGCTCTAATGCAGGTCTGTATCCAGCAGGCTGTTGAAAGAAAATTCATATAAAATAAGCCATTGTGTTTCATTTATCAATAGACAAGGCTGCAATTAAAGTTGTGCGTAGTGAAGGTTTAAAAAAATGATGAACACCAAGGGCAAAAGATACATTGTCCCTTTCTGCAATTACTTTTCCTAAGTTGTATTTCCTTTACTAGGGTTGAATCATTAATTATTTAAAATTGAAGTGATGTTTTTAAACAATCCAAGTAGCAAATCACTAAGTGTAGCCTCCTTAGCATTACATCTTTTCTCAAAAAAACAAAAAGCATTTTAATTTTTTGGCTCAAAAAAATTACATTTTTATTAAATCTCACTTTTCCTCTATAAAACATGCAAAACACTAAAAGTACAAAGTCAGAAGTGTGTAAAGTATAATAATGATACAAATAATAATCAAAACTGCTTGAAGACAGACTCATTACCTCATTGCTGATAAGGAGCATTTCTTACAATATGCCATTATGAGGCTACAAGAAGACACATCTGCACAGTTGCTCAGATAACGCTCTGGCTTGAAGCTTATGGAAGACAGGTCTATACTGTTGCCCGAGTAATGTATAGCAATAACGCTGTTGGTGCTTTTACAGCCCAAGTAAACCTTTAGTCTAATGTGAGACATGTCTATACCGTTGCCAAAATGACACTTGGGACTAAAGCTTTTAACACTGTTTTTACAGCCCAAGTGATACTCGGATCTAACTCTAAGGAGGTTAAGATTTAATTTGTTCTCCACTATATCCCATAGCGCAGTCTTTGGGGAAAAGAAGTACAAAACTTAAACGCTAGTTATCTGCCTAACAAATTTTTTTTTTTTTTTTTTTTTTTTTAAGGTGAAATATTTAGATATTTTGTGCAACGTTTAGATTTTATTTCTCTTATATACTGTGATTACTTTTTGATAATTATTTTGTGGTTTGTCAATTTATAAGCTAAATGCTGGATATGAATATACAGTATAATGTTCTACTGCAATATTCAGATGCTGCTCCTAGACCCCAAGTCAAGGCTTTTGTGATAATTGTTCTTTGTTTGACTGTTCTATGACATTTAAAAAAAAATGTAGCAAATACATCATCCATGTATTTATATATAAAGCAGTTAATATTTTGATGGTATCTCATGTGGTAATGATCCATCATGTTTTTAGTAAGGGAAACATATGAATATCTGCCAACTAAATCGTTACCAAACAATTACTTCACCAATATGTTTGTAAAGGTGTGTAATAACATGTATTAAAATGTTGAAATTCAACTGCCGTGGGAAACCCTGAAAAAAAACAACTCAAGTTAGGGTACCGATTAATTATTTTTCAAAAAATCGATTTTTTTAAAATTGAGCCTTAAGTAACTTGTGAGGGGTCAAATAAGGGTTTTTTCATGATTCTGAGTTGATTGTTAACATTTATATTTCATAACAAACACTCCATTGTGGAAAATAAGTTCGCTATAAATCTCATTTTCTACTTTGCAGGACATTTGAGTCTAGCAATATGCATGATGAAGACGTTACTCCACCTCTGTTCAATTGCTTTATCTGTGAAGGCCCAGATACACCAATTCACTTGCTCACACAGGCAACTCCAAAGGGCTACTCTACTATTTTGAAACATGCAGAAGCAGTCAAAAATGCTACATTTGTGGAACGTATGAAGGAGCTCAAAAGAAAGGAAAACTGAGGTACCACTTGAAGCGTAAAAATGATCTGTACAACAACTTTATTGAGATCACCAAGAAGTCAAGTATCAAAGGCAGAGAAAGAGTCATCAAAGTTGAAGAGAAGACACACTTGCTCTGAATTCAATGCATCTACTGCCTGTAGTTCTACAACTTCACAGTCAGTTCACCTCCTGTATAAGGATGTATGCATTCTTTGCAACCAACCCACTCAGCTCTACAAAAATAATCCAACAGAAGCTAGAAAGAAATATAGAGTACCAGATAATCTGACTGCAGATATACTGAAGGCAAGCTTGCTGAAGACAGCACAGAGTCATGGAAATGACTGGGGCACTGAAGTCATTGGACGCCTGGAAGGGATCAACGACTTGGTAGCAGAAGAAACACTGTACCATTTGTGCTGCAAACTTCTTTTTGAGAGAGGTGAACATTACTCTAAGACTGAAGAGGAAAGAAAAAGGAAGAGAGGACAAAGGAAAATTGATTAGGAGCGAGATGCAGTTTTTAGTGAATTCTGCGAATGGTTTGACTCAGAATTAGAACATGAGTCCACAAAAAACTGCAGGAGTTTGATCAGTCACCAGATAATAGCCTCTGTTATTCCAAGTATTGGCAAAAGATAAAACTCCAAGAGAAATACCATGATACCTTGTATTTCACAAAACAGGAGAGAAGGGCAGATGTGTTCTGTCTCAGAAATGGCACCGACAACATTCTGCGAGAGCATCATGCTAATCTTGAACATGGAGATGAGAAGACTCAGATCATAAAGACAGCACTCAAGTTCATATACAATGACATTGCCACGATTGATTTAGATCCAAAGTCATATCCCACCGCACACAGTATGACTGACATCGATATTCAGCAGGCACTTGTTCCTGCAAGCCTTCAGATGATCTTGAGACTGATTGTCAAGACAGACGAAAGAGTTGCCGTTTGGGGTCAGAACTTTATTAAGGCATGTCGACCTCGGTCAGGAGTATTGCCACACCAAATGGGGCTTGCCATACAACTTGAACATAGATTTGGGTCAAAATGGATGCTCAACATGTTACACCAGCTGGGATACACTGAGAGACACAAAACTACAAATACTGCTTCCTTAATAGCAGGAGTGGAGATGGTGCCCCAGATACTTATGGCAATCTTGACACCATTGTGTAAGAAACCGACGATTAGATCAATGATGAGGTTGCAGTTGATGCTGCACTTGAGGATCTATCAGTGATGACAGCCAGTGACAGTGAAATGTCGAGTAATGATCAGGTGGTCTCTATGGAAGTTGGGGAAACAAACAATGCAGTCACTCAGTTTGTTGGAGACAATACAGATTTAAACATTGTCCCTATTCATGGAAACACTCCCTTCCACTCAATGGGTTGGATCAAAGTCACCTCTCCGGCACCACCTTTGCCAGATCCACAGACAACAGCAGCTTTCCCCAGGGTGAAGTTGAAGGCACTTGACAAAGCTAAGATCCTGAGAAGAGCTGAAGTGAAGATTCATCCATTTACCAACAGGAAACAGACAGGAACAAACACCATCACGTTTCTCCCCATCGCTGAGCTCTCCTCCTCTCTGGCTCATGACCAGCCACTCCTCACTCCGGGCGACACACTCTAGGCAGCGGGGTGGGTGATCAAAGCCAAGGATCCCGAGTTCCAACACTCCAACTGGAATGGCTGGATGAAGACAATCCATGCAGATGATGCAAAGCAGAGCACACAGATCGACTTCCTCCCAGTCATTGAAGGTGACCCTAATGACCTCAACACCATCTTTACCACTCTCAAAGAGTGCATACGGCTCTCTGCTGACAGAGTTGCTATAGTGACCTTTAATCTTCTGATTTGGCTGAACACTGTAGATATAATAAAGCAGGCAAATCTACCCGTCATTGCAAGGTTGGGTGGATTTCACCTGCTGAAGTCTTATCTTGGATCAATGGGTAACATAATGGAGGATTCTGGACTACTAGAGGTGATCTAGTTGATCTATCCTGGAAGTACGACAGCCAACCACATCATGGATGGAGCATGTTTTGACAAGGCAATCTGTGCTCACCGGCTCATCGATGCAGCCATCTATCAGCACATCATGAAACTTGCCTTCATTGAGGAGGAGCATGCTGACATGAGGACCTTCATGGAGAAGGTGACTAATGGGAAGATGGGAACCAGACACATAGACCCAGTAATGGCAGTGTTTGAGCAGAGGTTTGAAGAAACCTTCAAACAACTCGCAGAAGGAGGAAGAACATCTGCACTCTGGGTGCAGTACCACCACATGGTAGATGTGATCAAGGTCTTTATCAGAACCGAGCAACTTGCAGACCACAAAAGGCATCTATCCGGCATTGTTACCCAGATGCTTGACATCTATGCCGCTGCAGGCCATCATCAATACACCAAGGGTGCACGGCTGTACTGTCAAGTCATGAAGGAACTCGAAAGTTTGCCTGCTTACAAGGACACCTTACAAAGTTTCACTGCCCACAGGAACCACGTTGTCCGTTACTCCAGCCATGAGTGGTCCGGCGCTTGTTGTGACATCTGCATTGAGCAGACATTAATGAAGGCAGCCAAGTCAGAAGGTGGACTCGGCAGAGGGAGAATGAGAAACAATGTTTCTGGCCACAAGTGCTGGGTGCTCATCCTCAGTCACTTTTCTGATGGCAACCAGCGGATAGAGAAAGACGTCAGGAAACATGCTCCACTCCACAGAGACCTTGCCAAAACACAGATGAAGCGAGATGCAGAGGCAGTTGAACTTGTCCTAAAATGGTTAGAGGAGAACAAGCCATTCGACAATGATCGAGACAAGGAGTTGCTTGTGTCTTTCTCAACAAGATTTACAAGCACAGGAAATGACTCAGTCAATGCTGAGAGAACAGCTGTAGTAGGGATGGAGATGCAGATCAAGCTGGACGGACAGTCAGTGACATTGACCATAGATGTCAAGTCAAAGGTACAAGCCCTGTAATTACTCAGAAAGATCCCCATGGTCAAAAAGAACAAGATTCACCTTGACTCACTAAAGTTGTTCAACCAATTGATCATTTTCGCCCAGCGGGATATGACAGTTGAGACAAGCTTACAGTATGAGCTGACTCCCTTCCCCTTGTCCATGTTCAGCAACAAAGCTCAGAAGATGAACAAGGCAAACTTTTCAAAGACAAGCCTGAAGGCTTTAACTGATCCACTTGACCTCAATAACCAACCCTGCTGCACCCTGGTGATTGATGGTGGATGGCTTCTCTACATGGTGAAATGGGAACAACATCAGACCTGGCAGGAGATTGCCAACAGTTACCTGAGCTACGTGCAGTGTCCGGGCCACCGTTCCCAGAAGGTCATTGTGGTCTTTGAAGGCTACAACAGATCACCAAAAAATCACGACCACATCCGGCGTACCAAGAATTCCTGCTGTGATCTCCAGATTCGACCAGATATGTTCCACTGGACCCCAAGAGTGAAGTTCCTGGACAACACTCATAACAAGAGTGAGCTCATCCACCTCCTCTCTTTTACCTTCTGAAAACATCACATCACTGTGGAGCAGTGTGACAATGATGCTGGCACTTCAATTGTGAGAGAGGCATTGGCTGCTGCTTCAGATTGCTCTCAGTCAGTAACATTTGTGTTTGTATTTTTCTTCATTAACTACTAGATGGTGCCCGGAGGGGGGATGGGGTAGTTTAAAAAGAAGAGAATTCATATTGTTGAAAAGTTTGATCCGTTTTTGCACAGTTCATTATGCCTTGTATATCTTGGTCTATTTTCAGGTGCAGGCAGAAGATGCAGACGTGCTAGTAATGCTGGTGCACCATAGCTCAGGCAGCCACCATCCACTCTTCTTCACCTCATCAAACGGCTCTTAGGACGTCAGAAAGATCCAAGAATCTCTCTCTGAAAGACAGATACGCTACCTGCTCTTCCGTCGTGCCTTCACGGGGTGTGATACGGTTTCTGCAATCGCTGGCCATGGAAAAACAACTCTATTTGACAGGAAATAATGATAATACTATTACTTCGACAAATAATAATAATAATAATAGTCATCATAGCAAAACTATTAAAAATAATAATTGTATTTCTGTTTCACATTATACTTGACACAAACCTGATGCATTTTTTTCAGGTTTTGTGCAAAGGACATGGATGAGTACATGGACATCTTCCTTGACACAGAAGCCACCAAGGAGGCAGTGATTTAGGCTGGTACTGTGATTTTCCAGTACATTTACCATGGACCAGATACTACACTGGGTAAAATTCAGTACAACATGTTCTCAAGGAAGGTGGCGGCAGGAGTGATCACCAGAGACTCTACCTCCAACGGAGGGTGCAGCTGCACAGCATATACTCCGTGCCTACCTGCAGACCCGGGACTGGATCGTTCTACAGAGCATGTCTCTGAACCCCAGTGACTATGGATGGACATTAGGTGTGCATGGGTGTGAGCTAGTTCCAACACTAGACCTCATGGCTCCTGAGAAGTTGCTTAAGTTCACGAGCTATAACTGTCATGGAGTATGCAGCAACCGGCGGTGCAGCTGCAAGAAGAATGGGGTCATGTGCATCTCGGCCTATGGGGTCGGTAAAGGCATTACATGAAGAAATTGTAGTGATGATGTTGTTGAGTCTGAAAAAGATAGACAATGACTCTTGAAGCTTCTGACATTGTGAATGAGAAATAAGTATTATATAAGTATGTGAAATAAAAGCTACTTTGAAAGTAAATATAAAAGTTAGTGCAGCCTTTTTTAACAATGGAGTGTTTGTGGTGAAATATAAATGCTAACAGTCAACTCAGATTCATGAAAAACCCTTATTTGACCCCTCAAAAGTTACTTAAGGTCTGATTTTAAAAAATAGATTTTTCGAAAAATAATTAATCGGTACCCTATCTTGAGCAGGTTTTTACAGGGTTTCCCACGGGAGTTGAATTTCAACATTTTAATACATGTTATTACACACCTTTACAAACATATTGGTAAAGAAATTGTTTGGTAACAATTTAGTTGGCAGATTAGCGATATCTCATAAACTGCCCTTACTATTTAAATCTATTACAGACTAAATACTGAAATTATAATACAAGTCAAATACCAATCGTAATATCTGTTCAAAAAATATCTATTAAGCTTTTTACCCAAATCGTTCAGCCCTAGCCTTTAACTTATTCCAAACTGAAATGTATCTGAAACAAGTGCTACTTTATGCAATACAACCGACTTGTGGTTAAGTAGAAGTATGGAAGCATGCATAAGCACATTATATTTATGAGGAATTTTCAATGAAATGCAAAATCTTGGAATGCAGCTTTCTGTAAATGAGTGTTCCAATACTTTCCTAAAAAACAGGGATGCAACTGCTCAAGGAATGAGTCTGGACTAGAGTTCAGCTAATTAACACTAGAATCCCTGAAGCCTATGAAAAAACTCAATCTCGGACCACCTTAAATTCCTTTGCACCTCTCCATTAGCGTCTTTTGTTTTGCAAATGTGTCAATTAGCACAAGCAGCCTGCTATCCCAATACCCCCCCCCCCCCAGCCTCAACACCCCAACGCAGCTCAAGTCGCAAAAAAGATTCTTAGACATCAAGTATGTATATCTAGGTGTGAAGTGCCTGGAGTTGTATAGGGTAAATAATATATTGATATTTGGAACATATGCATTTCATGTGTGTTCCACGTCTACAAAAATTTGGGTAAATGTAGGACGACAGGAAATGTTGAACACATATCTAAAACAGAAACGTTTTTCATGTTATGGTACTAACTAAAGAATTTTGACAAGCAGTGTATAATGTGTGAAGATTGAAGCCCAAATATCAAATAAACACTTTCACAAAAGGTACAAGTATAAGAAAACAATTGCACTTTTACTTAAGAATATAACCCAAAAAAAAAAAGAAATCAAGCTAGGGTAAGACGCTGACATGACTGCTTGGATGATGCAGTGGTAAGAACTGCTGACTCATAATCAAGAGGTCGCAAGTGCAATTGCGGGCGCCACATACAATTACCGTTTTCAGTAGTGAGCTGCTCTTATTGTTACTATTATAGAATAAAAACATACATTTGATTTGAGTCTGTACCAGACAGTGTAAATTTATGGTACTTGTAAAGGTTAACTTTTTTTTTTATTCAGTTTTATTATCTCAGTCATGTTCACGCTCCTTCCGATCTGACAATGCTGTTTTCAAATAAAGACATGCTATAAAAGAGGTGAACTCATATGAGGATGAAGGTCCTATGTCGGAGACAGAGAACAGAAGCCCACCACGCAAACGTCCACTCACACATAAGAACAACACAGCTTAACAAGGCATAAAAGCAAAAGGTGACAATGTTTGGATGCAACAGGTTGGCTGTCATCCTGCCAGTGAATCTGCCACACACATGTCCTTCAATGAAACGGCAGGGCTTACAGAGCTTGCCATCATGCAAAGCTCAATTTGCAATTATGTTTCTTGATGGTCTTTATATGAAAAACAATAATATGTTACTTATATATAAACGCCACATCGAATGTTGTTTACCTATATTTATTTACTTATTTTCCTATAGTGTAAAATCACAAGTAGACTGCAGAGCTTCCTCACACATGAACTCACATGAAATGTATGTGTTCCAAATAATGATATATTATTTACCCTATACAACTCCAGGCACCTCACACCCAAGTAAACATACTTGAGCTGGGAGGACTTTTTGTCCGAGTTGAGCTGCGTCGGTGGGTGGATAGGATAGCAGGCTGCTTGTGCTGATCAACACATTTGCAGAACAAAACATGCTAATGAAGAGGTGTGAAGGAATTTAAGGTGGACTGGGAATACAAGTTTTTTTGTCGGCATCAGGGATTCTAGTGTTAAGTGATCAGAAAATTAACAGATCACCAAAAAGCATGAAATGTGTCATCTTTAACTTTAATATTTTAAGCAGGACTACATTTTATATTTCCATCATTCATATGTACAAAATACCATAAAAAATTAAAAGGGCTGGAAGCAAAAGTTTGGGCACCCAACATGGTCAGTACTTTGCAACACCCTCTTGGCAAGTATCTCAGCTTGTAAATGCTTTCAGTTCTTGCTTAGAGTATTTTCATCTATCTGTCCTTGCAAAAGTCTTCTAATTCCGCAGAATACTTGGTCTGTCTTGCATGCACTGCTCTTTTGAGATCTATACACAGATTTTTACAGGTACTGTGTAAATCAACTAGTGCCTCTTGAGGTATTCCATTGTTAGCACTGTTAGCACAAAGCACAAAGAATTTATACAGCTTTGCAATTTGCATCACTTGGAGTTTCCTAACGATGACTGTGAACAAGCCATAGCTCTAACAAGCTAATTAAGGTCTGAGACCTTGGGAAAACTTATCCGAGGTCTCAGCTATTTAGGTTTGCCCAAACTTTTTCATGGTGCTCCCTTCCTTTTTTCACTGTACAATTGTACAAAACAAAATAATTCACTAATCTTGCATAAAATATTGAAAAGATGTGTGTCATCTTTAAACTTCGTGACTTTTGGTGATCATTTTACTTTCTGCTCACTTAACTAGTCACAGTAACAGACATTTTAAGCAAGGGTACCCAAACTTTTGCATGCCACTGTAACTGCACAGCTGTCTTCTATATAAACAGAGG
Organism: Polypterus bichir lapradei; assembly: GCA_026402145.1. Lineage (NCBI taxonomy): Eukaryota > Metazoa > Chordata > Cladistia > Polypteriformes > Polypteridae > Polypterus > Polypterus bichir. The sequence goes on from JANRMT010062795.1 coordinate 8,438,226, forward strand.
CATTATGAGTCTGTATATGCTTCAACAAATGTAACGACTGAATGTACTAAATGTTACATTTATAATATTTAAATATAATTATTTAGCAAATGTTATACTCAAATCAACTTAGAAAACTAAAAAAAAAAAAAGTTTTGTATGCAAAACTAAACTCTATTGTAAAAACACATGTCCACTACACTTACACCACTATTTCACTGTCTTCTATCAAAATAAACACATAATTAAACTAAAACCCCCGAGTAATACACTAAACCTAAACAGAAATTAAAACTGCAAAAAACTAACATAACTATAAAAATGTTTGTAACTGTACATGTGTTGTTTCAATTGTTTAAAGAAACCACTTGCCATAGCCTGCTGTTGAGTACTGCTTATGTACTATTTGGCTATTAATTCTCAGTGAAAACATGAATATGAGGCAAAAGTACAGAATATCACCTTTTAATTTCAGAGCAATGCTTCATATATACCAAACAATGCTGGAATTTTTTGTACCCCAATTCCAGCTGAGCAGAAGTACTGGAAGAAATCAATCTGATGCAAAATAAAGTTGGTTAAAGTTAGTATTTGGTACCATACTCCTTAAAGCAGTAACTGCCCCAAGTCTGACACCCACTGACATTACCAGACTCCTGCAAATTGCTTATACCGCCAGTGGTTTCTTTCTTTTTCCAAAATGTTCTATACTGTTGATTTTGGAATACACCACTGCTCACCAATGCAATCTGATTTAATTTTAATTTTTAAATTGCTTGCTTTTCTATCCTATACAGTCAATTCTCTAGCTTCCATCTTGTTTTGTACCTTTGATATCAAAATTATAACTTGTATGGAAACTCAAACTTAAGGTCTCCTAGAATAGTCATCAGCCATCAGGTGCACTGTAGCTGATAACAAGTGGGCACCTGCTCACACAGACAAGATATTAGCATATTGGAGTCTATGAATGCTGCATTTACTGATGTTTTACTGATGTTTAATCAAGAGTAGTGCTGGGCAGTATACCGGTTTATACTGAAAACCGCTTTTTATTTTTGTTATGATATGGATTTTTCTTATACCGCAACACCGGTTTAAATTGCCTAAACGATGTTCGGAATGTGGCACAGCGGGAAACTGTTCAAGGGGGGGCCTTTTTTCACTGCTACACCACTAATCACAGAGGTGTTGCCCGGTGGCTCTTTTTCACTGCTACACTGCTAAATAGGTAGTGGTAGTGTAGGTACTGCGCGGTGAAAATGGACAGAGAACATTCCAAAACTGAAGTTGTAGATGACGCTAAAGTTGAACATGGTAACACAGAAGAACTTTTGCTGAAAAAAAAGGAGCCACGTCCGTTGCCTGGAGATACTTTGGTTTTAAAAGGTCGGATGTGGACCATTATGCTCAAATGTGTAAATACTGTTTCTATACTACTGGATAATACTGCAAGCCAAGTTGTACTTGTTTTATTTGTTTTCAATACAGTGTAATGTATTTGGGTACTGTGTAATAGTGTGCCGACATGTTGACTTTAATCTCAACATTTCCACTTTAATCTCGAAGCTTATGACAAGATTAAAGTCGACATGTTAACTTTATTCTCGTAATTTGTCAATAAAGTAGAACATCGTAAACTAAACTTCATCGAAAAATGAATATTTAATTTACTAGATTTTCTCAAACCCCGTCATAAGTTATATAGCACATTAAATGCTCTGTGTCAAGTGTTCTCCGAGCCATGTTAAATCGGTACGTGTTTCTTAAACTGACTTCCTCTTGTACTAAGGAGGTGCCGGCAGCGATCGCCACACAGAATACATTCACTTCATGATATTCCTGCTCTCTGAATATTTAGAATGTTAAGATAAATACTTAATATAATTTTCATGATGAAATACATTAAAGCATGTTTTAATCATGTGGGGGCACGGCAGCGTGGAGGTTGCACTGCTGCCTCGCAGCAAGGGTGTCTCGATTGTTCCCTGCCTTGAATTTGCATGTTTTTCTGGTGGGTTTACTCAGCGTGCTTCAGTTTCCTTTCAAAGTCATGTAGGATGTGGGGTTTTGTTATGCTATATTAACCCTGCTAGTGTATGTTTTGCTCGCATTCACCCTGTAATGTTCTTACGCCATGTTCAGGATTTCCTCCTGCCTTGCACACAATGCTTGCTGGGATGGGCACAACCTTGAATGGATGGCATAATTAAACATGTATAACGAAGATATTTTTAAAGTTCTGAACACTCCGTGGGCTAAGTTTATAACTAGTTTTAAATTCAAAAAGACATTCATCTTGTGGTGATTGGTTATGTGGAGAAAGAAAAAGAAAGGATAGGAACTGGGGTTTTGGTACATCAGACAGACAGCATGCGTGCAATAAAGAAAGCCCGCACAGAAGAACATCCATTGAATTCTGTGTTCGTGTCTCCGACCACCAGATCACAAACCCAACATTTACACAATATTTAAGTTAAACCTGTGCAATACCCATTCATACATCCAGTTTTTTGGAGCCTTGTCACACCTGCCATAAAGTTCTCTACACTGAATACACACCTGGGGACCCTTTACTGCGAGGGAGCAGCACTACCACCTCACTCCCATGCATGTTGAATAACTGCTTTAATGCATTTCATCATGAAAATATCAAGTATTTATGTTAGCATTCTAAATTTTTAGAGGGCAGGAAAAATCATGAAGTGAATGGATTCTGTGCGTTGCTCGCTGCTCGTGCCTCTTAGTGTGGAGGAAGTCAGTTTAAGAAGCGTAGTGATTAACAACTGGGTCGGGGAACACAACACAAAGCATTTAATGTGCTGCATTAACTTTTGACGGTGTTTGAGAAAATCCAGTAAATTAAACATTGATTTTAGGATTAAGTTTAACTTACGACTTTCTACTTTAATTATAAAATAAACGGCGAGAATAAAGTGGAAATGTCGACTTTAATCTCGACATAAGCATCAAAATTAAGGTGGAAATGTCGAGAATAAAGTGGACATGTCGACTTTATTCTCGAAATATAGTTTGTTTTTTTCTTCACCGTGGCCCTAATATGATTCCATAGGGCTATACCACAACTAGGGGCAAAGCCCCCTAGTTCTAAAACACAAACATACCAAATAAACTGAAAGAATACAAGCTTTTACTTTGTATCTGCAGAAAGCAGCTGTGTGTCCATGTCAGTTGATTAAACTCAAGAAGAAACTGCACCAGTATGCTATAAATAAATATAAAATATTTAATTTATAAATAAAATATAAAATAAATGCAAGTTGCAGTTTTATTGTTTATGTATATAGCTTAGCTTGAAGCAAGGTCCATATTAATGCAGTTTGCCTAAATGATGGTTCAGCTGGTAAAGATGTCTTCACCAAGTTGCACTTGTTTTATTTTATTTTAATTTGGTGAATACTGAATAATGCACCTGGGCTTGAAGTCTTGAAGTAATAGTGCAACTATCAGTAATAACTACTATTATTTATAAGTTTAAATATTATGCAGTTTAATGATGGTAAAGTTGGTTAAAAAGTCACTTTAACGTGTCAGTGGACAGAGATTGTTAACATTAACAGAAAGTGTAGTTGGTTTACAAAAAATATTTACTATTTATTCCTTTTCTAAGACATATTCAGTGCAACAAAACTTTGGACAAGCACCTCTGGATTTTTAGTAAGTCTAAATGCTTCTTTGGATGGTTGAAAATATGTTGTCAAAATTATAGTTTAAGTTTTTGCAAAATTTGTTCAATAAAAAGGTTCTATATTTTGACTGCATCTGTCATGCAATGTGATTCCTTCTCTTCATTAGTACCACCCCCTTGAAAACTATCACTTTATGGGGCCATGCAAACCTGTATTAATACTTGTGTGTACATTAAAATGTTTTTTTTTTTGTACAATGTACAATGCTCATCACAGTGGAATAGGATATTCTTAGCCAGTCTACTGCAGTAATTGCAGTGAAAAATGTGGTTAACATCCACTCATGCATGGGGGAAAAAAAAATACTGTTGAATACAGTAATCCCTCCTCGATCGCGGGGGTTGCGTTCCAGACCCCCCCGTGATAGGTGAAAATCCGCGAAGTAGAAACCATATGTTTGTATGGTTATTTTTATATATTTTAAGCCCTTATAAACTCTCCCACACTGTTTATAAATATTCCCCGCAGAGTTATACAGCATAATCCCTTTGTATTCTCTTAGATATTATGTAAGATTCATTGAAATTATGTATATAAACACACTGTTTATATACAGTAAAACCTAAATATTATTTTAAAGATATTGAGTGTCTCCGATATCACATATGTTACAGCCATTACGATAGACAGGCCACCAGCAATAAATACGTACAATGCAAGAAAAATAGTATACAGTAAATGTGTGTACAGTGACACTAAACGTACGTACATGTACTAAGCACTGTAAGAAGAAAATTAATTATGGTTACTCACCAACAATGACACGATGACTTGTCCGATAACAATGAGTTTAATTTTACTGCACAACAAAGGAGAGCGTTACAGCCCTTGTAAAGTAGCCACTTCAGGAGATTGTGTAGCACTGCCGTTGTTCTTCTTCTGGCAGTCTTCAATCCAAATCCCTAAAGCAGATTCCATCCAGACTACTGCCTTATTACATCCACTTACAACTCGTTTTGCACCCTGGTTAAAAGGACACTGCGGCCGTAGATCTTATATTCCTTTCCTACTTTTTAAATAAAAAGAATCGTAGCCTTCAACAAATCCAAAACGTTTACCTTTTCGGCAATCGTTAACATCTTCTTCTTGCGCTTGGGCACGGCCCCTGAAGCAGTAGCAGATTGTTTTGGAGCCATAATGAAGGGCTTGACTATGCACAAAGATAAACACAAAAGAGCACAACTCTTTACACAGCGAAACACGTTGATGCTGAATGAGTGAGACGAGACTTCCTGGTTAACATTGCATTCAGCACGCAGGAACTCAACTGCGTGCTCTGATTGGTTAGCTTCTCAGCCATCCGCCAATAGCGTCCCTTGTATGAAATCAACTGGGCAAACCAACTGAGGAAGCATGTACAAGAAGTAAAAAGATACTTGTCCGCAGAAGCAGCGAAAAATCCGCGTTATATATTTAGTTATGCTTTCATATAAAATCCGCGATAGAGTGAAGCCGCGAAACAGCGAGGGATTACTGTATTGTTTTTACAGAAGTTCTGAAATAAAAGTGAAATTAATAAAATAGCAAGAATTCAAAGAAAAAAAATGTTAAGTGTATCTGGAAAAACAAAAATGAGAGTTGGCGAGCGAAGCGAACAGGGGGCAAAGCCCCCTAGTTCTAAAACACAAACATACCAAATAAACTGAAAGAATACAAGCTTTTACTTTGTATCTGCAGAAAGCAGCTGTGTGTCCATGTCAGTTGATAAAACTCAAGAAGAAACTGCACCAGTATGCTATTTACTGAACCAGAAATGTCTAGCAGGTTGTGTGAATTACTTGTCTTACTAAAAACTTTGTGCTATGGTATGCATTTTTTAATGTTCAATGAATACCCTTGTTTAAGATTTAATTAAAGCTAAACTGAAATTAGTCTCTCAAAATAAAATCTAAGGTACATTGCCAGTAACTGTATAAAACTAAACAGTAAAAAAACTGAAGGGTGTAAAACTGTACAAGAAAACATTTACTTAAAAAAATTAATCTAAAATAACTTTGATCCTCAAAGAACACATCCTCACTGGAAATGTTATTTAACTTAAATATCTAAATACTTACAAAAATATAACACTGTGTTCCCGTTCCTATCAAACCATAACTTTAGCAAATTATAATATAATGTATCAATTTACTACAAACCGGATTCCAAAAAAGTTGGGACACTATACAAATCGTGAATAAAAACTGAATGCAATGATGTGGAGGTGCCAACTTCTAATATTTTATTCAGAATAGAACATAAATCACGGAACAAAAACTTTAAACTGAGAAAATGTACTGTATCATTTTAAGGGAAAAATATGTTGATTCAGAATTTCATGGTGTCAACAAATCCCAAAAAAGTTGGGACAAGGTCATTTTCACCACTGTGTGGCATCTCCCCTTCTTCTTACAACACTCAACAGACGTCTGGGGACCGAGGAGACCAGTTTCTCAAGTTTAGAAATAGGAATGCTCTCCCATTCTTGTCTAATACAGGCCTCTAACTGTTCAATCGTCTTGGGCCTTCTTTGTCGCACCTTCCTCTTTATGATGCGCGAAATGTTCTCTATAGGTGAAAGATCTGGACTGCAGACTGGCCATTTCAGTACCAGGATCCTTCTCCTACGCAGCCATGATGTTGTGATTGATGCAGAATGTGGTCTGGCATTATCTTGTTGAAAAATGCAGGGTCTTCCCTAAAAGAGATGACATCTGGATGGGAGCATATGTTGTTCTAGAACCTGAATATATTTTTCTGCATTGATGGTGCCTTTCCAGACATGCAAGCTGCCCATGCCACACGCACTCATGCAACCCCATACCATCAGAGATGCAGGCTTCTGAACTGAGCATTGATAACAACTTGGGTTGTCCTTGTCCTCTTTGGTCCGGATGACATGGCGTCCCAGATTTCCAAAAAGAACTTTGAATCGTGACTCGTCTGACCACAGAACAGTCTTCCATTTTGCCACACTCCATTTTAAATGATCCCTGGCCCAGTGACAACGCCTGAGCTTGTGGATCTTGCTTAGAAATGGCTTCTTTGCACTGTAGAGTTTCAGCTGGCAACGGCGAATGGCACGGTGGATTGTGTTCACTGACAATGGTTTCTGGAAGTATTCCTGAGCCCATTCTGTGATTTCCTTTACAGTAGCATTCCTGTTTGTGGTGCAGTGTCATTTAAGGGCCCGGAGATCACGGGCATCCAGTATGGTTTTACGGCCTTGACCCTTACACACAGAGATTGCTCCAGATTCTCTGAATCTTCGGATGATGTTATGCACAGTTGATGATGATGGATGCAAAGTCTTTGCAATTTTTCTCTGGGTAACACCTTTCTGATATTGCTCCACTATCTTTCTGCACAACATTGTGGGAATTGGTGATCCTCTACCCATCTTGGCTTCTGAGAGACACTGCCACTCTGAGAAGCTCTTTTTATACCCAATCATGTTGCCAATTGACCTAATTAGTGTTTATTGGTCTTCCAGCTCTTCGTTATGCTCAAATTTACTTTTTCCAGCCTCTTATTGCTACTTGTCCCAACTTTTTTGGGATTTGTTGACACCGTGAAATTTTGAATCAACATATTTTTCCTTTAAAATGATACATTTACTCGGATTAAACGTTTGATCTGTCATCTACGTTCTATTACAAATAAAATATTGACATTTGCCATCTCCACATCATTGCATTCAGTTTTTATTCACAATTTGTTTAGTGTCCCAACTTTTTTGGAACCCGGTTTCCAAACACTATGTCTACTATATATCATTTGCGCTGGGAAAAAAGAGTTTAGAAGGCCAGCACTTTGGAACTGACAGCTAGTTCAAATCTCATTGTTGCCTGTGTAGCTTTTTTTTTTTTACATTCTACCTGTGTTTCCTCCAAAATGTGCACTTTAGGTTAACTCCAAATTGGCTCTAGAGTAAGTGAATGTGTGTACGCTGTGATGGACTGGTTTCCTGTCCAGGGTTGTTTCTCACCATGGGCCCAGTCAGGCCAAGAGATTCACTGGTTCTCCACAACTCTAATTTGCATGAAACTGTTTTGACAACTAAGGAAAAACTACACATTCTGACATTAGATGTGATAAACTTCGCTTAGTGTTGAACACATTATTAGTTTTTTCTGCTCGTGAACACAGAAAAACTAAAACCATTACTTGTGTGCCAGATATTTTAACTAAGTTAAAAGAACTGCAGGCACATTTTTGAAATTTAATAATGCACGTTTTGCAAAACACTACGCACAGTTCTCTGCATTAAACACAATTACCAAACTAAAAATTTTTTTTTTTTTTTTTACTGTTTTTTGCTTTTTTAATTTGGAAAACACTGCCTTTCAAAATGGCACACGAGTTCTCAAGTTTGAAAACACAACCAATTTCTTCCCTTAAATAGCAAAGAATGAGCACTATAAGCAGGCAACAGGTTAGTTCTCTTAGTTTGGACAATGAAGGCAAATATTGCACAGAAACATGGGGGAAGAGATGTGAATATAAGATGAAGATGAGGACAAGGGCACAGAAGAAGATAAAAGTGAACCATTGTGGGCCACTCTCGTTATTCATGTGGTCATCTATAGTTCAAGTATGAGGGAAGCTGGGCCCACATCATCACATTCCTCAACATCCTACACAATATATGGATAACTCAGGACAATGGGAATGGGCCAGAGCACTCCAGATTTGTCGTAATGTGATATAGTGTAACTTCCCAGCAGGTTTATCTGATTCAAAATTGTTTTATTGACCATCCATTACTTTTCATGCTGTATTTCCCACCATACACACCATTCCTCAACCCCATTGCAGTAATTTTTCTTCTCATCATAGGGGTAGAAGGTTTATGATTGGCAGCCCTACAGATGATACCCTTTCTCCAGGCATTGGAGGAGGGCTGTAAGGAGATACTGTAAATGAAATGGCATACCAGGGGTGCATACATCAGGGCAGATAATACTTCCCCAGCTGACTTGGCAGAGAACATCGCTTGTTTTATAGATTAGGCAGCATCCTGTCACCTGTTTGGGTCTGGCGACAGCACTTTAGGATATATACAGTATGCATAGATTTTTTTTTTCCTTTCTTCTCCTATATTTGTTTTGCCTGTAAAAAAAATATTCATGATCAAGTATGGGTACAAATGTATTGGTTTCAGAAAAAAAAAAAAAAAAAAATGTATATATGATTCCCCGTGGTATTTGGGTTTTATATTGGCTACAAGCATGTCAATTTAAGGAAATGTCTGATACGTTTGAAACCATTTTTATCAGACTGCCGTGCACTGCACACTGAAAGTGTGTGTAGACTTTGATGCAAAAATACAATTTTTAGAAGAGTTTCTATGATTTTGAATGAATGTGTTGTGTTCTCTTACAAGATAGGTCTGACGTCCTTCATGATGCGATTGTTCTCTGTTATTGTGTGCAAAGTTTTGAAAAAAGGCTTACCTTCAGAAACCGTGTGTAAGCATTCCGAAAAAAAAAAAAACTGAAATAAAACGCTGCGAATAATGTACTGAAGATACGCTAGGGGAAAACACTGCCGTTACCCGCGATCAAATTTCAGATTATAAACTGTATTTTTAACAGAAAACAGCAACTCTGTCTGAGAACGTCATCCGCCAAACTTAAAAAATATTAACGATAGACGTTGCTGCGCGCCGTAATTCACTTCAGGGCTTTCTGTATCTTTTCTCTAAAAATAAGTGGGACACTGCAATAATAAAAAAAAGTAATAATACATTTCAATTTTGCGTAATTTAACCATACACGCGAAAACACCGAAGCGTGACTTTGTTTTTACAAATATATTTCCCTCGGCCTTACAATACACCACTCCAGACAACGGGTCACTGATCTTCCGGTGCTTCCGTAGGAAACACTGAGGATCTGTAATATTCTAGCCACTCTACCCACCAGTCTCACTGAACAGCACAATACTGTATCCAGAAAAAAAAAAAACAGGCCCCAAATCTTGAACATATCTTACTTCGTTCGCCGGGTTCTCCTTCCTCACGTCATGACGAGGTCCATCTGACGCCAAATAGACTTAAAATACAATGAAACAAGTACAGTTCCGCTTTAAAACCCTTTGTCCCATCTTCAGATCTCTCCAGCGCTATTTCAGATAATCCATTTCGTTACGTTTTGCTGTTACTCGTTGCTTTAAAAAGCTATTTTACTACTATAAACAGCCCGAGTTCGAACAGCGTCAGATAAAAGACAACCACCAAAATCCCGGAATGGAGCGCAGTGGCGGACGGGGTAGGCGCTGCATGAATGCAATTCGACAAAACCCGTTTAGTGACGTCACATTCTTAAACATGGGAGACCAGCGTCAAGTCTAACACGTGACCCAGTTTACTACGTTTTATCATGCGCAGTGGCACAGCGCGCAGGGAAAGTTGGGTATTCAAAATGGTTTGCCCTTGGGAAAAATGGGAGTACTTTTGTTTATTTTTTTTTACAATAATTAAGTCTTCTACAAAGACGTAGCGTATGTGCCTGCTTTCGAACGAAACCAAACATGATGGAGTGCGAAATACAAATTAACTGCATGAGTATGTTGGACAGGAAAAAGACTTCGAATGCACTACTGCTGCAATTTGAAGTTTTTATGTCATCCTGCGATGAACTGGTGGCAGGTACAGGGTTGGTTTCTGCCCTCAGTCTGTCGTTCTCCCGGTCATTCTGTAGGCTTTTCGCTATATAATTGTATATTTAAAAAAATAACAAGAAAATATTAACCATTGATATATCTCAGGATTTAGGCAGAGAGCTAGCGAATGTAACAGTGCCATGACTGGGTATAAACACTATATGGCCAAACGTACACCTCCAAATTAGTGAGTTCAGATGTTTAAGCAGCACTAATTGTTCAGGTGCATAAAATCAAACACATAGACATGCGATCTCTTTTGAAAAACATTGGAGGCAGAACAGGTGGTATTGAAGAGTTCAGTGTCTTTAAAAGTGGCACTGTCATAGGATACCATCTTTTTCACAAGTCAGTACATCAGATTTCTCCTATGCTAAATTCCCCCGGCCTAGCGTAAATGGTATTATTCTGAAGTAGAAGCACCTATAACTAAAAGCTTAGCTACAAATTAGTAGACCACACAAACCTACAGAACAGGACTGCTTAGCGCTTAAAAATTTCTTCTATGCTGAAATTTTCACAACAGCGTTGCAAACATCATTTTAGGATCAGAAGAATTTTATTATCCCATAGGGAAATTCACTTTCATTAGGAAATTAAAAAAATATAAGTTACTGTTACATAAATACAAGAAGAATAAGCCAAGACACAACTGGCAACCATTTTTATCTTTAGTAAACAAATTAAAGATAAGTACAAACAAGAATAATTCTCTTTAACGATACACAAAATAGTTCAGAATTCAGCATTATCCGTACAAGTAAAATAATTCAAAATGTTTATATGGGAGAATAAAAGAATTCTTTTGTCTGTTGCTGTTTACCCTTAGGATCTTAATCCTGTAGCCTGATGGCAACAGCTGAAATTTAGGAAAAAGAGGATGGCTATTGTCTGACGGAACTGACTTGGCCTTCTTTCTGATTTTTCGGTAATACAATGCAGTAAATGCCCTGCGGTGGGCTGGTGCCCTGCCCGGGATTTGTTTCCTGCCTTGTCCCCTATGTTGGCTGGGATTGGCTCCAGCCCCCCGTGACCTTGTAGTTAGGATATAGTGGGTTGAATAATGGATGGATGGATGGAATTCTTACAGTGATGGTAAAGAATATGATTGGTGTTTTTCAAGTTAGTTATTCCTTCACAAACTTCCTATATATGCATTTTCCATGAAAAATTGTGTTATTCGCTATGAATTTTAAAAAAATCATGCCCACACTAGCATTTACATTGAAGTGTTTGGGGCACGGAGAAAAAGTTTAAAAACTTACCAAATATCTCAGTTTTTCAAGCCAAGACAGTTGTCAAGTATTGATCTAAAAAACTGAAAAAGTTCATATATGCCATTATTTAACAAAAAAAAAGAGCCAATGTTATGAGATTCAGATGTTTTAAAAGAACACCAGCCTTGCACAATAGGTCAAGCACTTAATGCAACAATCTTTCACGCCACTGGGGGGGTGGTCTCCTTTTGACAGACCAAATCACAGTAAACATTTCACACCATGTGGTCACTTTTGTTTTGATTTACTTCCATATTTGCGTTAGAAGTCACACAAGCAGGTGGAAAACATATCCTTACCATGGAAAACCAGTACCAGGAATATGCCATAAAATGATTATTTCCAGATCCTTTTGATGCCACAAACATGTGAAACACAGAAGGTGGTGGATCAGTACTCAATAACTGTCTTGGCTTGAAATATGGATGTACGTGGTAAATTTTTATCCTTGACCTGTACCCTCCATTGTAAAGTGCCAGAGCAGGCAAAATCTTTTTTATATTTATAGAAAGCTCTTAACTTTAGAACACAGTTTTGCATGGAAAATGCATATATACCATACTTGTGAAGAAATAACTTCATCTTGAAAAATACCAAACTTATTCTTTAAGGTAGTTTATATTCTCAATACTGAGGTTGCCAAACCAACATAACATAGCTACAGATTCAATAAACAACTTTAAAACAATAGAATGTCCTAAGAAAAGAAAAGCCTTCTCTGCCCCTTTTTGCAGATTCATTCTGAGTTAAGATCAAAGTTTAGCCTTTTGTCACTGATTGTTCCTAGGTATTTGTATTGCTCTACCACGTCCACTGTATCCCCTTTAACTAGTGTTGAGATAGTGGGAGGAGGAAGCACCTGAAATCTATAGCCATATCCCTTTGTAATACTCGGCTGTAAAACAAAAAGATCACACCACCCAACAAACTCATCAACAACAGGTCCATGGATGTCCTTCTTATTTTGTAGAAGACTCACAATGACAGAGTCATCTGCAAACTTCAGGATATGTCTGTCTGTCTGGGCGGAGTGCTGGCAATCGGAAGGTTGTCGGTTGAAATCCTGTAAACGTCAGAAGTGTCTCTACTCTGTTGGGCCCTTGAGCAAACCTACAATTGCTTTGTCATGGGTTAACCTGCATCCAGCCCTGCAAGCAGGTCCTCCACCTTGCAGGGAAAACTTGGGGGTTGGTGGTAGGATTTGCACACCAGCTGCTGTAAAACAAAATCTCACACTGTTCCAGTGTGGTGCTCTGGTATCACCTGTTGCATGGCTGCACCGGGTCCCAGTCCGGGTGGTTTGTCGTGTGGTCCGTGTGCCAATGTGCTGTAATAAGCGCATAGTCCCAACCCTCTGTCCTTGTGTAAACTCCTGCAGTCAACTGTGTATAAGATAAACAAAAGAGGAGACTTGAAGTGATCCCATGGTTGAATTAAGATTATCTGAGAAACAGCTATTAACAATCAATTCATTGTGTACTTTTAGTTAAAAAAATCCAGAAATCACCCCACCAAGTTATTGTGCAAACAGAATTTATCGATCATTTTGTCAGCTGAAATAGGGGTCTGGATTATATTAAAACTGTCTGGAATTGTGATGCAGTTCCAACATAGGAACTGAGTGTTAGGGCTTCATGAAATTGGTATGTATGGCCAAGCAGCTGCACACAAACCTAAAATCACTATGCACACTGCCAAGCATCAACTGGAGTAGTCCAAAGCACTCTAGAGTAGTAAAAGTAGGTTTTCTGAAGTGTTATGCCCAGAGAACACTATTTTCTGGACTGCATAGTTCCTGTTGTAAAGTTTGATGGAGAAGCAATAATGATTCGGGGCTGTTTTTCAGAGTCTGGGATAGGCCCCTTGTTTTTATTGACAATACTGATAATACCACAGCATACAAAGACATTTTAGACTATTGCGTGCATCCAGCCTTGTGACAACAGTTTTTAAATAAGGCCCTTTTCTCCTCCTATATGACTGTGCATCTATGCACAAAGCCAGGTCTGTAAAGACATGATTTGATGAGTTTGGTATGGAGGAACTCAAGTGGCATGTACTGTACATATCCTGATGTCAACCATATTCAACATCTTTAGGATGGATTGGAATGCCAGTTGTAAGCCAGGTCCTCTGGTCCAACATTGGGATCTGACTTCACAAATTCTGTTTTGGCTGAATGGGAATAAATTCCTGCAGATTAATTTGAAAAGTTTGTGGTAAGCCTTTCCAGAAGAGTGTAAGGGGTTATGGCCACAACTCCATATTAATGCCCTTGGGTTTGGAATGGGGTGTCCAATTAGCTCATATAGGTGTGATGGTGAGATGACCACACACTTTTAGTCATTGTGTATATATCAACGAGTGGTCTCATCAGCAAGAGGATTGCAGGTAGGAAGAATAGCACAATACAAGGGACAGGGCCCAGAAAAACATCCAGGAAGGACAGAGATGCATGCACTGCCATGGAAGATTTTGACTGCTACACCACTACAGAAACAAGGGCACCAAATGCAGATATCTGAGCAGGGATGTCTCCGAAGGTATAAATAGGGGTACCCCGGAAGATGTTTTTTCTTTTAAATTGTGAGGAAGGAGATAGCCTTTTTAAATGAACTGAAGGCTCAGGTTTTAGGGCAAACCAGGGACCATTAGGAGAGAACATTTGTTTGGTGTCCGTATTGGAAAAGTAAGGCTGCCCTTGAAACTGGAAGCGATTCTGGGACTTGGCTGGAAGTGACTCTGGTTTAAAGTGTAAAGCCACATTTAGTTCCTAGTCTCAGTAAGCTTGAAGTTGGTTGGATTCAGAGATATGTGGTTCACTGGCAAGGAGAAGAAGAAAAAGAGAGAGATATGAGTTGAAAAAAAGAAAGACATGGTGGGTAATTCCTTTGGTGAGAGAGCAGAGAAGCTGCCCTACCAGGGAGACTGGGATAAGTACCTGCTTAGTGAGGTCTCAAGAGGCTACAGGTTTTATTATTTACTTTTTAGTTGATCATGCACTCATGCTTCGCTAAATAAAATGAAATTAAATAAATCTGATATGATTGTACATTGATCTCATTAGTATTATTTTGAGTGTGAGAGAATGTGCTACCCAAGCGGCTGCTTTTATTATGTATATATATTTAATATATGTAATATATATTTACAATATATATTTATTCTATACAATGTGTATACTGCCACACACGTGCGATTGGGAGACAATTTCAGGGCTTATCAGCTGGTAATTCCACCCTGAGTTGAGGGATGGCATTGTCAAAAAGCTGCAGAACTTCATTGAATGGTAGAGCAACCTCCTTCCTGACTCATCGAGACACCGCCACCTGCATTAAAAAGTATCTGGCTGCACTCCACAACTAAGAGTACAAGATCAGTTTTGTGGCATTATTGTGCCTCTTCTCTGCATTCTGGGGGTTTGGAAAAGGCATAAGTTGCTGCCATCTGAGCAGGTAGCCACTATCACCTGGCACATGTTATGATGTAATTGCTGTTAGAACACTACAGGCCATATGAAACACAGAGGGTTCAGCCAGTTACCCTTACCAACTAGCTATTTACCATGTACAATACTATAACATCTGCCAAAGCTTCTTTGCCTCAAAGCAAATGAATCATGTGTTGACCCAGCCACATCTTGGCATCACAGGCACTTGTGCATTAATGTAATGTCTCTGCTTATGGTTAACAAAAACAGCTTCATTCTTGCTAGTTGCCATTATTGCAATTTGAATGCAGCAAAGTGATCTGATTATGTTAGAACTGGACACTGCTGCAAATGAAATTTTTATGTTGGCAAAAGCATGTTATGTGTACCCGTTAAACATATGTATGTGCACCCATGCCATATGAAATCTAGTGCCTCACTAGACAGTTAACGGCTTTCAGCACAGTGGGTATGATGGAGTGAAGCTTGGCTGAGATATTCCTAACCTGCTAACCAGTTCCCTGAGAACTGACAACAAGTAGCCAATATAAACTGACGAATAAAAAAAAGTACTTCATTGCAAATACACAGCAATGACCCTCTTTAACAGGAATTAAACTACAGTTTGCACATCATATTTATCATGTCTGTCACATCAATGCACATTATAATAAAGGCTCAGTTATATGAATTATTATGCTTGTGTGTCGCCATCTAGCTAGTTACCTGCATTTCCCTACATGATCAAAGGTGTTTTTATTTCCCATTTTCTCCAAAATGTTGCATACGAATGGGTCAGTGTCATCATAAATATATGCAAGTTACTCCCATGAAGTCTTTCTTTTTTTTGGTAAATCCCAGTGTTTGTATTGGAGGTTGTGTACACATATTTCAAACTTCTTTTTGTGCATATGCAAGCTTTGTAAATGCACTAGGTAAGGGCATGGACACAAGAAAGGAAAAGTGTTATGCAGTGTGGGCAGAAATACATTTCCCCAGTATTGCAGGGGGCTGGTATCTAGACATGTGTTATGGGGAAACTGGCATATCTTACACAAAGAAGTTAATGGCCTGAAGACCTGGGAAGGAAATCAGAGACTTTTGAGCCTAGAGCAATGTTACCAGACAAGAAATGCAGTGACTGGATTACATCATTATGAGTTCAGTCAGCTAGAAGTCTGTCTTGGAGAACTGGTCCATGGTAACAGAAGTCTGAATGGGAAGAGCCACTAGAGGAAACTGCAGTTTGATGTTCTTGTGCATAAAGCAAGGATACCTGACCATAGAAGTGATTCCAAAACGGGATCTAAAGCTCAAAGGAGCTTATGCTGTGTTCCGTTTGAAGTGGGAAATCAGTTTTTCCAAGTTCCTAGTCAGAATTCTTAACTGTAATGCCCCATTGTGTCAGATTTCCAACTCAGAAACTCAGAGCTGGTCTGCCAAGTTCAAGTTTGTCCGACTTCAGATCATGACATTAAACCAAAATGATGATGTACACTGCAAACATTAGTTAAAGTTTCTATCTGTGGACATGTTGCTGCAGTGTTTGGATATGCAAAATACCAAGTAATGTGTTGTTATTAATTGCTATTTATTCCAATGGAACAAGCACAGCAAAGGTTTCCCGGGACACATTCATATTGGTTTCCGAATGTTTTACTGGAACGTGGTCAAATAGGGTGTAATATCATTCCCAGCTTTGAATTCTGAGGTAAGTGGAATGCAGCATTAGATGATAGATAGATAGATAGATAGATAGATAGATAGATAGATAGATAGATAGATAGATA
>JANRMT010062795.1:8476992-8497617 GCA_026402145.1 Polypterus bichir lapradei
AGAGAATGGAAAAGGTAGGTGCCATCTCCGGGCATGGAAACCACTCAGTAAGTGACAGTTCTTTGATTGATGGTGATTACCTCGATAGACATGGTTATGGGGGTTGGAATGATGAAGGAAATGGGTACCTGAGTAATGTAAAGTAAGTGTAAAATACCTATACAATAACTATAATTGTAATAAACAAACAATAAAACAGCGGAGAAGCCGTGGATTAAACAAAAAGGCTGTAGTTATCAGTAGGGAGACGTGAATCCCGTGGCGAAGCAAGGAAGGGAATGTAGAGACTGGAGCGACGGACGGCCTTATATAGGCAGGCAGCCAACAACGTGGGAGGCGTTGGGATGGGGGACCCAACGCCGCCTCACACGGTGACCAAGCTGCAGGCTATGGACGTATATATGTACGTAAGTAGGATTCAGTTAGTGTTGGGAACCCGTGTACCAAAATTCTTGAAGATGGGCCCATAAGTAACAAAGACTGTTGAAAAGTTCAATATGGCGGCCGACAGTGGCATCATACCACCGAAATAAGTACGTACATTGGTTTTGGTTAGCTCAGGGAAGCCACCTACCAAATTTCGTGAAGATGGGGCCGTAAATAAGAAAGTTCAACATGGCGGACGTTGTTGACCGTTATGACCGTTATGCGTAGAATTTCGAAATGAAACCTGCTTAACTTTTGTAAGTAAGCTGTAAGGAATGGGCCTGCCAAATTTCAGCCTTCTACCTACACGGGAAGTTTGAGAATTAGTGACGTTGGAAAGTTCAATATGGCGGCTGACAGTGGCGTCATACCACCGAAATCAGTATGTACATTGGTTTCGGTTAGCGCAGGGAAGCTGCCTACCAAATTTCTATTTATGAAGAGGACGTGGCAGCTGTAGCAATCAGCAGCCCCGAGAACAATCATGGATGCGGACGGTTTCTCACTTGTGCACTTAGATGAGAACGCCCACATCACAAATCATCTCGGGAACTACTTCAGCCACACAACCATCACGTCTCCTCGCTATTTATTAAAACTGGCCTTTTTGACAGGAGCTGTGTACCCGGAACACCACAGTGCTTCACTTTCATCAGATGCCACTCACCACAATTCTTTTCCTGTCAGCCATGCTGTGTGCCTGCTCCATTGTTCTTTTCTTGTCAGCTGTTTGCCATGCCTCCACCTGCTGTGAGAAAGACCTGAAGTCCAATAACATGGTGGAGGAAGCCCACATCTCCTATTCTTTGGTAATGTGTGACTTTCTGTTGGGCAGAGTGTACTTTTTGATTTTGCGATGACATGTCAGCAAGTGCAATGTGCTTCACTGTCAGCAGATGACACCACTTTTTTCTGCTAGCAATGCCATGTGCTTGTGCTATTGTACTCTTCCTATCAGCCATGCTCAGCCATGGCTGTTCCACCTCTTGCCGTGAGAAGGACCAGAAGCTCAATTAAGTGGGTGAGGTAGCCAACACCTCCAATTCTTTGGTCATGCGTATCACATCATAAGCTGTCAATTAAGACCAAGATTAAGGTTCAGGGCCCAGTAGTTCACAAGTTTATGTTGGACAGAAAGACTCAGAAACTTCAAGTTTTGTTTTTCTTTTTATTTACTACTTTGTGTTCTCCCTGTGACCATCCCTTCCTAATGTTTGTTTATTAAATAAATGACAAATTAGTTTTTGCATATTTGGAACTCCATTGCATCATTCTAGATAGGAGGATACCTACAAAGCATGTATGTTGTGGTATATGGCCAGCAGATTATCCAGGCCAATACCCACAGGCCGCCAGATGGAGCACTCCCTGCAACATGGAGGTGCCCCGAATTCCAGCAGGGCCTCATGGACCTTGGATTTTTAATGCTGGATACCATGGGGGCCGCCAGGGAGGCCCAGGGACTTCTATTTGCCTTATAGCCCGGAAGTACTTCCCAGTTGAGGGGACAGAGGAAATGACATACTTCCGGGTTGAAGAAAAGGAGTTTTCCCGACCCGGAAGTGTTATAAAGTCAAATGGACTAAGTGACAGAAACACTTCTGGGTCAACAAGTATAAAAGGACTGTGGGAGATTCCAGCAGTGAGCCGAGTTGGGAGGAAGGGTGACAGAGCTGCTGGGAGGTGTGGAGGATTGTATTATTGATTATTGTAATTTATTTAAGTATAGTGGAGGTGGAGGTGCTTGTGCACATTATTATTGTAATAAAGTCAACATTTGGACTTTTATCTGGTGTCTGGTCTGAGGGTTCAAGGGGATGACAGCGCCCCCTTTCTGTCACAATGTCCATCCATCCATTATCCAACCCGCTGAATCCGAACACAGGGGTCTGCTGGAGCCAATCCCAGCCAACACAGGGCACAAGGCAGGAACCAATCCCGGGCAGGGTGCCAACCCACCGCAGGACACACAAACACACCCACACACCAAGCACACACTAGGGCCAATTTAGAATCGCCAATCCACCTAACCTGCATTTCTTTGGACTGTGGGAGGAAACCCACGCAGACACGGGGAGAACATGCAAACTCCACGCAGGGAGGACCCGGGAAGCGAACCCGGGTCTCCTAACTGCGAGGCAGCAGCGCTACCACTTGCCACCGTGCCGCCCTCTGTCACAATGTATATCTTTGAAAATCAGAGTGAAAAAGTGAACATGTTGAACCTGAGTGAATGTCTGAGCATCTCGATATGCCAAATGAATGACATGGATAAAAAGAGTTTCATGCATTGTAGAAGTTAGCTCTCTAATTTATTCAATAGCAGCCTAAGCAGAAAAGCATTGTCTCATTTGACAATGGGGATGCCAAAGATAGTTTTGTGGCCGAAAAGGTTGATAAGCACTTCGTTCCAAGACAGAATGTGATACAAGAGCATACCAACTTAGTATAAGAAACTGAGTCATCAGGTGCTTTTCTGTGAGGAATTTTTAACTGAGAGAATCAAGGTATTGAAGACAAATATATGACAGAAAAAGTACAGTTGAAGGAAAATGTAATGTTTGAAAGGATGATAGAAATGACAAGGAGCCATTAGACCATATACCCTAGTAGCACTGGTCACAAGTCAGAAATCATTCCTAAACTGGCCACGAGTTCATCCCAGTCACAATTTATGCACACATTCCCCCCTCACACTCATATAGGACCTGTTTAAAATTGCCAGTTAAACTAACCTGCATGTCTTCAGAATGTGGAAGGAAAATTTGAGTTTTAAACTTTTAAAAGATGGAGAACAGGTTCAAACTATACAAAATGATCAGCAGTGTGGTGTATTCTTTAAGGTACTGGGCACTTAGATTCCATATTAAAATTTTAAAAGCAAGAAAGGCAAAAACGGTATACCCACATAAAAAAATCAGATGCCATGTTCCTTTATAAACCTCAAATCAGCTTAAAACTGTGCACATGGGCACACACTTGTCTCTCCCTGTTACCCCTGTCAGTGATCATGTATGATTTAAAACACCCTTTTTGAATATCATAAACTAATCATCATATACATTTGCTCATGATGTCCAGAGTGATATTTATACTACAAACCATGGAATAATTAAGGAAAAAGGCAGAAAAAGGAATGAATGAATCAATGAATATGGACCTGAAGTATTATTGACCAAAGTGGAGAACTGCAAAAACATTCTGTTTGCCTGTCTCTTTGTGGGAGTCATCAACAAAAGAAAAAATCAAGCGTGGGAACAAGTGACAGCAGCAGTAAATGCTACAAGAATAGAGCAGCACTGAAGGTTGGATTGAAAAGGAAAATGGCAAAATACTGGCATAGCGTGTGTTTTAGTGGTGGGAGTACGAGTACACCTGACCTCAGTCTCTTTGACTTGCAAGTTGCAGCTGTCATAGGGGAAACTGCCAGCGAATGCCTTCTGCCAGACTGTGATGTAATGCATTAAGTTGATGTGGGTGAGTACATTCAGTTTACAACATTCAATATCATGGTCCTATAGGCTACTACACCAGTCATGGCCAAATGGAGCACAACACAATTGTGCAAGCTGGCAATGAGCACATATGACCAACATGTGCTCTTACATGTTTGTTTATTTTTCATTTCATAGATTGCAATTTGCCATGTGGAGAAAGCAACATCAGTGTGCCATCATCCACTGCCCAGAGCTCCATCAGTGTTGAGAGACCCATGCACCATGTTTTGACTGATGAGGTTCTGCAGACACAGCAAGGAATGATTCAGGCTATTCATGTCTAGTGTCAAAAGCAGTGTGAACTGATGCAGGCTGTCTACGTAGAGCTACAAGATATTAAGAATATTCTTACTGAACTTGTGAAAAAATAAAATACTTTAGCCAAGTTGTACCTGCCGTACTTTATTCTTGTTACATTTGACGTAAAACATGCAAACGTCTTAGAATTGACATTGCATTGATTATCTGAGGGATGGGGTCTGGGTCGTCCATTTACTCATCTTGGCCCATCTCAGGTGGCAGAGGCAGTCCATGTTTCTGCCCTGTGTTGTTTAATACTGCGCAAGCATTACAATGCGATAAACCTTTGTGGGGGATATACAGTATATATCAGTGTGTCGCCCGATGTGTCCAAACACCGCCATCTACCTTTAAATGAATCAATGGTCTGTTCTATATCTACTCTCCTGGGGGTGTTTGTGGGCTGGTGAGTAGTGTGAGGAGCCAGTCTTTGAGGGGGTACCCACTATCACCTGAAAGATTAGATAAGTTGTCTGTAAAGTACTAAACTTACATGCACTCCTCTCAATTAAGCTTACTTACCAAGAAGCCAGCCATCACCACATTGTACAGCACACCCTGAAGTCTGCATTCCACACTACTGTTTGATAAAATAAAGGAATTGTGGGTTGAGCCAGGCCACATTGCAACAACGTTAGCTAGACGCATTTGACCATCACATATGAATTGGATGTTAACAGAATGAAAGTCCTTTCTGTTTATGAAAACTGATTTATTCAGTGATGGCATCTTTATCACAATGTGTGCACTTTCAATTACACTGATGACATTAGGAATACCAACAATTGATGCAAATTGCCTGTTCAATTTGGCTTCTTCCCACTGACTGAAAGGAAATTGGATGTATCTGGGTAGCATCTTAATTATACCATCCCATGCAAAATGGCATAACACAGCTTAGCAGTAACTGCAAGATTCCTAATAGCAAAATACCTAAAACCTACAATGGGACAGGGATTGTGTGATGGTCCCTGTAATATAGACTCCAATTCAGCACACAACTCCAAAAGGATGGTTCTAGAAAGTCTAAATTGGCTTATTACCCAGTCATTGTCATGAGCCAAAAAAACATTGTGATCTTTAAAAGCTCACACCTTGCACTGCATGCCATTGGTAATATCCTCAAATTGAGCTAACACTACCACTGCCAGTTATGTTGTACAACACACAGCCCACCCATTTTAAAGACAAAATAGATTCACTACATACAGAGGTAATTACCCTTAAGTGCTTATGTTAGGCATTGTTGCCAATATTGAACACAGCTGTAGTGGGAAATCATATCAGTTAACTCTGATATAATTAGTAAAAGAACACCAGAGTGTGACTAGTGCCTGACTGAAATGCACAACAAAATGAAATTTAAGGTTAATTGACTTGTCCTGCTGCCACCAAAATGTTTGCATAGGACTTCACGGATGGTTGCAATGTTGCATAAATCTCAACTATTACATAAGAAATGGCTTATTCTGTTTTCCAAGCATATCCAAGTTTTATAAATGAATATAAAAAGTATATTTTCAAAGTCCAAATATTACTAAGCAACTATTAGAACTTTTCCTTCTAGCTCAGGCTTAGTGCCTCACTTCATGTGTAAAATTCTTTTAAACTTACTGTTTAAGGATTTCTTTAACTACTAATTAGTTTACTCTTTATTTCTTCCTTCTTTCTTGGTTACACATAATGACTGCATTTCTAGATGTTCCCTTTCTGAAGTGCTGATTTGCATGCTATTGTGAAGTATCTACTTGTAAGAACTAAAATAAGGTGTACATAATAAGAAAATTGCAAATATGTTAAGTTTGGTATTTTTAAACTCAAAGTTTTTTCTTCACAGTCATGGTATACATGTATTTGCTGTACAAAATTGTGTTCAGCATTTTCTATAAATTTAAAAAAATATAAAGTTGGCCCTGGCATTGTATAATGTAACCCATAGATCATGGGATGCTCGGAAAAAAAAGCCTAAAAATGTATTGAATATGTTAATTTTTCAAACCAAGAAAGTTAAGCATTGATCTGCACTTTGAGATTGCAAATACATTGTAAGACAGCTTATACTGTACACTTAATTTTCGAACAAAAAACACCACAATTATGAGATTTAGCTATTTTAAAAGGACCCCAGCTGGGAATACCGTATCCGCATTTATCTTCTTCTACAACAAACATTCACCTGTTCATGCCACATGCGTGTTATTGAGTTGATTTACTTTCATATTTATGTAAGAACTTCTCCCAGGATGCCATTTTTATCAATCAGGGGAATACAAAACATACTGTATCATTGCCAACAGAAATGGTTCCAGGAATATATGATAAAATGATTATTTCCAGTTCCCTTTTATTGTCACAAACTCTGCATAGAAGGCATGTTTTCCTATATCAAGACTTTGCCACTTCAAAGAGGACATATTCAGTATGTTTTTAGGCTTTTATTTTCTGGAGTGATCTGTGCAAGAGACAGAGAGGGAGAAAAGAGAGAGAGAAGATAGAGAGGAGAACTTTATTGTCATTGTGGAAGCATAATGACGTTACAATTGCGTCAATTTCAAATGGTGTATTTGTATAAAAATTAAAACCTTGCATGTACAGTATGTACAAAGAACAAATAGCACAAGAATAAAGATATAACATTATAAATATAAGGTGATATGAAAATACCAAATCTGGGTGGTATATAAAATAAAAAAAACAAAAAATCTAACCAACATCAAACTGCAAAAAGATCAGCAGCAGTAAAGTGCAGTATGACAGCTATTAAATTGTGGTTAAATGACATTTATGGTAAGTATAAAAAAATTGCACATAATTGCTGAAGGACATGTAAATAAATATTCCATGTATTCTGATATAACAGTATATCAATCTGTCAGACTGAAGAGATGTCTGACCTTAAAAGTGTTACCACTCCTGGAAAGAAACTGTTTTTAAATCTGATCGTGTGTGTGTAAATGTCTGCTCGATGGGAGGTGCTTAAACAGATGGTGTCCATAGTGTGTAATGTCTTTTGTAACATTCTTTACCCTCTTCACACAGTAAGTGCTGTGATGGTTCTCTAGGGATGGTACCTGTGTTTCAAAAATTGCATAAGCTTTTTTTACTGACATCCAGGAGGGTTTCTTTTATCAGATGTGATACAGCTACAGTACTAGATTGTCATGCAGTTTGTTAGGATGCTCTTTGTGGTTCATCTGTAAAACCTGACAAGCAGCTTTGGGGGAGGATGGCTTTCCTTAGCCTCCTCAAAAAATAAAGTTGTTCTTGTGCCTTACCCACCACTGCTGAGGTGTTGTCAGGCCAAGCGAGCTCCGCTATGATAATGATACCCAAAAACGTGAAGATGGAGGCTATCTCTACAGCCGCTGTGTTGATGTAAACAGGACTGTGTGTGGTCTTCTTTGTGGTCCTAAAATCCACAATAATTTTCTTGGTAATTTTAGTATTTAAGACCAAGTTATTGTTGGCACATCATGTTGTCAGGCTCTGAACTTTCTCCCTATATGCAGCTTCATCATTGTTTGTTATGAGTCCAATGACTGTTGTGTCATCTGTATACTTAAAAATAGTGCCTGAGTTGTGGATGGGTTGGCAATCATGCATGAAGCGTGCATACAGTAGGAGGCTCAGCACACAGTCCTGGGGAACGCCAGTGCTTAGAATAACAGTGGAGGATGTACTGTATACTTGCCCAGTTTAAAACTCTAGGGTAATTGTTGAGAAAGTCCAAGTTGCATATGGATGAAGTTACCCCTAATGCATGGAGTTTGTCAGCCATCTTGGAATGAGAGTATTCAACACCAAACTGTGGTCAACAAAAAGCATTCTAACATAGATGTTGAGTTTTCTCAGGTGGGAGAGAGCTGTATTGAGAGCCATACAGATGGCATCCTCAGTCAATCTGTTTGCCCGGTAGGCAAACTGGTGTTGGTCTAGATCAGCTGGGACACCATCTTTAATGTGTATGAGCATTATATGTTCAAAGCATTTAGAAATGACAGGAGTAAAAACTCCTGGCTGAAAGTCACTAAGACAGGTTATCATTGATTTCTTGAGGATAGGCATGGTGGTGCTGGTTTTGAGGCAGGGACTTTACTGAGGGATAGAGAGAGATTGAAAATATGTGTAAATAGCTCTGGTAACTGGTCTGCACAGGCCTGGAGTATACACCCATTCACACCATCAGGCCTAGCTGCTTTCTGTATGTTGATCCTACAGAGGGAACTCTACACTTCGTGAGTGTGCAGAGCAAGAGTCCATGAGTCTTCCAACAGTTTGGAACTGACTGGAGGTTGGTTATTTTATTTATCAAACCAAGCAAAGAAGATGTTAAATTCCTCTGCTAGGTTAGCATTGTTGTTGGCTGATGTATGCTGTGTGCTGTCTTTCTTTCTGTAATCCACGATGGACTGGATTTCTTGCCACATCCACAAAGGGTTGGAGTTACGGCTGAAGTCCTCCTATATCTGTAGTTTCTAGTTATATTTTGTAGACTTGATTCCTATAGGCTGAGTTGTCTCCTAATTTAAAAGCCATGTCTCGTGTGCCAAGCAGCTGTTTGACTTTGCTGCATCTATGGTTTCTCATTTAGGTATTCTCAGATCATTTTCCTAAAAGTACTTTGTCCACACAGCAGTTAATATATGGCAGTACAGATGAAGTGTACACCTCTAGGCCTGTCCGATGGGCAAATACGTTCCATTCTGAAATGCCAAGATCAACAATGTGTCTTTTAAAATGTATAGAAAACAATTAACTTTAGAACACAATTTTGTGTGGCAGATGAATGTATACTCTGTTTGTGAAGAACTAACTTCAACTTGAAAAATACCGAATTTATCCTTTAACTTATTAAACTTATTAAACCTGCTGTCTCCTAGGCAAAGTGATTTCTAAGTGGAGTTTTTATCTTCTTAACATTTCTGTGGTAGTGTGACATTAGAAGTTTGCTCAAGAGAATTTATTTTCTTATATTCCAAAGATGTATGGGTTAGTTTTATTGGTGACTCCATTTCAATCATTGTTGGTAGAAGGGATTTTAGTTATTACTTCTGAAATGGAAATAGCTTCATTTTTTCTTTTTCAATATGGAAACTCATATAATTTGTTTTTGCTTTTATTGTATAACTTATGCATATATTAAGGTAAGTTAATTACACTCACTAATCATGGCACCAAAGAGAGGAAATGTGTGGCATGTTGATTAGAAAATGCAAGTAAGAATGTCACTGTACTCTACACATGTGACAGTAACTATAAATCCTATTAACATGTTTTATTTCTTGTTTATTTATTCTTCTTAAGTTTATTAATAAATCCTCCGTTTTTTTCTGATGTCATTATTTAATCACCTTCTTCATGCTGCTGTATGTTGTCTTTACTTTTTTCTTGAAACGTTTTATAATTATGAATATTATTATTATTTAACTGTTTTCAATTAAAAGAATTACCCACATATTGTGTGTTTCTCTACAATATATATTGGCTTCTAAATGTTGTTTCTATGACTAAGACGTGTTTAAAATCTATCTAATTTATCTTAAATTTTATCATTATTTTTACTGCAGATACTAATAGCTCATACTGTAATGGTATAGTTTAGTCTATTATATAAAGTCTACTATACTATATAACTATAAGGCATTTTTCCATTTTTTTCTTCAGCAATGTAATTTTCTAATTTGTTTCAAATTAACTGTGAATCAGTTCTCAACTGAGATCTTTATTGCAGAATGTAAACTGCAGGTCTTCAAACTTATTTTACCTCCATATTTAAACCAATTAAACCAATTTCAGGATCAGGGATGTACTTTCCCAAGGGGTCTAATTTCTCCCAATGACCTCAGCAGTTTCAATATGGCCTCTAATCTAAGATGTAGTACGACCTTTGTCCTCACAGTGTAATAAACGTATAAATGGTCATTTCCATTACTGCCACTTCATTTAAGAAAACAGAAAATACAGTTTTCTGACTTGGGGAAAGGATTGCTATATTTCTTCTCTTAATCTTACCTAGGACAAAAGCAAGTATATTTTCCAGCACTTGAATAAGAGATTGACTTGTCCAACAAAATGAACAAATTGTGAAAATGCAGGATTCCTCTCGAAATATATAGAATTAATTTGAAGAGAAGCTGCATGTTTACATATAAGACTAGAGTACTGTTAGAGAAGAAGAGTGATTGGATAAGTAGGATAAACTACTGTATAATTCTGTGTCTGTGTGCATTTATGGTAATATGTACTTTAAAGAACATTGATGTTTAAGGCTCTCCTTTGGAAATTTCAGTAAGACAAACTAAAGTATACATAGGGATTCACTGTAAAAATGAGATTGCTTCATTCAATTCAGGACATACAGATTATTAAATAGAATATGGTCTATCTATGGGGTTACATATACCTTTAAGCACTGTAACACATAATTTGTGGCATCCTTCTATATAAAAGCGGTCGGGATTGTCCTTCCGTCCCGTGAGTGCTACGCAGGCGCGGAGTTTCACACACGCCCTGTCCATTTTGCAATGCACGATGGGATTTGTAGTTTCGTTTTTCCAGGTAAAAGATGATTTT
This sequence comes from Polypterus bichir lapradei, assembly GCA_026402145.1. Classification (NCBI taxonomy): domain Eukaryota; kingdom Metazoa; phylum Chordata; class Cladistia; order Polypteriformes; family Polypteridae; genus Polypterus; species Polypterus bichir. The sequence continues at coordinate 8,487,789 of JANRMT010062795.1, forward strand.
CTACTCCATCATTAATGTTGATGGAGTACAAATGCCTCACCGCGTAGTAAATATCAGGGGGGTTCAAAAGGGCGACCTCAATATAGAAAAAAAGTTTAAATTTCATCACAAAAATAACAAACTACGAGTATTAAAGTAATACTGCTCAAATGCAATATAACCAAATTAATGAGTTTGTATAAAATATCAAATTGATCTACATATTGAATTGCCTTAAGAAGTGGTCAACTTAAAAGTCAGTCGCTTTAAAAGGCGGGTCAGCCTAGTTAAATGTAAAAGTAGACAGCTGAGGCAGACAGAGCATTATTTTGTTTTTGTATACTTTTTTGAAGTTCCCTTTTGGCTAATATTATAGAACTAACTTCTTTTCAACTCTGTTGAATTACTTTTTTATTTCAGTCTCTAATGTTGATTACAGCCTTCTTTGTAAATAACAGATTTCCACACAATCAATACCACATTCTTAAGAGTTCAACTTGATAGCAAGAGTTGACCCAACAGGTAAACAGCACCATATTTCAAATGATCAAATTGCAGTTCTTACACAGAAAGACAGTCTAATAGGGATCAGTGCCTTGAAGGGTAGGGGGGTTTAGTATTTAAAGCATCTTCATGTCATAGATCTTTTTTTACTGAATGAAGTTTACCTTAGTGAAAGAACAAGAAAAATAGACATTTTCATTTCTTGCAGTCATTGAGATACAGTTGCATCAAACATCTGTGTCAGAAGCATCAAGTTCCACTTCATAATGTAACAGAGGATTTGGGTGTCTTGACACAGGTGCCTATTTTAAAGCCACTTTTAAATGTTCAAAAGATTTCTGTGCCTCTGAATGAAAACGGACTTGGTCTTGGTCTATTTCTGCCAAAGCAATAAGAGGAGCAGTTATGGTGATTATGTGTTTAATTAATTTAATGTAATAATTAGCAAAGTACACAAACCTTTGAATTCATTTAACTGATTCAAGCACCAGTCTATTAATTACTGAATTCACTTTGCAGAATACCTCAGCCTTGTTGATAAATTTGACAACCTATTTTATTAAAGTTTTACGGTCATACTTTAAATTAAGTGTCCCTAATCTAATTATTTTCTCTGTAATTAGTATATGGCTGTGTAACCTTGTGGTTAAGGATTTTAATTTTCAATCTCAAAATCACTGATGTAATTCCTGCATCTGCCTTACAGTGTAACCTAGAGCAAGTCAATTCACTTACCTGCACTGAATCCATCAAATAAATAATCAAAAATTTGTCTGTCCCAATGTTCATCACAACGCAATCACCAAGTGAGAGGAAGAGTAAATATCCAAAAGGTACAGTTTCTGTGATTAATAAAAATTGTAAATGCTTGAACATGATTAAAAAAAACCCTAAAACAGTATTTAATTTGGCTGCGGTGGGTTGGCACCCTGCCCGGGATTGGTTCCTGCCTTGTGCCCTGTGTTGGCTGGGATTGGCTCCAGCAGACCCCCGTGACCCTGTGTTCGGATTCAGTGGGTTGGAAAATGGATGGATGGAGTATTTAATTTGGAAAAAAAAAATTATATCAATGTTGTGAGAAATGTACCAACACTGTCACATCATCCTATATAATCGAGGCTACTATTCTAACCGAAATCGGTAAGGCAAAGGAGGTTTTCATTCGACGTATACCAATGATTTCCAATGAATTCCTTTCCAAATTCAAATGACTTCAATCAACAGTACATATTGCATTTGCGTTGTCCATAAAGCACAATGACAATCACTTAAGGTTACTAAAGTTTACCCCAAAGAACAGTGCCTTTAACACAACCAGCTATACATCACCTGTTCGATAGTAAGATGAGGAAAGAATTTATATGTTCTTGCTCCTAATGGGGAAACGTCATTTATCATAAGACACCCTAAATGATTTGCAGCAACTGTAATCCATTATTCATTATTAATGGCAGTTTGACATTTGAACAATATTCAAATAATAAATTAATTGCCAAATTATAAATGGAAATTGTTTCACTTCTTTCCAACCTAAATGACAGCCGGGCATCCCCGCTAGTACATATATATAAAAACACTTGGGCACATGGTGATGTCATTCACTGCAAAAAAAGTACAATGTGGAATAAAAATTCCTTTCATTGAAAACGAAAAGAACACTATTAGAGATGGCTGTTTGACTTTTCTTATTCTGTGAAGGAATTACATCTTCAAGTGTTGCAAATGAAAGCCAGCATGAAGTAGCAGACAGAACATATTTAACTGTCGAACAGCTGTTTAAAAAAAATAGAAAGAATTACAGAAATAATAAAATAAAAATAACACAGAGCTATATTTCAAAATTAGAATAACTGCAGTATACAACCACAAGAGTAATACTTTTTAATACATCAGTTTTTAAATAATTGGTTCCTCTGTGTTAAGTTTTTGTTGCATCCTCCTCTAGTATGGATAGCAAAACATCGCCTTATCCTAGAAGATTGATGAATACAATGGGAGAGATGTATAGAGGATAGGCCTCAGTTCCTTGTAACCATGAAATGAATAAGCAGCTTAAAAATGGATATAATTTCACATTTATTGAACAGAAAATACATTAACATTATGGAGGTTTGTTTTTTCTTGATAAAAATGTAAATCCAACTAATACACTTTTTTTTTCGATTCTGTTATTAATAACTGGAATAAATTTGGTTACAGATAATAAACACAGATTCACATACTTTCTGTTTTTTACTGTAAGGATGTTTTTGGGATGGAGGGCATTTGCTTTGGGCACTCTCAGCTTATGTCTGCGAATGTGCTTGCCAGATATGTAAATATTCATTTTCTATTCCTATATTCCTATTCCAAATCTCAGAGGGGACTGGGCAGTCTCTTGGTCTGGAATCCCTACAGATTTTATTTTTTTTTTCTCCAGCTCTTGGAGTTTTTTTTTTTTTTGTTTTTTCTGTCCACCCTGGCCATCGGACCTTACTTATTCTATGTTAATTAATGTTGACTTATGTTTATTTTTTATTGTGTCTTCTATTTTTCTATTCTTCATTTTGTAAGGCACTTTGAGCTACATTTTTTTGTATGAAAATGTGCTATATAAATAAATGTTGATTGATTGATTGATTGATACTGTAATTGTGATTATAGGATGAGTATAGGGTAACAATTCCAGTTGTCCGTTAATAATTAATAAATGTATTTTATGCTTTTATTATATACATAAACTATAATTAGATCAGAGACTTTTTATTTAAAATGTAACAAAAAGATTTAATAAAATGGGAACACAAAGCCTATTCATCAGTCTATGCATTCTGTAATCTTGCTTTTTAATTACTGGCAGACAGACTCTAAAGATGATTTTTTCTTTTAATAAAATTAGTGTGTCCTAACCATCTATAAAGCCTCTCCAAGTCCCCACTTTCTTCCTTTAATAGTTTTTGTCTATTTCTACTCTTTTGCTGTGAATATTCTACGGGAGGGCAAATAGCCAGGACAGGCTTTCAAAAAGAATGCCTCCCACCTGTAGCCTAATTTTAAGTGTCTGCTAGTTGTTGGATTTTTTCTCTACATTGTCACAGTAGACAGTGCAACTTATCTCTTACCGGTAAATTGTTTTTGGATAGTTATGCCACACCCTGCAAATGTATTCCTATACATTTATGAGATGAGCTGCTCTGCTGAGAATGACAATGTGTTGTCCAGTAATACCAGTGAGAATTTAACTATACTATATACGCATGACAATGCAACTGCTATTGCTATTAGTATTACTATTATTTGCTCATCAATCCAGACATGAAGTACAGCTTCTCTATCAAAATGTTTGTCTAAAATAAAGAAATGTTGCTTGATATTCATTGCCATCAGCACTGTTCATTCACATAGGTTGACCTTAATTTCAAGGAGGTTTGAATTATGAAATGCAAGGCAGCTTGTAATCTTCTTATAGGACTTACAGGTGCTGACTTGTGATTGGGTACATCAGGCCTGGAAGATGGTGAAGTCCCCTCTCCCCACACTTAAACTTTTAGAAAGAAAGTGGCTGTATCTTGCTACTCAAAATATGTTGGAGAAAGGATCTGTCATTATGCTGTACAAATTAATTTTATAGAAATTTTTGGGAAATTCAGAATTGCAAAATCAGAACTTTTGTTTTCTAATTATACCACTGTTAACTTTTATTAGTTGACTCATATAGTATACAAATACCAAACTCATTACCCCTGCTGTTTATGCTTGCATCTACCCATTTTAGGTGTATTCCAGAAAAAAATTGAACAGCTATCTATCTTGCACAACTTCACAGCTTTTTCTATATACAGTTAGGTCCATAAATATTTGGACAGAGACAACTTTTTTCTAATTTTGGTTCTGTACATTACCACAATGAATTTTAAATGAAACAACTCAGATGCAGTTGAAGTGCAGACTTTCAGCTTTAATTCAGTGGGTTGAACAAAAAGATTGCATAAAAATGTGAGGCAACTAAAGCATTTTTTTTTACACAATCCCTTCATTTCAGGGGCTCAAAAGTAATTGGACAATTGACTCAAAGGCTGTTACATGGGCAGGTGTGGGCAAGTCTGTCGTTATGTCATTATCAATTAAGCAGATAAAAGGCCTGGAGTTTATTTGAGGTGTGCTGCTTGCATATGGAAGATTTTGCTGTGAAGAAGCCATCCTTAAGCTGCAAAAGCAGAAAAAACCCATCCGAGAAATTGCTACAATATTACGAGTGGCAAAATCTACAGTTTGGTACATCCTGAGAAAGAAAGCAAGCACTGGTGAACTCAGCAACGCAAAAAGACCTGGACATCCACGGAAGACAACAGTGGTGGATGATCGCAGAATCATTTCCATGGCGAAGAGAAACTCCTTCACAACAGCCAACCAAGTGAACAACACTCTCCAGGGGTAAGGCGTATCGACATCCAAGTCTACCATAAAGAGAAGACTGCATGAAAGTAAATACAGAGGGTGCACTGCAAGGTGCAAGCCACTCATAAGTCTCAAGAATAGAAAGGCTAGATTGGACTTTGCTAAAGAACATCTAAAAAAGCCAGCACAGTTCTGGAAAAACATTCTTTGGATAGATGAAACCAAGATCAACCTCTACCAGAATGATGGCAAGAAAAAAGTATGGAGAAGGCGTGGAACAGCTCATTATCCAAAGCATACCACATCATCTGTAAAACACGGAGGCAGTGTGATGGCTTGGGCATGCATGGCTGCCAGTGGCACTGGGACACTAGTGTTTATTGATGATGTGACACAGGACAGAAGCAGCCGAATGAATTCTGAGGTGTTCAGAGACATACTGTCTTCTCAGATCCAGCTAAATGCAGTCAAATTGATTGGGCGGCGTTTCATGATACAGATAGACAATGACCCAAAACATACAGCCAAAGCAACCCAGGAATTTATTAAAGCAAAGAAGTGGAAAATTCTTGAATGGCCAAGTCAGTCACCTGATCTTAACCCAATTGAGCATGCATTTCACTTGTTGAAGACTAAACTTCGGACAGAAAGGCCCACAAACAAACAGCAAATGAAAGCCGCTGCAGTAAAGGCCTGGCAGAGCGTTAAAAAGGAGGAAATCCAGCATCTGGTGATGTCCATGAGTTCAATACTTCAGGCTGTCATTGCCAGCAAAGGGTTTTCAACCAAGTATTAGAAATGAACATTTTATTTCCAGTTATTTAATTTGTCCAATTACTTTTGAGCTCCTGAAATGAAGGTATTGTGTTAAAAAAATGCTTTAGTTGCCTCAAATTTTTATGCAATCTTTTTGTTTAACCCACTGAATTAAAGCTGAAAGTCTGCACTTCAACTGCATCTGAGTTGTTTCATTTAAAATTCTAATGCACAAAACCAAAATTAGAAAAAAGTTGTCTCTGTCCAAATATTTATGGACCTAACTGTATATTACATGACAAACAGAAATATAAGACATTTAATAAGGTAAAATCATTTGTTTTGCAGTCTTTTTATTTCTTAGTTCTTTTTTCTTTCTTCGTAGAATAACCTGCCACTCCTGACACCAAAAGTACTGACCATTGATAAAACCACTGCAAGTCAGAGCAGCCATTTTTTTTATTTGTTGCACCCTTTTTCTTCTTCCTTCTGGTGACCTATCATTTTCACGATGTTGAGATCCTGGGCTCACTGTGGAAATTAAATTTGCACAACTTTTGTCTTTGCTGCACTAACTCTCACCCCGCCTCCCTTCAAGAGAATTTGAGTCACTGTTCCTTTTCCACTCTGTTTGCACAGTATCAGGATATTAGGAAATTTTAGTATTGTGACCACTATGGACCATAGCAGTGCCTCAAATGCCAGATACAACTACCAAAGATACAGGCTCAAACAAAGTTATTTTATTTTACAGATTTTTAAATTATTTTATTTACAGGCTTCATCCTGTCAGTCTTGCATAACACACGCTATACAATACAATCCTTCCCTTTTATCTCCTTCCACTCCTACTTTTCAGCCTTTTCAACCTCCTCTCAACTCTGACTCTCTGAATGAGGTAGACTAGCTCTTTTTAATGCCAAACTTGGAAGTACTTCTGGTGCCACAGCTTTACACCACAGAAGCATTTCCAGATCAGGCAGAACCACCATATATATATCAGCATGTAACAAACTGTTGCCTTCCTGAGATTTTTATAGTCTGTTCAGACTGTTAAAGCTAACAGGAACATAGTAAAAAGCTCTTAATATCTCTTTTCATGATACATTTACATCTTTATATCTTGCCTGAAGAAGGGGCCCGAGTTGCCTATGCTTCCATATTGTAGTATTTTTAGTTAGCGAATAAAAGGTGTTATTTTGCTTTACTTCTCGCTACATAATACATCAGAAACTGAAGCAAGTTGGGTTTACACTCCTGTCATGTAAGAACTGGAAAATGAGGCTACAGTGAGGAAGTGATCATTAGAACTGGACAGCGGATGATCTGACAAATCTTGACTTCTGGTACAAAGTGCAGATGCAGGGTCAGAAATTGGTGTAAATTACATGAAATCCATCCTGCTTTGTGCCAATAGCACATGTTGATAGTGGTATTGCAAATATCCTGTTATTAAATACCAAATGAGGGTCATCTGAGTGCTTTAGTGCACCTATGCATCTCTGCTGACTGTGCGTCTCTTTTAAAGCAAACATTATCTTAAGCTGATTATATGAACAGGATGGCGGCTTCAGTTTACTCCAATTACCCGAATAGTTCCAGGATCTCAACCCAATAAATGACTTTGGGATAAGGTGAAACGAGATGTTTGCAGCACGAACGTCTGTCTATCGAATCTTCAGGATGTGAATGATGCCAATAAGCTAGTATATATACAATACATATATTTACACAGACAGTGATAAAAATTACAGATTAATATGTAAACAATACTGATCTTGCTTTACTTTTTAACATTGCCTTCATATAAATACACCACACAAAAGTAAACTGACCACTTTGCAGAAAGCTAAGAAACACCGTATAATTTACGTCAACTTGCATATTTTTAATGTAATTATATTGTAATTTACTTATTCAGTGTCTTAATCTTTTAAACACGTCTCCGATTCACGTTAAACACCTTTAATCAGCAATTCTAGGTCAGTTAGATGTACGCAGTTTAAAGAATCAGAAGGGTAAGTTAAACAACACACCTGCAACCAACGCTCAAAACTCGCGAAAACAGCACACTTTCCAGAGCTGTTATTATTAGCGCAGGTCGCGTGGAATTGACAACCTAGGCAACCAATCGTTTTCCTATATGCATCTCAAAATTGCATATTAAATACGGACCCACCCATAACCGCACGAAGACATCGTATGGGCGTGGCCTTTCCCTTCATTTGCGGCCCGCCGCAAAAGTCTCTGTCTAAACTTTCCTCGGACTGAAGTCTCAGAGGTTACAGGGCAAGTCCTTTGTGTAGCTCACGCTGTTGGGTATGTTATTGCTTAAATGTTGCGTTATTAAAAGTCTCGAAGTCATTATGAGCTGTACTGAACTATTGAGCTTATTCTTTACTGTTGTCATTTTCACTGGGAAGAAGTAAACATCTGTGGGATCAGGTGACACTGAAAGCGAGAGAAGTTGCGAGAGTATTAATATGTCACTTTATCTCTGATTAAGAAAGTAAATAATATGTTAAGTTTATTACATAATTTTAAGTTTATTTAAAGTGAACATTGTAATTATTTGAAACATTATTCCTATTTTTCTCTATGTGTTTCTTTAAATGCATAATTGGTATACTTAGGCGAAACTATGCAGATTCTTCCCAGACATTCTGAAGAATTAAAAGCAAAAACAGAAAAGCAGAATGTCCTTAAGCATAGACCAGTCATTGCAAGGCGTTGTGGGTGTCTAGTCAGAGGTCCAGTTATGTTTTTCATGAGGGTATTTATTTATGGAGCGTGTTTTGTGTATGTGTGTTTTTTAAATACAAGATGTCAATTTTGACAATTTCAGAGTATTTAAAAGTGTGATTTTTTTTTGGTAATTGAAGAGTTTAGCCTTTGAACAGAAGGGTGATTTTATTCTTTTACTTAAATCTAGAAAATGAAAGTTTGTGGATTATGTTTAAAGCATAATATATGTTCATTTGTTTGTTTATTCATTTAAAAACCTGTTTAATTCAGAGCAGGCTTATTGGTTGGCAAAGTCTATTCCACACTTGTTCAGCCAATGTTCATTCAGATTCACTAACAAACCTAGCATGTACAGCCTTGGGGTTTGGGAGAAAAATGTGAAGGGAATTATTGTTAAATCTAAAATTTCAAGGGATGCTATGCTGAACAATATTCGTAATATAAAATTCTCAAACTAATTACTTGCCACACTAAGTGGAATTCTCAAACTGTCTACTTCAGTGTTAGCTCATCAGACATAGTGTTTCCATTTTGGGTGTGAGTCCAGGTGTATCATAAAGTATTTGAAGCATTGTTTTGCAATTGGTGATTTTATTTTACAAAACCCATACTGAATGTAATAAAGGTCTGTTTTGAAAGTGAATATATTGTGACGTGTGAGTCACTGTCTTGCATCCCAAAACTAGTTGAGAGGCTGAGCAAAATCAGCTTTATTCAACTTCAAACAGGAACAGCCAGGTTAGTGCCCAAGGTATACTGTTCCCTGCATTTTGTAATGTTCCTTGCATCACCCATCGATGACAGGCACATATAGCGTGATCTTGTTCAGCTCGTAGTTGTTTCAGTGGTGCTATGCTATGACTGTGGCGGACTGTGGAATATATCCAGACCATTACCTATCGCTATAGGACAGCCCCCCTGCGATGCAGCAGTGCCATGGGTTTGGAGCATGGAAGCTCAACCCTACTGGGGCCCGTGGCCTCTGCCAGGAGGTGCCTAGAGAACTGCTGAGCCCTTGTTTGCAGCACTTCCACCACACCCAAAAGTAGGTCAATAAGCACCAGGAGCATCTCCGTGTGCCTTATAAAAGGAGCCAGCAGTGACTGCTCCAAGAGCCAAAGTTGGGAGGAAATGGACAAAGCTTGAGGGAGAGGTGGAAGAAAGTGAGAGAAAGGGGGGAGAGAGAGAGAGAGAGAAAGTACTGTGAACCATGCACTGTGTGCCCTGTACTGTGCTCTGGGGAGTGAAGAAAAGTGCTTCCCCAGGTCTTGAATAAATGTGTGTGACTGTGTCAGGTTTGGGGTGGCTGGAGTGCCCCGTAATATATTTGTGTATGTATGTATATATATTTATTATCTATTAAATAAAAAAATCTTGGGTTGAGAAATGATCATCTCGGAGTCCCGCGAGACTACTTGCACGTCACGCCCTATTTACAAACAATGCAGAACAGGCATCTCGGTAGCAG
>JANRMT010062795.1:8512617-8530254 GCA_026402145.1 Polypterus bichir lapradei
GACATTGTTGACCGTTATGACCGTTACGTGTAGAATTTCGAAATGAAACCTGCTTAACTTTTGTAAGTAAGCTGTAAGGAATAAGCCTGCCAAATTTCAGCCTTCTACTTACACGGGAAGTTGGAAATTTAGTGACGTTGGAAAGTTCAATATGGCGGCCGACAGTGGCGTCATACCATCGAAATAAATACATACATCGGTTTCGGTTCACGCAGGGAAGCCGCCTACCAAATTTTGTGAAGATGGTGCCATAAATAATAAAGTTCAACATGGCGGACGTTGTCGACCGTTATGACCGTTACGTGTAGAATTTCGAAATGAAACCTGCTTAACTTTTGTAAGTGTAAGGAAATTACACTGCCAAATTTCAGCCTTCTACCTACACGGGAAGTTGGAGAATTAGTGATGAGTGAGTGAGTCAGTGAGTGTGTCAGTCAGTGAGGGCTTTGCCTTTTATTAGTATAGATATATATATAAAATATATAAAAAAAATATATAAATATATATATTCGCGGACAATATAGTGAGAGGCAAAACATCAAATCACCCAGGTGTTTCAGCCCCCCCTACAACCCAGGTTTGGTGCTCTGCGACTTCTGGCTTTTCCCAAAACTAAAATCACCTTTGAAAGGGAAGAGATTTCAGACTGTTGATGAGATTCAGGAAAATAAGGCAGCTGATGGCAATTCAAACAAAAGATTTTGCAGAGTGTTTTGAAAAGTGGAAGAGAGAACTGGGAGAATTGTGTGAGGTCCCAAGGTGCCTACTTTGAAGGGGACTGAGGCGTCCTTTTTCCTGTGTACAATATTTCTTGTATCTTTTTCAATAAATGTATCTCTTTATATATAATGTGCTACCGTGACTGTCTGTCTGTCTGTCCAGGATTTTAAATCACCTGTTAAATCGTGTCTACTATCCGCTTTTGGGGTAATGATTGACCTCCAAGGGTATTCCTCTTTTTATTTTTATTTTATTTTACTAGGGGGCTCTGCGCCCTGCTCGCTTTGCTAGCCAACCTCCGCTTGCTGGTGCTATGTGCTAGCCACTTCGTGGCTGTGCCACTCTTGTATGGGGAAGTGGATATACAATTTAAACAGATTGTTATTTTCAATGGAATTGTTACATATGCATAATAGAACTATTTTACATTACAGCAAGTAATTAACCATAATAAAAAATAATAAAGCATAATAAATTGAAGGAAAATTATGCTTCGTGTTGCATTAGAGTTATTTGTTGCATTATACGTTTTTGTTCTGTTTGGCTTTGAAATTAACACGGAAATATTTTTTAAACTTATACTTTTACTGTAAAACTTCAATAAAAACAATATTTGGAATTAACTTTTCTTCAATATCGCATCGAATTTTGATTCCATGTTTGGACTTATATTGTGACAATGCAACGTATAACTGCCCATGAGTAAATGTGGTTTCTTTCTCCCTAATAAATAAATTGACTTTTTTGAATTTTTGTCTCTGTGATTTGTTAATTTTCATAGCAAAAGCTATTCTAATGGAAAATTTTAAATGTTTTAATACGAATGGCATGTCTCCTTTGGTGTCTAATATTATATGCGGAATATGTACTACATTACCTTTCTTGTCGCCTGTTAAAATTTTATATGTTAGAATTGTTCGACCAATTTTTAATACAAATAATCTTGTCCAATTGCATAGCCCATCACTCATAGATAAATTATGCATTAACATTACAAATACATCCTTCTTTCAAAAGTAATTCGGCCGGTGGAAGACCGGACGGTATTAACGGTTGTAGAAATTCTATGGGATATTGTAAGCTGATGTTTTCATCTTCTGCAGCATCACCACCACCTGTTTCAGTATAGTCTATTGATATTCATTTAACCAATTTGCCCTGTAAACGATCAACAATTTTTGCGTTAATTCATTTGACTTCATCATTTCTCGGTGCTAGGTTTGCCCTGGTACTCACTTCTTCTGTTGATAACCCTTCGGTATTAAATTCTTCAATAAGATTTGGACATAATAAGTTTTCTTTTATTGGGAACTTAAAGTGAGGAAAACATAAAAATTTATAAGAGCTGAGAGTGCAGTAAGTGTGTCTGACAAAAGCATTCACACGAATGAGATTTGAGAGGATGGTGGTCATGAGTCGTTAACCGGAAATGGTTGAGAGGAGGGTGGGACCCCCTCTATCAACTTGAAAAAATCTATTGGCAATAGTCTTGTCTCGTCTCAGGATTTTCTTTTATAATAGAGTGATTGTAGAATCAACTGTTGGCAGCGGCCAGCAGGGTGGCCATGCGGCGCATGTATACGGGTGCTGTTCTCATACCTACCACCTTTGCCGTCACTTCCCCTACCTCTTCATATCTTAAATCATTCTTGAGGCAGATTGAAGACTTAAGTGCGAGCTTAAGTGAAAAATTAAAGAAAACGTACTAAGTAATTGGAACACAGACACTGACTTAATCAGTTTTAATGAGAAAAGATGCCGACAAAAGAAGAGAAGAAACGGGCCGCTAGGGTGGACAAAAGAAGAGCTGCTCAAGAAGCAGCAAGCACCTCAACCACTGAGCAAACCAATGCTAAATGTACAGAGAAAATGTATGAAAACTATGAATGCTCAAGTCAAGTGTGTTTGTGCAGTGCGCTGTTACTGGTTTCTCATATTACATGGCTGGATACTTTCCGGACAGACCTCGTATATCAGCTGGATATAACATTTTGCCTCATCCATCCTTCCATCCATTATCCAACCCACTATAACCTAACTACAGGGTCACAGGGGTCTGCTTATCAGATAAACATCATGGCACTTTTTTCAGAATTAGTGATTGATAAAGAATTTACAGTATTTGCACTAAATTTAGCCTTTATTTTCAGCCCTAAAGTTAGTTAGATTGTCTGATGGGCTATATTCTACCTCATATTGTTGTTTATATTTACCCTGAGGATACAAAGGGTCATTTTTGTGTGAGCCTACTATTTACTTTTATAGAGGGTAGTTTAAGTTTTTCTTTTCAGTTTATATTTGTCTATTTTAATTTTTTTTTTGTTAAAGCTTGGATGTAACCCTTTCATTATTTTTTTTTTTATTTAGATCATGTTTAGTTAAACTTGCAATTTTTATATTTCCAAACTGTTCCCTGTTGTTAGAGTGTCATTACCTGTTGTAAAGATTCTCTGTTTTTGGGTTCTGCCCTTTGCAGTTCTCCTTTTTCTGTATTACTAATATAGGAATTTTCTTTCCTTTGTCAGTGATATGGACAAATATTTGGCAAATACTGGGCAAATATATATACACGTTCATCTTTTGGCCTACTTGGAATCCCGCAGTAGGCCATTATACATCACATAACACAAGAAATTATCTAAAAAAATATCTATTTGTAACATGGTGGGTAAAAATGGTGAGAATGATGCTGAAAGTTTTTTAGGGTTTAACAAGAAAAATCCCTTTTATGAATCAAGGTTTTGGCTTAGTTACTGTGATGTTTTTAGCTCTGAAAATACACTATATGTTGTATATGAACAACTGCTTTAATTTATAACATAAATCATTTTCCTCTGTCAATGCTGTTCTCAGTAGGGTGCGGAAATAATCTAACTGACGGGTGCTGTTTTAATCCTTCCTCTCTCTTCTGTTGAGAAATAATTAGAAATTGGTTTTGGCATTTCTGCATATAGAAAAATGTTTGATTTAAAAGTCATTGCTTTTTCAGTGCTGCAATAAATGGTATAACGTATCTTACAAAACAAAACAACCTTAGTATTTTTTTGTTGGTCATAAGGAGTTTCTATGAAGTCATCTCTGAATATACATTAATCGTAAAGAAGTCAAAATAGGAAAAGATAGCGTTATAAACAAAATAACAAAGACAAGGAAAGGGATAAACCAAAAACAAATGTAGACAAAACACTGTTTTCTCCATCAGGCTTAACAAAGCAGGAATTACACCACTGTCTGTCTGTTGTACCATTGTCTGTCTGGTAAAGGGGGTGGGGTACAAGACATTTCCTGAACAATCTGGCTTTTATTCTTCCAACTAATCGAAATCTTTCCTCCATTTACTTCCAAAATCAAAATTTTGCTGTAGTAATGAATAGAAGGGTCTTTTACACCCATGCCAGTGGTCAGTTCCATTACAAATTACTGTCTACCGAATTGCCTCAGGTATGACTGTAGCCCTCAGCCCCAGCACATCCTTAAACGGTTAAGCAGTGCTTAGGAAGACATAAAAATAACTGGAGGCTCACAGATAATGTATTGAGACTCTGCTGCCCTCTCTTTGTTTTGTGAACTTCTGTTAACTTATCAGTCCTACATTAAATTGATTCTGTTTTTCCATGGCACTGGAACAGTTGTATTTGGGCAGTCTCTGTTAGCATGCATATTTTCACCTCCTGGAGGTGTTAAATTTATCCTGCTGGTGCTATTTTTCCAGCAGTGTCAAATGTTTCTTAACTCACCTTTTTAACAGTTCAAGCTTAGACTTGCCAAAATAAAGAGAGTCGCACCAGAGTCAGTAGTCTGCAAATGCATTTCAATTGTAAATATTCTCTAAAATTGAGTTCCATTATAATTTCTACAGAATATAGAGCAGAAAATCATTCCTTCATCAAGTATTGTTTGTAATAACATTTTGTTCTTTGAATATGTGTTCTTTTTATTCTTAATTTTCACAACCTCTGTAAAATTAAGGGCAGTCTGTATATGCCAGGCACTAGTGACTCCTACCTATTTGATGGGGGTAGATTGTCTGACTCATTGCTCTTTATGTAGGCAGTCAAGAAAGAAGGGTAGTCAGACTGCAGTGTAGAGTAGTTAGCAGCAGTCGTTTGTACACCTCACACACTTCTCATGCAAAAATTACTTTTTAGAGGTAATGGAAGTGAAATGGGTATTTTGAGTTGGAGCAAATACACAGTAAGTGTTAATCTTTTATCTTGTTAATACATTAGAAACATTCAGTGTCTTCTTTATTGATTTTATTTTTGATAGTAGGATATATATATATGTTTTACAATCCATTAATGAAGGTTAGCACAAGGTTTCTTTAAAAGTTCACTTCAAGAAGCGGGTGTGTGGTCCTATATAAGCAAGCAATATCTGAAGGAATGCAAGTGTGGAGAAATCTATATGGTAGAAATACTATTTTTACAAATAAATTTGCATTTATGAAAAAGTAAAAAACCGCAGAATTGACTTTTGCTGTTTTTGTTATCATTGTTTTACTGTGCAGCTCTTTAGGAATGTTTTATTTTTGTTTAAATAAATGGATATCGTAAGATATATATATATGAGATTTGAACTGTAGAAGCATAATGTAAAAGATGAGCAGAGCATATGAAGTCTAAGTTTTTAACTTTTCATAACAGCTTGGTGATATTAATATACTTCTGTGTTCTACATCATAATGTTTATAGCATGAGGCAGATCTATAGACTAACTTAGGACCATTTTCTTTACAGTGAATTAATTATTTTTGTAATAATTTCACTAGGCACATAACTAAGTGCATAGAAGTCATGGAGAATTCTTGTATTTTTTTAAATTATATTTATAAAATATAGTATGGGCAGCTTAGCAGTCTATTGTTTATTGTATTGCCTCATAGATCCAGTGCCCTG
Organism: Polypterus bichir lapradei; assembly: GCA_026402145.1. Taxonomy (NCBI): domain Eukaryota; kingdom Metazoa; phylum Chordata; class Cladistia; order Polypteriformes; family Polypteridae; genus Polypterus; species Polypterus bichir. The sequence goes on from JANRMT010062795.1 coordinate 8,518,236, forward strand.
AGTAGCTTATTTTTCTTTTTGCATTGTTTTTTGCATTATAATTTAATGTTGTAGATCATCTACTGTGGTAGGCCCAGATATCTGCTTCAGAATAAATTATTGCCGTTTTATTAATAGATTACCTTCTATAAAGGCCTTAAGTAAATATTTTATACTTTTAAGGACACCTGGGAGGAAGGTGGTGTTTAAAGTTTTGATAACGAACAAGGAGAGCATAGATACAGTTAAAAGAAAAAGAGGTGAATGTATAGCCTAGGGCACACGAGATGTTCAAATACCTGAGGACACCATTAAACTATGAGACCAGAAACAAGAGTGCAAAGCAAAAAAAAACAAAACAATATTTCAAGTTAGGAGTCTAATACTAATACTATTTAGAGTGTTTTTTTTTTGCCTAATTAACTCAAAGCAAAGTTTGTTTTGCAGAAAAATATTAAACACTAGGATACCTAATAGTCTTTGCTGACTTAAATCAGAAGAATCATGTCATCACAAAGTCAGGAATAATGTGATCAGCAATGGGGTTGCTGCTAGAGGCAACATGGAAGCGCCAACAAAACAGTGCACATAATTGTGGTGACTGCATGAAAAATGAGCCTCAAAATGGTGTTGTGATTGTTCTGAATGGGGAAGATGAAATTGGTAGGCCACAGGCCAAAGAAAAGAGACTAAGAAAACTGTAAACCCAGACGGAAATAATTTTATAAAAAATCTTAAATTGAATTGCTTACAAATGTTTTTTGGAAAGTATTCACAACTTCTGATGAAGCACTCATGTCCTGCTAAAAGAAACGTCACTTGTCTCAACTTCCAGGACATATGAACCTCACAAGTAAAACAGTGTCTTGAAAACCAAATCACAAAATGGCTGTGTCCATTAAAAAAATAAGCATTGTGGTAAACTAAAAACATGATTATAAAAATCTTATAAAATGTAAGTCTTGGAGCAATACCTCAAATTGAAAGTGAAGCTCAACTCCACATAGTTCAGAACCTAAGAAAAAAATGCCATGTCCCAAAGAAATATTTTGAGCCAAAAAGCTACTGAGAATCATAACAGCTGATGTCAACATTTTACAATAAATACATACAAAAAATGTAACCAAAACAATTTGTATGCAATATAGCCTAGATTTCTGACATGTTCTGTAACCCGTGCTTTGCTTTGTACTTACTTTCTTTTATTTCTCTTTTCTTCATCATGTAAAGCACTTTGAGGTACAGTACATTATTTGTATGAAAATGTGCTATATAAATAAATGTTGTTGTTTGTTAAATGTAAATAAATTGCATACTAATATATATAATTTTATTCCAAAGTCTTGACACCTCTGGCCAAATTAGATATTTAAAAGATTACATATTTATTTTATGTAATACAGCATTTAGTAACACCCCTTTTGTCAGAGATCACACCTTGCAAAAGTTATTTTTTTGCCAGCCGTAAGTCTTTGAATTCTTGTTTTGGAAAATTTTCCTCATTCCTCTTTACAGATCAGTTCCAGTTGTGGAATATTTTTAGGTTGTCTTCAGTGCTAAGCACGTTTAGGATCTACCATAACAAATATATTTTTCTTGAGCTACTAAATAATAAATTTTGAAGTGTGTTTTGGATTGGCCTTTTGATAAAGCCATAGTTTTTTCAGCTTCAGCTTCCTGACTGTCTCCTTGAGTATTTGTTGATATGGTATGGAATCCATTCTTCCCTGTACTCGCAGAATATTTCTTGTCTCACTAGTTACCACACAACCCCAAAGCATGACAGATCCATGCCACACATAATTGTTGGCAAGGTGTTCTTTTATTCAAATGCTGCTTCTTTTTTTCTCCAAAAAAACATTTGTGGTTCTCCTCAAAGAATTAAATTTTAACTTTTATCTATCTCAGAACTTGGTTTCAAAATGTCTTATTCAGATGTTGTTTTGTATACTTATGAAACTACTTTTCTGTGATGAGATTACAGGTCAGGGTTACATTCCAATGGCTCTTCCATGAAGGTCATTTCTGTATACGTAATGCTGCATAGTAGAGCAGTGCACTCCATTCTCAGTTCAACTTGCTTACAGGTCCCTTGCAGTCATATGGGTATTTTGCTTTGTCTTCCATCATAGTACAAGAAGGGAGGTTTGCACGGAACTCATCAACAACAAAATGTCGAGGAGAAGGCCCCTATCCCTATTTATGTCAGAAATTTGCTACAGAAATTCTGATGATGATCCAGAGTGTTTTTTTTATTTGAGTGCAGTATTTCGATGATGCACTGGGACAAAGGAAATTAGGGCAAATTCCTCACACTTTGAGTGGAGATGCTCAACAGGCTGTTTCAGAATGTCCCTCTTGACAGATTAGATAGTTATGATTTTTTAAAGCAGCAAATTCTTCTTTGTAGCTCTCTGAGTTCTCTAGCAAAGGGATGGAAGTTCCAAGTTAGACAAATTAACCTGAATATCAATATATAACCTTTTTTTTAACTTTATTCATAACTGGTTCCAGCATGATCCCATGTAGTGTGTCATAGAGAAACTCGTTATGGATAGGAATGAATGAAAAAAGACCATTATGAAGAGATTCTTAGAAGCAATGTGCAGTCTCTTAGATATATAAATAAGACTGGTAGGCACGCAGGCCAGTTAGAGGGAGAAAGGTTATTGAAGACTGACCTCTGCTCTCAAACTGGCTATTTGTTCTTGCTCAGCATCTCGTGGAGGCCACTATGAATGATGTGCGTTCACACCCAAGCTTTATCCGTAGAATTCTATTCAAGTCAATTGGAGTACCAGTGCTCCAGTGGTTCTTATGGGAAGGAGGTGAGACAGCAGTCCAGTCCAGGAATGTTGTTCTGGCAGCCCTGCAGCTTGTAATAATGTACAGTATGCACTTGCATCCGTTCTGCTCAACCAGGCAACATTGCTCAAGACTGCCAAGTTTTCCTAGCACAATTCTTGGAGATCGTCATGGCATAGGTTTGTTGTTCAATGGTTCCATCCAGGCAGAACAAAAACATAATTTTTGTGTCTCTATGGGATTGGCAGGGCAAAAAGTACTTGCTTTGCTTGATTTGGGGAGTGATCTCTGTGTGATCTAATGGGACCTGCTGTAACAGTTGAGCTATAAAATGCTGGAGCAAATAGACGTTCTTTGTGTCAGTGGTGATGTCAAACAATATAACACTCTACTACTTACTGTGAAACACAGGGAAGACATACAGGGTTTTGACAGCAGTTTGCCACTTCTCCATGGCTGATGTTAATTGGGAAATGAAATTGTCTTTTGCCTCAGATTCTTATGGTTTGCCTGGGCTGCTTTTCTTCCACTCCTTTAGAGACTGGGAAGGTTGAAGAAGGGGAGGCACTTGTTTCCTGTGAAGTGGGAAAAAAGTGGGAGCGAATGTGCAAGTGACTCAGGTCATGAGAGCTTGTCGATTCCAGAAGATTCATTGAAACTGAAAATGGCCTTGCCTACCACGTTGTCATCTACTCCTCGTGAGCCAGGGATTTCGACTTTAACTGGGAAATAGCTGAACAACTGGCATCTACCGCTGACGGAAAAGCAACGGCTGCAAATTCCAAATGCAAAGTACTCAGAGACGGACTTGCTGCACTGCAAGATGGATGCTGAAGAAATAATATCAGAATCAAAGGTCTCCCTGAGAATCGCGGAAGTCCAAACCCAAATTCGTAGCTGAACTATTCTCTAAAATAATTGGAGAGGACTTCAAATCAGATACCGAGATAGCAGTAGCTTAGCAAATATGGAGATCAAATACCTCTAAACCTAGGACTCTTATCATGCATTTTGAAAAATTACAATCTAAATTACATATAATGTTTCTTATCAGACAGAAACAAGAGATTATATTTGAAAATAACCACATTTATATTTTCCTGGAATTTAATTTGCAACATTAAACAGTGCTTATGGAAAGTTCAGATTAGATAAAGCCTCTTGTATCCTGCCAAACATTCAAGGACATTCAAGGCAAGCTGTACATTTTTACTTCTATGGAGGAAGCAGAGAAAGAGCTTAGAAAATGGATCCTGACACTTTTGAAATACAATCGTGAATCGCATCCTGTCCTGAGATGGCAAAGAAGATCTTACCGGCTATTTGGTCTGCTTGCAATGATACTGGTATATGTGCATATGTATGTATGTGTACATTTTTTATTTATTTTTTTTTTTAAGGATACTGTTTAATATCATACCCTTGGTTTATTGTATTAGGGCTTACTATGCTTAGCCAGGGCTACTGTTTAACATTATTCCCTGGGTTTACTCTCTTGAGGCTGTTTTAAGATTATATTTTATGCTTATTTTATTTAGACTGTATTCTCATAGATATCTCTATTTTAATTCTTATATGCTGCTGCTGGGGGGCTTGTTTTGTTTTGGATGTGCTCTGTCTCTAGGTATGTCTGAGGACTGGGACTTTGTGAAGTGGGGTCCAGCCTCACGTGTACAGGCAAAATGGGGGGGAGGTGGGGGCACTAGTGGGGGAGAGAAAGAGAGCAAGCTATCTCTAGTCTGTCCTTTTAATCCATATAATTATAAGTGCCAAGGTAACAATAGGCTTCATGGAAATAACTCTTGGGAAAATTGGAAATTAAGGTCAAGGCTGTCTTATCTTAAGACTACAAAATGACAACCAAAGTTCAGAAGGAATGTTTCCATGACCGAACAGTTAACTTTGCGAGCTGGAATGTTAAAGTTCGGAATCACAAATTAAAGAGAAAGAAAGTATTCCACTACATAACAGGTCTAAATGCTAAAATTAGTATTTTTACAGGAGACCCACTTATTAAGCAAGGATCAGTTTTGGCTGCACAGAGACTGGACAGGTCAAATATTCCATTCCAGCTTTACAAAGAAAACTAAAGGTGTGGGAATTCTTATCCATAGAACAATCTCATTTGTAGTATCAGATATAGTATCTGATCCTGAAGGGAGCTATTTGATCGCCCTGGGTAATTTATTTAACTGTAAAGTGATTTTGATAAATATCTATGCACACAATGTGGATGATAGGGACTTCATCCAAAATGTATTTTCATCCATTCTCAATGTGAACACTCATAAAATTATAATGGCTGGGGACTTTTAATTGTGTTTTAAATCCAGACCTAGATAGGTCTCCTGCCACAGGACATCTAACACTGCAAAGACCATTACACAGTTTGTAACTGATCACAACTTATCAGACCTTGGGAGATTTCTATAACCAAACTCAAGAGCATATTCCTTCTACTCACCAGTGCATCACTGCTACTCAAGAATTGATTATGTCTTTGTAGATAACAATTTCTTGCCTACGATTAAATCTACTAAGCACAAGCTATTGTTTTCTCTGACCATGCCTCTTTCATCATGAAGCTAAAATCATTTTGCCCAACATATACAGTTGTGCTTGAAAGTTTGTGAACCATTAAGAATTTTTTATATTTCTGCATAAATATGACCTAAAACATCATCAGATTTTCACTCAAGTCCTAAAAGTAGGTAAAGAGAAACCAGTTAAACAAATGAGACAAAAATATTATACTTGGTCATTTTATTTATTAAGGAAAATGATCGAATATTACATATTTGTGAGTGGCAAAAATATGTGAACCTTTGCTTTCAGTATCTGGTGTGACCCCCCTTTGCAGCAATAACTGCAACTAAACGTTTCTGGTAACTTTTGATCATTCCTGCACACTGGCTTGGAGGAATTTTAGCCCATTCTACCGTAGGGAACAGCTTCACCTTTGGGATGTTGGTGGGTTTCCTCACATGAACTGCTCGCTTCAGGTCCTTCCACAACATTTCGATTGGATTAAGGTCAGGACTTTGACTTGGCCATTCCAAAACATTAACTTTATTCTTCTTTAACCATTCTTTGGTAGAACGACTTGTGTGCTTAGGGTCGTTGTCTTGCTGCATGACCCTCCTTCTCTTGAGATTCAGTACATGGACAGATGTCCTGATATTTTCCTTTAGAATTCTCTGATCTAATTCAGAATTCATTTTTCCATCAATGAAGGCAAGCCATCCTGGCCCAGATGCAGCAAAACAGGCTCAAACCATGATACTACCACCACCATGTTTCACAGATGGGATAAGATTCTTATGCTGGAATGCAGTGTTTTCCTTTCCATCCGTCCACAAAACATTCTTCCAATGGACTTCTGGTTTGTCCACGTGACAAGCGGCAATATTGTTTTTGGAGAGCAGTGGCTTTCTCCTTGCAACCCTGCCATGCACACCATTGTTGCTTAGTGTTCTCCTGATGGTGGACTCATGAACATGAACATTAGCCAATGTGAGAGAGGCCTTCAGTTGCTTAGAAGTTACCCTGGGGTCCTTTGTGACCTCGCTGACTATTACATGCCTTGCTCTTGGAGAGATCTTTGTTGGTTGACCACTCCTGGGGAGGGTAACAATGATCTTGAATTTCCTCCATTTGTACACAATCTGTCTGACTGTGGATTGGTGGAGTCCAAACTCTTTAGAGATGGTTTTGTAACCTTTTCCAGCCTGATGATCATCAACAACTCTTTTTCTGAGGTCCTCAGAAATCTCCTTTTGTTCGTGCCATGATACACTTCCACAATCATGTGTTGTGAAGAGCAGACTTTGATAGATCCCTGTTCTTTAAATAACACAGGGTGCCCACTCGCACCTGATTGTCATCCCATTGATTGAAAACACCAGACTCTAATTTCACCTTCAAACTAACTGCTAATCCTAGAGGTTCACATACTTTTGCCATTCACAAATATGTAATATTCGATCATTTTCCTCAATAAATAAGTGACCAAGTATAATATTTTTGTCTCATTTGTTTAACTGGTTTTTCTTTATCTACTTTTAGGACTTGAGTCCCATATTTATGCAGAAATATAGAAAATTCTAAAGGGTTCACAAACTTTCAAGCACATCTGTACTCATCTCACAGCTGGCGTCTTAACTCAATTTTATTAGCAGACGAGAACTGTACAGAATTTATATCCAAGCAAACTGATTTTTTTAGAGACACATATACCCTCAGAGGTTTCTGTAGGAGTACTCTTTAAAACCCTGAAAGCTTTCTTAAGTGGACAGATTATCTCATATTTTTCCCACAGAAGTTAATTGGAAACCAAGAAAGTATCAGAGGTAATCAGTGAAATTAGTAGAATAGATCAAGAACACAACAGGTATCCAAATGAGGTAATTCACAGGGCAAGACAGGCTCTGCATTCAGAACTCAACCTCTTGACAACTAAAGAAACAGAACAACTCATTTTTAAATCAAGACATCATTACCATGAACATGGAGAGAAAGCTAATAAGATCTTAGCTCAACAAATCGACAAGCAGGAAGTTTGCAAAGCAATCACAGCAATCACCAACACAGACAGAGACAAAATCATTGACTATAAAAATATAATCCACACATTTAGAGACTACTATAAGTCCTTGTATTCTACTGAGTTTAAAGAAGACAACACACAATCTAATGCATAACAGATACTAAAGCTAGATACTCTCATTGCAGAGGAATTTGATACACTTCTGGGACTATCAGAATTACTAGATGCTTTAAACTCACTGTAGAGTGGGAAAGCAGCAGATGGTTACCCTGCCGAATTTTATAAGAAATTCTCAATTAAGCTAGCTCCCCTTTTATTAGCAACATTTACAGAAGCTAGAGACAATAAAATTATACCTCAAACTTTTCGCCAAGCATTAATTACCATCTTTCCTAAGCAAAATAAGGACTTATTACAATGTACATCATACAGACCATTTTCGCTTCTGAATAATGATGTTAAGATACTCCTACAACGTCCTAGCTAGAAGGATTGGGAAAGCATTTCCTTCGGTAATATCACAAGACCAAACTGGATTTATTAAAGGCAGACACTTAGCTTCCAATTTTAGACTCCTGTTTAAAGTAATTTATAAACCCACAAAGTCTAACTCCCTGGAGATATTATCATTGGATGCAGAAAAAGCATTTGATATAGTTAATTGGAACTACCTTTATGCTACATTGGAGAAATTGGGGTTTGGCCCGAACATTTACACATGGATCAAACTACTGTATACCAGTCCAGAAGCTTCAGTTTGTATTAACAACATTACTTGAGACTACTTCAAACTAGAACGTGGTACGAGACAAGAATGCCCCTGTCACCACCGCTTTTTGCAATTGCCATTAGGACACTTGACAGTTCACTGTTGAAATGCTTATGAAATAAAGGGGATTATCAGAGAAGGAGTTGAGCAGAAAATTTCTGTATATGCAGATGATATGGTACTGTGTATATCAGATCCACAAAATACTGTGCCTGCAGTCCTAACAACACTAACAGAATTTCAAAAGATTTCCGGTCTCAGAACTAATTTGAATAAAAGTGTGTTCTTTCCAGTGAATTCTCAAGCACACAATATTAGATTGGACACCTTCCCTTTTATCATCACAGTTCAGTTTAAATACCTAGGGGTAAACATCACAAGTAAACAAAGCTCTTTATCAACAAAACTTTGCCGTCTGATGGAAACAATTAAGCAAGACTTGCATAGATGGTCAACCCTTCATCTCACTTTAGCTGGAAGAATTAACATTGTCAAGATGAATATCTTTCCTAAGCTTCCTTTTCTATTTCAAAACATTCCAATATACATCAATAAATCATTTTTTAAGAAATTAGATTCGACCATAACCTAATTTATTTGGAATTCAAAACATCTATATATCCAAATGCGACCCTACAAAGACCTAAGGCGGAAGGTGGCATGGCTCTACGTTTCTTTCAATTTTATTACTTTGTTACTTTTGGAGATCGACACAAATAGGTGAACATACACAGGCTTGGTCCACAATAGGAATAAAATCCTGCAGTGCTTCTTTATATTCCTTGCTTTGTACCCCAATAAGTACAAGTCATCACAAATATACTAACAACTCAATTGTGCTTCACTCATTCAGAATATGGAACCAATGTAGGAAGTATTTTAAGATAGAAATGCTTTTATCTGTGGCACCTCTCCTCAAGAATCACCTTTTTCCAACCTCTCAAACATATGCAGTTTTTAATGTCTGGTAAACATTCGTGATTAAATCACTTAGAGACTTGTACGTAGCCAATGTCTTTGCATCCTATGAACAATTGCACTCCAAATTTAACTTTCCAGCAACACATTTCTTTCACTACCTTCAAATTAAAAACTTTGTTAAATGAAATCTTCCCAATTTTCCTTACCTCCCACCTACCTCTATGCTGGAAAAATTATTGATCAGTCTTGAGGACTCTGACAGCATCTCCGTAAAATATAAAACCATGTTACAGTCCCTCCCTTTCAAAGATCCAAGAGTCCAGTAGAAAAAGGATCTCTCTGGAGTGCAGCAATGCACAGAATTCAGTCAAGCTCCATATGCACAAGATATATAATTATTCAATTTAAAATTATGTATTGAGCACATTGGTCTCGTTTAAAATTGTCCAAAATGTTTCCAGGTGTTTATTTGATCTTTGGACTTCAGGCTTTACGCATTATATAGTTTATGTCTACATTTTGTCGTTTATTACTAAAATATGAATAACTTTTCTGTTTTAACAATGTGTTCACACAGATTATTGTAGAAACAGAACACACATGAAATACATGTGTTCCAAATAACGATCTATTATTTTCATTCTAAAACTCCAGCACTTCACTCCCAGATAATCAAGGCTGGAACTGGGAGAAATTTGGGGGGATGGAATAATAGGCTGCTTGCTGCTTGTCTTGATTGGCACATTTACAAGACAAAAGACGCTGACGGAGAGGTGTGAAGGGATTTAAGAATAACCGGATTTACAAGTTTTTTCATAGGCTTTGGTAATTCTAGTGTTAAAGGATAAGTTTGGTATTTTTCAGGTCAAATTTCACTATAATGGTATATGTTAATTTGCCACATAAAATTGCATTCTAAAGTCAATTTTTTATCTAGTCTACACTTGTCTCAATGTGAAGGAGCAAAGTTGTCATCTTAGGAAAATGAGCCTTCCACATTTCTGAGGCAAGCTTTTGATAAAAGTAGTAATTTAATCACAGACTGTTGGTACTGTTTTCTTGAGATAAGGATGCATCTCTTGTAGGCAGTGGGCGCCATGGGTGAAGTTTTGATTCCCGTGGACTGCATTGTTATGAGCAGCACATGTAAGAGTTTAATTGTATTGTATACGTCTGAACTGAATTGATTACGGTGCATTTAGTTTATTAGTAAAATCATTTTTGTAAGAGCCATGCCACCTGCACATCTGCATTGCAGTCACAAGACCAATCAACACTCAGCATTAAGTGCTGGCATATCCTGCTCATGCATGACAAAAAATGTTGAAAAAATGAAAATGACAATATAGAGAGTAGTAATATGTCAGGTGGGTTCTGTCAAAATTTAATCCAATTTGATTGATGAGATTAAACCACGCCCCTTTTTAATTGAAGACCAGAAGTCCCTCCCCCACCAATCATCTGTTGTTAGTTGACCTTTGATGACCTTTATCCGGGCCCCTGTTGATTAATGACAGGAAGTCCCCACCCCCACCCACCGGTTGTTTGTTGACCTTTGATGACCTTTAGCCCCGGCCATCTGTTTTCCCAGGAAACTGTCAAGGGCAATTTGATGGATGTCCCCACCCTCCTTGAACCCCCCACCACCCCCACCCATCTGTTTGATGACCTTTAGCCCGGCCATCTGTTTTCCCCAGGAAACTGTCAAGGGGCGATTTGATGGATGCCCCCGCCCCCCTGCTTGGCCACCAGCCCTGAACCATCTCGGTAGGGCAAGTCCAGACATGCCCAAGGGCTGCTAGGCCCCCGCCGCCGCCCCCCTTGAACCCCTTACCCCCAACCACTTCCCAGCCCCCCTCTTCCTAAGACAAGTTCAGGCATGTTGCAGCCGGCCCCTGTACAAGTTCAGGCATGTTCCTATCTATACCCAGACTGAAGGGTATGCCTAAGCCTCACCGATAGGCAGAACATGATGTCTGGCCCCCTTCTTCTGAGGACACACACATACACATGCTCCGGGCGGACCGGTCTAACTTTTCGCCATTCCTGTCAATATTGCTTTAGGTAAGAATCCTGGTATCTATGTAACAATTATTTTTAAAATATCTATCTATCTAATCGATGCTATATCATTTGTAAACCCCTTGTATTTTATCTAAGCCCACTTACAGGGCCAGCTTTTACCATATCTGTGAAGATCCTTTCACAGAACAACATCCGACATCCTTCTCACAGACTGGCTCTGCGTTTAAAAGCCTTCAACAGCGCACACAGAAACGAGATGACAGGACGTCTCTGCGCAGCCTGGCTTTTAGCAGCCCCTGCGCGCGCCCGCGAGCTGGCCAGTGCCAAAGCTCTCCGCGGGCTTTGAACAGACACGTAGCTGTAAGCGGCAACCTGTATGTCCCTGCAGCGCTGACGAGGATTGATTCAGAACCTACCGAAGCATGCGCGAGTGCCTTAACACAGATGCCAAAACCCCACCTCCCCTGCCCGCTCAACGCTGATTCAGTCCAGGTGCTCGCATGCTTTTTTAGCAGCTGAGCGTAATACTTCTTCCATTCCCAAGACGCATGGATATTAAAAAGTTAAAGGCTTTCATGATAACGTGTAAAACACGAGATAACTATTTCGATATAAGCCCGTCATACGCACACAGTTAAATAAGATGCAGCAGAACCCTTTTAAATCACGTTTGAGACGTCTAAATGCTATATGAATTAATATATTTATAATTTGTATTAAAATCGATCTAAAACCATCCCTTGTTCTACCCCTGTTAATCCTCCCCTCATGAAGAAAGGCGTTTAGTTTTTTCTAAAAGTTTGAATGCCTTAATCAGATCGGATATCTCGGGCTAGAGAAAGGAACTTTAAATTACTCTTTGTCAAAAACCGCTTTTTCCAAAGCTCCAGGCGGCCAGATTTGGGAGGTGGGCTCTGGGGAATCGGTGAAATTCAACTGTTAGGGCCGCTCAGTCCATTTATGACCCTTAACCT
>JANRMT010062795.1:8555254-8591592 GCA_026402145.1 Polypterus bichir lapradei
ATATATATATATATATATATAATATTTGAACAAATCAATGTTAATATTATTAAACTTTATTTTAATTTAAGTATTTTTGTAATTTGGTGTTTTGTTGGGAGCAGCCTATGATTAAGTAATTTGCTTTTTTTTTTTACCTAGAGTAATCTACGTTAATTTACGAAGCATATCTGCAATCTTTGCTCTTTCTTTTTTCTATTCTGTTGTGATATGTAAAACATGATTTCAGACAGATGAGTCTCTTTTCTGTTGTTAGGTCTTAAGATGTGTCTCCCCTGTTTAGTTGCATCTGTATTGCTATTATTTGAACCTTTGGTTGATTACTCATTGGTTGTTATCTGTTGCCTACACAAGTCCACCCTGAGACTTGAGACAAAATCAGTCTCGTTTAAATGATGTGTGCTGGAAAAATTGATAGTGTAACTGGGCGTTTAAGAAATTACCAACTACAAAAGATTAAGAGGATGCTTTTATCAAAGAGATTTTCAGTGTACATGGATTCCAAAAACAGTTATTTCTAAAATTTGGTACCAAAATCCATCCAATGTCTTGTTATTAAAGTGAGTCTGGGATATTTTCATTTCACTTTCTTTATCTCTCTTTCCACAAGATAATATTAAATGAGATGTACAGCAACTCTGCTTTTATTGTTGCGGATCAGGGTAATTTAAGAATAATTCACCTAAGCCAATAGAGATAAGAAGTAATCACACAAGTGTTTGTTCATAAGTTTATGTTGCTAATGATTATGGTGGATTACTTGTCATTAATGGTTTTCAAGCACTATAATTATGTTTAACAAGTTTTGTGATTCTTGGGATTTAATTGATTCCTTCTCTGAAAAAACCTTTTTTAGTTCATTGATAGTGGAATAACTAAACATTGCGACACTTTCTTTATCCATAAATTTACAAATTTTGTCTGTAGAAGGAGGTCCCATAGGAAAGGGTTTAATGGAATACATAATCTTAGTTATTAATCTTCAAACTGGTTGTCTTTATTCAGAAAAGTAACGTGTTTTAATCTCCTGAACAGAAATGTATTTTTGGTTTTCCCTTGGGTTCATCAACACTTGCCATTGAAGATGAAACTACATACCCAGGTTGTGTATCTCATTTAATGAGTTCCTCTGGAGACAGAATGAGAGAAACAGACTGAGACTGTAATTTAACAACATGTCTTTTTCTGTCTTTCTTTTTAGGAGAGTAGCTGTTTAACTCTATAGCTAAAACTGTTATCTATGAAACATTGATTGACAACAGCCTGGGGAAAGTCTTGTTTTAATTCTTATTTAATGGATGTTAATAATGACTGAGGACAGGGGTATAAACTTTCACTATTTCTCGATGGTAGACATTTAGTTATTTCCATTTTATGATGAGGCAGGCATAATTTTAGTCACTGATGTCAATTTATTATCCTTATTTGTATCAATTTTAACTCAATATAGAATTAATCAACTTTGAATCATCCTCATTAATTGATCAAATACTGCCACTGGTGCTATCCCATGTAATTATAAATACATGTATAAAGACCTGCAGCGATGTCTGTGAACCCTAGTCTCCCCCAGCTCCCAATTCTGTAGATGCTTTCTGCGGTCCATGGATACAGGAATTTAACAAGCCATCCAATTTCTTACTGCTGGTTTAAGCATCTCCTTGTGAAAGTACAGTAAATTAGGAAATACAAAGATGTTGCATTATATTTTAACTCTAAGAAGAGTCCTGGTGGTTTAAAATTTCTTCCATTTTACAATTATTTTAGTGATGGTTTTATACTCTTGCCCTGATATCTGCCTTACCATAATTTTATCACAGAGATTTACAAAGAGCATATTGGACATCATGACTTGGTTTTTGTCCTGACGTGCAGTGTGAATTGTGGGACATTATATACATGGGTGTGTGTCTATTTAAACTGTGTTCAGTCAATTCAGTTTGCTACAGGTGAATTCAGTCAAGATCTAGGCGCATATCAAGGATAACTAAAGCATATAGGATGCACCTGAGCAAAATCTGGAGTGACATAGCAAAGGGTCTGATTACTTCTATTAATGAGAGATTACCGTTTTTGATTTTTAATAAATTAGCAAAGCTTTCTGAAAACATGTTTTTAGTTGGTCATTATAGGCTATTGAGTGTAGATTGTTGGGCAAAAATGGCAAATTTATCCATTTAAAATTCAATTTATGGCTTGAAGTGGGGTGGCTCAAACAACCTCCCCCCACCACTATATTAAAAAAAAATCATACTTAAATGGAGAGTACAGGCACTTGTGTGTCTCCCCCACAGGCACAGATTAAATCTACAACACAATAAAGTGTGCAGAAAGTTAAGGGGTCTGAATATTTTCTAAATCCACTATGTCATTAAGGGCCAGTTCAGTTCCTTGATGGAGATTTCCAAGAATATAGAAGTTTCTTGCATACTTTCCACTGATATACTGAGAAAAACTCTTGTATGGGAAGATGGAGTATGTTGGAAGAAAAATATTTACAAAACACTTATTATTGTTGAACCACTTGTGTTCATCCATTACATGATGAGAAATGTGTGAACAATTTTGATTAGTGTCTAAATTATGATGTGTGCTACTCTAGTTTAACTTTTGCAGCCTGTGTTTCCCACTTTGCATCACAGTGCATAATGGTTGAAAACATTTGCTTAGTGAATGAAGATTTATTTACAGTTTTGTAAAAAGAATGAATGAGATCTGCAAATTGTGTGTTTCTAGGTAAACATTGCTTAAGGTTTTGCCAAAAAAGTAATTGATTCAATAACTGAGTTTTGGCCTTTGACCATTTTGTTCTGAGAAATCGGTTTAATGTGTTAACAATTCAGGAAAACTATGAAAAATATTTTTAGTAACCTACTATGATAAAAGATGTCGGAGATCTCAGTATATCAGTCCTCTAAGGTATTAAAAATGCTTCAGGATTACCACCTCATTTAGTGTAACCCCTTCTTGTAGTAAAGTGAGGTCCATGGCTGATTGGCGTTTTAAATAAATAATTGCCAGCCTCCCATCTTCAGGTACGGGTGTGGTAGCATGGCAGTAGTAGTTCCCGTGCGTAATGCGGGAAAGGACGGCCCTGTACTTAGTGTACAGGTGCGGGATCACCCACAGCCCTAACTGATGCTGGGAGCTGTTGATTGCCACAGCTACAGTATGCCACATCCCCGCATTTAAAAGGGAAACACGAGTGCAAAGAGGAGGAGAGGATAAAAAAGAGAAAGCAGATGGATGGGTATAGCGATCCAGTAAGGAGTGTGTGTAGCCAGCGCTCAGGAGGGGGCTGAACAGTCGCTCTTGCTGAGCAACCAAGTAGCAGGAGTGACCATTGTGCTCAGGAATGTGCTCTTGCTGGGAAGAGCCTATGGACTGGAAGTGGTACAAGTGGAGCAGTGCCTGGGGATTGCCTTTGGACGCAGAGGAAGTAGCAATGGGGACACGAGTCAGAGCAAAAGGTTGTCTACATCTGCAAGTAGATTTCTCCTTGGTCTGCAAGATCCGGGAAGGGGCAAGGTAAGGAGGAATCAGTTTTAAAGGGGCACCAAGGCTAGTGTTTTTAAAGATAGTTTCCTGCCTGTGTTTCACTGTTTTTATGGATTATTTATTTATTAACGGTTTGG
The DNA here is from genome assembly GCA_026402145.1 of Polypterus bichir lapradei. NCBI lineage: Eukaryota > Metazoa > Chordata > Cladistia > Polypteriformes > Polypteridae > Polypterus > Polypterus bichir. Next base: position 8,558,890 of record JANRMT010062795.1, read on the forward strand.
AGCACTGCACTTTGGATACTATTTAGGATTTGTTTTTTTAATATTAATAAAAGCACTTCAGCACTTTTTACAATCCTCTTGCTTCACTTGTGTTTTGTCCATGTCAATGGGGGGTGCTGTGAATGACCTCGCCTGAAATCGACCACAATCTCTTTGGTCTTACCCACATTCAGAAAGAGATCGTTGTCTTTAAACCACTGGTCCAAACGGATAACCTCGTAAATTATAATACCAGAATAATAAATTATAATCAATTTAATTGACTAATAATACTGAAAGATTCTTTAATATTTTAACTGTTTAGAAATGCAAAAGAATAGCTTAGAACTTTTTTTAAAGGTTTTGAAGAGGTTTTGTAGTAAAGATTATATTCACTTAGATCTTACCTCTGAGTACTACTGTGGTCGAAATTTAACATCTTATTAAAGAATGAAACATCCTTTAACAGGACAATTCAGTAATCAGGCAGGAAAAAAGCTATTCATTGTATCTTTAAATTACTCCTCAGCAAAATGCCTTGGAGGGAGCATTCTTCAAAAGCAGTCTGTTACAGAATGGTCAGAGAAACAAAGAATAGAGGTTCATTTTATAACGTACTTAATTTACACACAGTGTCAATCAATACATACATTTTACTCTGGCTGGTTCATTGTTTTACACCCGAATGATTTATATATAATAAAAGTCTGTTATATTATATTCTGGTTCTTCTTATACTTTTGAGTTGTGCTACCACCCTTGAAATTTCTGTGCATATAACAATTGTCCATTCTTGTTTATAGGACATCTGCTGATTTCTTAGTCATCTCTTAGACATCCTTCAGTACATTTTGTATATTACATCAACCTTTCTTCTGGTACATTCTTTATTTACTTGACCATCTCCGTATTGTTCCTAAACCAATTCTTGTATTTCAGTGTACATTTTGTTGTTCACTTGACCTTTATCTGTTTTCTGACATTTCTTAACCATTTATGCTATTTCTTAAAGATGGATGCTTTGTTACCTAAAATTTATTCTTCCACACCACCCACAAACCAATAGAATTAACCAAGACTTAGAGAAATATTTATACTGCTTTACTGATGATGGTCATGGTAATTGGAAGGGTATAGCTTTCATAGGATTCTCTAGGGATGTGTTATTAACTTATTTAACTGGTTTCTCTGCCAAGAATTTTACTGTTAGGAGGAGAAAGATTCCTCCAGACTTTGGTGCTTGTTGCAAGGTGTGGCTAGTAACACAAGTCCTTCACCTCAGATTTCTGTTTTGGACACTTGCTCATAAAATATATTGCTCCTTATGCTATCAAAGAAAATAGGACTGGTTTTGTATGTGCTGTGTTTCTAGACTTAAACCATACTACACATCTGTTTTATCTTGTCCTTCCTGACCCCTTTCTTTAGTAACAGCTGATGGCAATAAACAATGAGAAGTCCAAAAAATAATGGGTCTAGGTAGCATGGTGCAAGAATGTATTATTTGCTTCACTGAAAGGGGTACCATAAGATGGTTTGGAAGTGCACACTGATGTTCATATACTTTGTCTCCTTCAAGAATTTATTAGGTACCATAGGAGGGGGGCTCTGTAATGAATATGGGGTTTTGTTATCCCAATAATTTACATTTTTTGGAATTATAATTTTTCTGGTGGTTTTAAATTTTTAGCATTATTCTGGTGATACTAATTTATATTTTTTGGCTTTGTTGTGGTATATGCCATTTTGTGTCAGTTCTACATTTATATTTCATACTAGCAAAATACCCGCGCTTCGCAGCGGCGAAGTACTGCCTTAAAATTTTTATTAAGAAGAAAATTTAACCTTTTTAAACTGAGGGAAAATATGCCAATAATTATTTGTTAAGGATCTCTTTGTATACCATGTTGTCAGTTCGGCCCTCTGGTTGTAATATGACCAAGCTGTGCGCTGAGCTTACTCTTGAGCATGCAACGTACAGTTGGCCATGTGAACAGTAATCTTGTTTCAAATCTCACAGCTTGGATTGCTGCTGTCATAATCGGTTTGAGTTTCATGGTTTGTTTCAATTAAGACAGTATTTGCAGGATTTGTTGTGTTGAAGTGACATTTGGCATCTGTCAAGCATTGTAATCACATAACCGGTTTCATCAATAAAATCACATCCAGCTTTTGAGAGTTTAAACACTCATAAACATCAAAGTGTCCACTACTGAAATCGTCACCTGTGAATCTAAGATGTTTAAGAGGCATTGGCTGTTGTCGAAAGGTGTAAAATATTTGGCCATTTCGGTACACTTGAAAGCGACAACCGAACAATTCAGCGGCAGCCATCAACTAACATGCAGAACCATAGGTGAAGGGCTTAAGCATTTCACTCTTCTAGTGCTCCTGTGTAGTATAATTATCTCCTGTACCGTCATCAGTCCACACCTTGAACCTGTCCCAGTCATTCAATACATAAGACACAATGTTCCTCTGGATATCAAGAGTGAGCCTGATATGGCCGTGCAATATGTAACAAAGAGAATGGAAAAGGTAGGTGCCATCTCCGGGCATGGAAACCACTCAGTAAGTGACAGTTCTTTGATCGATAGTGATCACCTCGATAGACATGGTAATGGGGGTTGGAATGATAAAGGAAATGGGTACCTGAGCAATGTAAAGTAAGTGTAAAATACCTATACAATAACTATAATTGTAATAAACAAACAATAAAACAGCGGAGAAGCCGTGGATTAAACAAAAAGGCTGTAGTTATCAGTAGGGAGACGTGAATCCCGTGGCGAAGCAAGGAAGGGAATGTAGAGACCGGAGCGACGGACGGTCTTATATAGGCAGGCAGCCAACAACGTGGGAGGCGTTGGGATGGGGGACCCAACGCCACCTCACACAGTGACTGAACTGCAGGCTATGGACGTATATATGTACGTAAGTAGGATTCAGTTAGCGTTGGGAACCCATGTACCAAATTTCTTGAAGATGGGCCCATAAGTAACAAAGACTGTTGAAAAGTTCAATATGGTGGCTGACAGTGGCATCATACCACCGAAATAAGTACGTACATTGGTTTCGGTTAGTGCAGGGAAGCCGCCTATAAAATTTTGAGAAGATCGGGCCATAAATAAGAAAGTTCAACATGGCGGACGTTGTTGACCATTATGACCATTACGCGTAGAACTTCGAAATGAAACCTGCTTAACTTTTGTAAGTAAGCTGTAAGAAATGAGCCTGCCAAATTTCAGCCTTCTACCTGCGCGGGAAGTTGGAGAATTAGTGACGTTGGAAAGTTCAATATGGCGGCTGACAGTGGCGTCATACCACCGAAATAAGTACGTACATTGGTTTCGGTTAGCTCAGGGAAGCCGCCTACCAAATTTCGTGAAGATGGGGCCGTAAATAAGAAAGTTCAACATGGCGGACGTTGTTGACCGTTATGACCGTTACGCGTAGAATTTCGAAATGAAACCTGCTTAATTGTTGTAAGTAAGCTGTAAGGAATGAGCCTGCCAAATTTCAGCCTTCTACCTGCACGGGAAGTTTGAGAATTAGTGACGTTGGAAAGTTCAATATGGCGGCCAACAGTGGTGTCATACCAACGAAATAAGTACGTACATCGGTTTCCGTTAAAAGTTTAATATGGCGGCCGACAGTGGCATCATACCACCGAAATAAGTACCAAATTTCAGCCTTCTACCTACACGGGAAGTTGGAGAATTAGTGACGTTGGAAAGTTCAATATGGCGGCTGACAGTGGCGTCATACCACCGAAATAAGTATGTACATTGGTTTCGGTTAGCGCAGGGAAGCCGCCTACCAAATTTCGTGAAGATGGGGCCATGAATAAGAAAGTTCAATATGGCGGACGTCGTTGACCGTTATGACCATTACGCGTAGAATTTCGAAATGAAACCTGCTTAACTTTTGTAAGTAAACTGTAAGGAATGGGCCTGCCAAATTTCAGCCTTCTACCTACACGGGAAGTTGGAGAATTTGTGACGTTTGGAAAATTCAATATGGCGGCCGACAGTGGCGTCATACCACCGAAATAAGTACGTACATCGGTTTTGGTTAGCGCAAGGAAGCCACCTACCAAATTTCATGAAGACGGGGTCATTCTTCTTCCTACACGGGAAGCTGGAAAATTGGTGACATTGTAAAGTTCAATATGGCGGCCTACAGTGGCGTCATACCATCGAAATAAGTAAGTACATCGGTTTCGGTTAGCGCAGGGAAGCCGCCTACCAAATTTCGTGAAGATGGGGCCATAAATAAGAAAGCTCAACATGGCGGACGTTGTCGACCGTTATCGACTGTTATGTGTAGAATTTCGAAATGAAACCTGCTTAACTTTTGTAAGTAAGCTGTAAGGAATGAGCCTGCCAAATTTCAGCCTTCTACCTACACGGGAAGTTGGAGAATTAGTGATGAGTGAGTGAGTGAGTCAGTGAGGGCTTTGCCTTTTATTAGTATAGATTGTTGATAGGCTAGTTGGCAGTCATATAACTTTCTAGTTATTTTATCACATCCCTATTTAAGATGGCAGCACACAGCTTCAGATATGCAAGATTTACAAGAAATCTTTGATTTTTGATTATAGATCACTGCTTTGTAGTTTAGTATTTCAAGAATTAAAATTTGGGTAGTTTACCCTTACCAAGCTGGTCAGATCTCACAGGCAATTTAGCACAGAAATCCCTCTTGATCCAAATGTGTAAAAATAAGTTTCTCAAAGCCATTTAAACCTCTGTAGTGCCAGCTAAACATTGTATCTTGTTGTTTAGTGTTCTGAACATTCTGAAGATTTTTCTATCTTTGTTTTCATAGAACTGTGTGAATAACACACTGGGTATACCAGTAAATAAATACCTGCGTTGCAATTAAGTAACTATTCAATAAACTGACTGCAAAAAATTGCAAGCTTTAGGGCTGTTGGGTAAACCACTTTTTATAAGGTTGATGCAGTTGTTTCATTTTAAATCCCTTTTTCTATACTAATTTGATCATACTTCAAAATATCCGTGTGATGCTATAGTATAAGCGAGTGTGTATATAAGCATGAATGTGCCCTGAGATGAACTGAAATCATGCTAAAGTTTGGTTCCTGATATGTGGAGTTGTCCCTGGTTTTTTTTTTTTTTTTTTTTTTTTAATTGCTCTCTACACCTGTGTCTTTTCATTAGGTGTTCTAGACTCTTTTACACTTTCATTTCCTCTGTCAGAATAAGGCAAAACCTGATAGATACTTCTGATGCAATCAGGATATATTATCTTATGTGAAATAAGAGTTATGCAGCTTGTTGGCATCTAAAAAAAATAACTGACATGCTTGTCCTGCAGAAAAGACAGCTTTTCTCCGGCTTGGTGTGAAGCAGTCAGCTGACCGTGCATTGCCTTGATGGTGTGTGTAACTGGTTTGATTGTCTTGTTATCATCCTGAGGTGGCAATTAGGCAATCACACCTGCAGCCTTCCCCAGTGTAAAAAAAAAGAGGAGCGGAGCAGGTTGAAGAAAAGAAGGAGAGAAAAAAGAATGAGAAAGAAAGCTGTGAGACCAGTATCTGGTGGAGTGGCAGAACAAGCCAGTCAGCTAGTGTGGGAAGGCAGCACAGTGGCTAGTCCCACATAGGTGGGAATGATCGGCGAGCACTGAATATTTGCAGAGGAGTGGGTACAAGTGTGGTGGAGTCCTCCCTAGGGATCCGAGGCATGCCAGGGGAGTGAGAAGGAAGAAGGGAGGACAACTGACCTTATGTGGTCTGGCCAACGTTGCTTAAGGCAGCCAAGATAGGTTCTGGTTGTAGAAGACCGTGGCTGCTTGTATCTCCGCCGGCTGAGCAAGTAATGGGAGAGTTGAGCTGGACTTGACAGATGGAACAGAAGTACACTGATGGCTGTGGGGTTGCTTTTATTCTCATTTTATTATGGATTGTAACTTTGGATATTTTAAAAGATTATTTATTGATTTTTTTGCTGCACTGCATTTTTAGCTTTGCTTTTGACTGTTTTCAATAAAAGCACTTTACACTTTTATACCCCATCCCTTGCTCTGTGCGAGTGTCCTCATTGTTGACTTGCTGGCTCATCCCTCAGGTATGTTATCAACGTATCAGGTCTCCACTCTGATAGCCTCCTATTCATTTTGTCCCAAGGCTTTTACTTTCATCTATTGCATTTTTGTGGCCTTTGCAGTGCCCTTGTTCATTACTGTCTTGTATTTAATTGTGTCTATTTTTTTATCTCTATATTCTTAAATTTTATTGCACATATTTTTTAATATTTTTGCATTATTGTAATTTCTTTTCTTGGAAAAAAAAAACATTTTGTAAAATTTGTTCCACATTTTTTTCCTTGGAATTTCATTTTTGTTATTATCAATCGTACACTGCATATCTAAAAGTATAACCTCTTGCTCTTTCTTTTATGAACATTTCCTTGAGATTTTTTTCATTACTGTATTTTGTTTTCACATTATTGTGTTTGATAAACTGTTACTTTTTTTTCTTTTACTCCATTATTGTATACCATCCTTGGGATGGTGTCCCCCTTATATAAATTATATAGTCTTACTACAGGTGATTCTGCTTACTTGTCGTCTTTTTTTCTTTTTTGGTTAGTTCTGTTTGTAAGCAGTAAATGGTTTTATTTATTAATGGGTAAGATTTTGTTTTTAATAAACATATGTTAGAGTGTGTGGTGTATTTTCATTAATACACATTAAAAAAAAGTAATAAAATGAAGGCTTTCTATAGAAAGAAATTAATGGTACTATTTATAATATTTATTAGCATCAGCTGCATAATTAAATACTGAAAGTTTGACATTAATTATTTTGTAATACCAAAAGGTAGATGCTTCTTAATATATGTGCTGTGGAGTATACTTCAGTTTTTGAACATGCGATGTCCGTACATTCAGTGATCAGACCCAAATTTAAACCCAGGATTCTTGATCTCGGAGACAGCAGCACTAACCTTTGTACGCACATATTTTATGGGTCAATCAGCCAATAAATCTTTTTATTTTTGCAGTTGTTTAAAGACTGATAATGTAGTAAATGTTTATTTAGTATTTGTGCAATAATGTTCTTATGCATACTATCCAATTTAGTTATTTGTTATTACTTACCCTACCCTAACAGTATATCTTCCATACTTGTAATTTTTTTTGTCATTACATTCTAAATCAAGTGTCATGTGTTAATTTTTTTAAACAATTAGTTGACTCATTCACACGCACATTTTGTTTTTGTAAACATTTCTTAATTTTATAGTTATGATAGTGTCGTCCTGTTGCCATTTTCACATCAATTTTCAATTTAAGTGCCACCATTTCATGTTAACACATAATGGCTTTGGCCATGTTGTTTACAGTTGCTATGCTGTTTGCTACCACATGATTCCTGATGTTGCTGACCCTGATGTCAATGTATAGACAGTATTTAAGACTGAGGCATAGTATACATACCATCATTCAAAACCAATTATCGCTGCTTAAGCAATTGTTCCCAAAGCAATATTCTTCTGCTTAATTTTAGTTGACTCACTCATTAAGATTCCAAACCCTTAATTGCTTCTTTTTTCTTAAAACAGTTGCATTCACAGTTTTTAATTACTTCATGTTTTCTTAAACAATTCCCAATTAACAAAGAGATGCAAATGTATTGTTTTCCCTAGAATTTTTTTTTTTAGTGGGTAACATTGGTTTCTGACAGAGGGGGTTGGGAACTTATCTTAGAAATGCTGAGCACCAGAATCATTTTAAAGAATGGAACCTCAGCATCTAAACTCTGAAGCCAGAAAGAGCCATACTTTTCCTTATGAAGTTGCAGAGGACACGCATGACAGAGACTTAACAGCTGAAAAACAGTACCACACCATGGAAAAAAGACCATCAGGCAAAGAAAATGGTGCACTCCAGTTCAAGCCAAGCTCACCACTCAAACCTGGAGCAATGACATGGAACACCACACAGAACTGGACATCATCCCAAGAGATGGTATCATAAAAAAGTTTAATAAAAATAATTCTTTACATTTATATAGAGCTTTTCTCACTACTAAAAATACTCTCCATGCAGTGTGGACCCAGGAAGAAAACCCATAATCTCTCCTTACTGCAAAACAGCAGTGCTACCACTGTGCTGCTTGAATAATGTAGAACTCCCAAGTTGCCTGTAAACAGCCAGCAAAACCCTCTTTTCTCTTGTTTGTTACTGTGTAACAGTCTCATGATCATGATTGCAGCATAACAGTTTTGCTGTGTCTCACTCTAACCTATGTATTAGAACAAAGATGAGCTGACTGTGATGTCACACTAAAATTCCAAAAGCGAAATGCTAAACTAAAAGCTTGTAAAACCAAGAATAATCTACAAAACGTACAAACAAACTAAGAACGACCAATCACTTCTGTGTTACATGTCGATTTGTCATGTACATCATCTTTTGTGTATGTTGTATATTTCTATAATCCTTGTGTTTATTAATAAATTATTTTTTTTTCTTAAAATGAGTTTCCTTCAGTTACCTTTATATTAGTCTAATGCCTCTTATCCCCACCTAACAGAGAAAGTTAAGGAAAGTAAAATAGGAACCTTAAATTGTTAATTATTGGCAGTGTAAAATGCAAAAACAATAATTAATAAATTGATTTATCAATTCTTCTCACCCACACATTTCCCATGTTACTGATAAATAATTGAATGACTTAAATTATATATAATTAAATAATGCAAAAAAGTCTTCTTACAACAAAAAAATAAACATAAAATTTTACATTTCATTAAAAAAAGCATACCTATAAATGTGTTTCCCCTGCAAAAAAGGCAGACATAAAAATTTCAATTAAATTACACTCAAAAGACATGCCCAAGAAAAATGCATACAATCTGTATTTGAACATTTTCACATTTTCTAACTTGTTATAATAAGTAAGAGGTCACAACACTGTTGTTTGCTTTGAATTGTAAGTTAAATTATTGAGGGAGGGTGAGAGAGGAATGACTAGGTGGATGATTTGGATTACTGGATGACTCACCCACTAATTTTTATGGAAGGTGGAAGGAAAATTAATTAAGCATTTGAGTTGTAAGAATAACCTAAGGATATTGTATCATTCTAGGACCAAACTTGAACTATAGTAACCATTTTTATTTTAGTGCTGTCCTACCCTGCTCTACTCTTGTTTGCTCTTTGGACTATAAAATTTAAATGTATAGGTTTTTTTGAGTGAACCCTCAATTTTCATTGAAAGAGTCTTGTTTTTTCTTAATTTGGCATAAACTTTAAATGATAATACATTTACAAGGGAATTGAAAATGCTTTACCAAAAATGTAAATACCAATTTCCATGTGTATGTACATATGGTCTTGCTTGTGAGTAAAATCTCCCTTGTATAAATGAGGAATGGGGTAAGAAAATGGGAGTTGCATAGCAATTGGGAAGACTTTGAGTAAATGGGTGATGCATATTTCATTAAAAGTTTTCAAGTAATCTACGTTAAAGGGGTGGGTCCTCTTATTGTTGTCTGAAAACTGAAAGCTTACTCTTGCACTGTTAAATATACAATTAGTTATGTGGAATCAAGGATTTTATTTTAGTGCCTGTTTAATCAGAAAGTGTCTTAAGACACCTTACATCATAAACAAAGACAATAAATACAAAATATAATAAAAGGCAAAGTCAACATTAAGTAAAATTACTTAACACACAGAACATTAAATTAAAATACCTAAGTAGAATTTAAAACTTGCTCAAGCAAAAATATTGTAAGTCTTGATTTGAACATGTCAGCTACTTCAGCTACCTAATACTGATCAAAGTTTAGGGAGTTTTTAACTCATTTACATCCACATATAAATTGAGTATTATTTTTTTCGTTGGTTATATTCTTGAATAAAAGCGCACATGTTTATTTGATATTTGGACTAAAGTTTCTGCTTTAGGTATGTGTTCAGCATTTCTTGCATTTCTCACATTTCCTTTCATCTTACACCTATCCAGATCTTTGTAGACACAGAACACACATGAAATTCATGTATTCCAAATAACAATATACTGTATTATTTGCCTTATACAACTCCAGATCTCACACACAGCTAAGGAGCCTTGACTTGAGCTGGGAGAACTTTTTGCCTGAGCTCAGCTCCATCAAGGTGGAGGATGGGACAGCAGGCTGCTTGTTGCTTGTGCTGATCAATGCATTTACAAAACAAAAGACACTGATGGAGAGGTGCGAAGGGATTTAAGGTGGGCCGGGATTACGTGTTTTTTCATAGGCTTCAGGAATTCTAGTGTTAAGAAGAGGTGAAGCGGTGTTGGGCAGGACAACCAGAAGGGGCCAACCTGGGGGCAAAGAGACATGGTGATGGAAAAAAGAGGTACCGGATATGATAAAGGCTAAGAAGGAGGCAAAGAAGAAATTATCCCAATTAGTGAAAAAGGAAGATAGTGAAATGTATTGACAGACAAACAAGGAGGCAAAGAGCCAATGCACAAGCTTTTGAGGGGGTGTATAAGAAATTGGAGGCAGTAAAGGGAGAAAAAATTATTTTTAGCCTAGCAAAGGCTAGGAGCAAGGCTGGGGAGGATTTTAGTCTTTAGACCAAGGCTAGGTCTTAAGTTAACATGATAAGATCAAGAATAGATGGACGAGATACTTTGAAAAGCTGTTGAATGAAGAAAATCCAAGTTGCTGAAAAGAATGAGAAATGGAAAGGCTGCAGGACTAGATGAAATACCAGCAGAAGTGTGGAAGAGTTTAGGAGAAGACAGAGTAGATGTATTGTGGGATCTAATGCAGAAGATCTTTAAACAGGAGAGAATACCAGAACAGTGGAGGAACAGTGTGATTCTACCCATTTAAAAGGAGAAGGGCGATATTCAGAATAGTGGAAACTATTGAGGGATAAAGCTGACAACACACACAATGAAATTTTAGGAAATGATTATATGGAAATATATATGGCTATAGGGCTGGAGTATTCAGGATTGACTTAAATTCATGTTACACTAGCAGCATTGATTGACCTTACCTTTGCTCCAAAGCCTGCATAGCACTGCTGTATGAGAATGGGCTATTGGCATACCATTTAGCTCCCAGATAAGCAGCTGATAGCTCCATATAATCCAGCAGCACCTGATATGTATCAAGAGAGGTTGGGAGCATGCACGGATTGCTGCACTCACTACACAGCGAAGCACCCGGATTAAGATCAAAGTGCAGCCGAGCAATGGGTGACACCTCAGCACCACACTGAACAGTGTGAGCTTTTTTTACAGTGGCTGGAGTGCCAATCCTGCTACCAGCTCCTGGGTTTTTCCTGCATGTTCGAAGACCTGCTTGCAGGGCTGGATGCAGATTAACGTCATACCCAGGATGGAGCAATTACAGGTTAAGTGCCTTGCTCAGTGGCCCAACAGAGTAGCTCTCAGTTAAATGATGGCGAAGGCCTAGAATACTGTGCAAACCTTTTTATTACGCATGCTCTCTTTGCCTGAAGAAAAGACACCTAGCTTTGGTTTTGGTAATGCCATATGATGATGCAATGGCTATTTCCATCAATCCAAGTACACTAAAATTGGTGGGGGTATAGATGTGTGGAGGAATCTGACTCTGGTAATGATTATGTGGAATTATAGGCAGTGAAGACTGTGGTTGTGGCATAAAAAGTGGCTGGTAATATGGTTGCACTGGTGGTTACAAAGACTACTCTTTAGGTGGCACAGGAGCTGGGTGTAGCTGGTTCTGCAGTGGAGATAGCACAGAATTCATAAAAAGCTTACTGGAATTGTAGCTGCACTAGAAGTGGTGTAAGCTCCACAGGATCTAGCTGTAGCTGTGGCTTCACTGGAGGTTGTGCAAGAGACACAGAAGCAGGATGGAACAGTCGCTGCACATGAAGTGGCACAGGCTGCAGTGGGGATGATGTGGCCGGCACAGGAGCTGAGTGGGGCCAAGGATTTCCTGGTTTGAAGGGCTGGTAGAGAAATTGCCTCTGTCCTGTGTATTTGGTACTGATGCACAGGGGGCACGGAAACAAGTAAATTCTCAAATTCCTTTGTGACACTGTCCATAACAATCTGAGGCTCCCACATCTCATTACTCAGTTCTCCAATGTGCCACTAAGAAATGTATTTTCTCTCTCTCAACATTGTGAAATAGCTCCCATATGAGTGATGGCTTGCATATGTAAATGCTGTTGCAGAAGGGATGTCATGTGGCAGTGGTCTTTTGTGTGGGACAGCAGAAGCAGCCAACTCACTCATTATAATGGCATTGATACTCCCCTTCAATAGCAGCAAAGCATTTGGTTGAACTTTTCTCATTTTGGAAATTTTCATTGTATTGCTTCATTTTTTTAAGTACTGTAAATCCTAAATGTATACAAAGAGAACTTTGGTTTCTTCATTTTGGAATGGAGTTCGGTTACACTACTCCGCCACAGGCAAGCATCACAGCTCTATAGGGTGGTCCAGATCTAATTATGCAATTTTCATTATGCTATGACTTGTTAAGTTTATTACATAGAAAATCACCCCGAAAAATCCCGGACCATCGAGAAGTGTGCAAACTGAAGACATGAAGAATCGTCTTTGCGCTGAACTGGAATCGTCTCCGCATAAATCAAAGTCATCCAGATGATGTGGATCTGCATAATTAGATCTGGACCAACCTGTAGTTAGTTAGTGTGGGTAGCAGAAACCTATCACATAAACAGTGAAACAGACTAAAATAAAAAGGAAACCCATAACAGACATTGGTCTGAATTTGTTTTTTGAGCCTGTTTTCTAGTATGACCTGAATGATTTCTAAAGCCATTGAATGTCTTACAAAACTTAGTTTCAGGGACTCAACACACACTTTTGATTTTGGTACTTTCAGGGAGTGTTTAGGGTTAATTAGGGGTTTCTTGATTCCCCCAGGAAATTGCTCAAGCCAGCCTGCCTTCACTTCTGCTTCTGCCACTCCAGAAAGAGGTCATCATTAATGACTAGCTAAGGCACTAGTTACAATAGTGTCTGTAATTACTGTGTTTCTATTTCACTATAAAAACAAACAACCAAAGTTTCATTAAACTGGGTACACTATGGCACACAAACTCTTATTAAAACGTGTTTGAATATATACAGATGTGGACAAATTTATTGATAATCTTAAACCTCATTGAAAAAGTGCCTCCTGAAAAGTGATTAAATGAAAAGCAGTTGTCCTATGTATACCTCCATGCCTCTGATATGTCATTGAGTAAAGCAAAGCAAGTGTGAAAAGAAATAAAATATTGCTTATTCTACAAAAATATTCTAAAATGGCCTGTACACATTTGTTGGTACCCCTAGAAGATATCATAAATAATTGGATTAGAGTGATTTTTCAAACTAGATGTTTTGTTTAATTAGTACCACATGTCTCAAACAGTGCAATCAGTCATTCAGTCTATTTAAACTGAAAAAAATAGGCACTCTGCTCTCTGGTATCATCATGTGTTCCACACTGAACATGGACCAGAGAAAGCAAAGGAGAGATTTGTTTGAGTAGATGAGAAAGAAAATTATAAACAAGCATGTTAAAGGCAAAGGCTATAGGCCATTTCCAAGCAACTTGGTGTTCCTTTGACAACAACTGTAAAAATATTTAAGATGTTTAAGGTCCATGGAACTGTAGCCAGCCTCCATGGATGTGGCTGCAAAAGGAATATCAACCCCAGAATGGGCAAAAGGATAATGAGAATGGTAGGCAAAAAGCCAATGACAACATCCAAAGGGATACAAACTGAATTCCAAGGTCAAGGTTCATCAGTGTCTGATTGCACCATCCGTTGCTTTTTGTCTGACAGCGGACTCAGTTGAAGAAGACCCAGGAGGACTCCACTGTTGAAAAAAAATATAAAAAGGCCAGAATAGAATTTGTTAAAATGCATATTGCTAAGCCACAATGCTTCTGGGAGAATGTCCTTTTGGACAGATTAAGCAAAGATGGAGTTTTTGGGCAAGTCACATCAGTTCTATGTCCATTGATGAAAGAAAAATTAAGCTTTCAAAGAAAAGAACACCATACCTACTGTGAAACATGGAAGAGGCATGGTTAGGTTTTAAGGCTACTTTGCTGCATCTGGTATGGCATGCCTTGCGTGCGTTATCCTACAACAGGATAATGACCCAAAACACAGAGCTAAAAGCACCCAAGAATAGCTAAGAACAAAACATTGGATTATTCTGTAGTGACCTTCTATGAGCCCCGATTTGAATCCTATCGAACATCCATCTATGGAAAAAACTGAAACATGAAGCTTGTAGATGGCACCCTTCAAACCTGACACAGCTGGAGCAGTTTGCTTGGGAAGAGTGGGCCAAACTACCTGTTGACAGGTGCAGAATTCTCATTGGGAGCTATAGGAATTGCTTGTTTGCAGTGATTGCCTCCAAAGGTTGTGCAACAAAACATTAGGTTAAGGGTTCCATCATTTTTGGCCATGATATTTTCATTTGTGTTATTATTTGAAGTATTCTATTGAATCAAAACTCTAGAGCACAGTCTGATTTTTGTTAAATATGGAATAAACAATGATGAGAGCCAATTCATTTGTCAGTTTCAATTTATTTCAGAAACAATTGTACGTGGTTCTTTTTGGTCGTGGAGGGGTATCAACAATTTTGTATAGGTCTGTACGCATATAAGGACAAAACAGATGCTAGTAAGATGTGCTACTGAAATAATAATCATTAATAGTAATGATTATTTTTATTATTATTAAGATGTGCTGCTGAAATAATAATAATAATAGTAATAATAATTATTATTACTAGAAGAAAAACATTAAAATAAGAAAATAAATAAATAAATATAAAGTTAATCAAGTAATTTAGAAGTTGATAATTCTATTACCTATTTATCCTGCCAAAAATGCTGAGAGAGAATTACAGGTAAAATTCCGTTACAACGAACTGCCGGGGCCTAAAAAATATTTTGTTTTTGAAAATTTCATAATGAGATTCTGTATTTTTCACTATAGTGCTTTCTTTAACTTGCGACCAGTCATTTGCAATCATTTCAATAGCTTCTTTTGTGTTAATTTTCATCTCCTCCTGTCTACAAGTTACGCCGATGAGAATTTTTCTCAGCATTTCCTTATGATAATACACTTTCAGGGCGTGAGTTATGCCCAAATCCAATGGCTGAAGCACTGCTGTGCAATTGGGTGGGAGGAATTCAACGCGAACATTATCTAAATGAGTAGGCATGTTGTGGGCAGCACAGTTATCAATCAGAAGCCGAATCATCCTTTTCTTGTTCTTCGTATTGTGAGGGTTCTAAACTCTTTTGGGATCTCCCCACCCCCCCACCCAATGGGGGGAAATGCCGAAGTGCGTCCCGAAGCGTGATTGCCGGGTCTGTGGAAGATTGTTTTTCTGTTGCTGGGGCAGGGCAACAGCAGGCTCACAGCGCTGCAGTGAAGCGCCACAAAAGCAAATCCTAAAAGATCATGGTCGCGCTACAAGTCCCTGTCTTGCACCCCAAAACCCAAGGCTGAATCTCAGTACTTTAGGAGAACCAACTTTATTCAGCTTGAAACAGGAACAGCACAGTTATTTATTGTAGCGTGATCTGCCACTCTGCTATACACAGATACAGCAGTCAGGCAGGGTTGTGGCCAAGTAATACTGTTCCCTGCATTTACAATGTACCTTGCATCACTCATCGAGATCTTTTCTGTTTGCTTCGGTGACGAGCCGCAGCAGAGCTGTGAGCCTACTGTTGTCCCAGCAATGGATAAACAGTCTTCCACAGATGCAGTGATCGCACTTTGGGACGCTCTTCGGCATGCTGTCTAGTTGGGGGAGGTCCCAAGAGAGTTTAGAAACCCCACATTTTCTTGATTGAGTGGCACATTAATAGGAATGTTTCTTGAATGAGCATCACTGAACCACATAAAAACTGCTTTTTCAACGTCTTCAAATGCAGCAGTTTCCATACGTTTGCAACCCGAGATTTTTCTTCTTTTTTTGGTCGATCTTTCAAGAAAGTTGACAGTGTTGATGGCAAAATTCCGAATTCACCAGCAACGTCTTTTTTCTTTTTGCCGGAATTGAGTGCCTGAAACATTTAAAGTTTTTTTTTTTTTCTAATATGAACTGTTATTGTTTTTTTGTGTCTGCCATTTCTATAGGAGGGTGACAATGAGTTAAATTCCAATGGATTTTTACAAATGTTGACACGCAATAAGCAAAAGGTATAACTGAAAACCACCGAAAACAAAAACAGCAAAAAAACAGTACGAGGAAAGTTCGAAGAAAGAAAAAAACATTTACAATGTTTCTGTTTGGGGATCGTTGTGCATAACTGAGCTGCGACCACAGAACTAACTGCCCTGTGAAAGAATCATTCGGGCATTTCAAGGTCTTTTGGGCACTTCGTTGTAATGAAAGTATCTGTTGAATGTATTTCGTAGTAACACGATTTCTATAGACTCATGTCATATGGGGAAACTGTCGGGACCATAAAAATACTTCGTTGTAATGAAAATTTCATTGTAAAGATATTCGTTGTAACGAAATTTTCATAATTTGTAAGTAGCTTTCACCAGAAATGCAAATGAGGGGAAAAACAGAATCCAAGAAGTAAAATCTGGGGGTCTGCAATTTTTATTTATTTATTTATTTTTTAATTTTGTTGACGTAGGCCTGGCCACGCAGCTCCACCTGCCCATTCTACATTTAGATTATCCAGGTGACTATGTGTCATAAAGTAATGGAGATCTGATGATATCTTTAATTTTTTTCTTGTGATTCTTTCCATGGTCATATTATATGGGTGCTCATCCTGGCTCTGTATTGAAAAGGTTGTCAGAAAAACTCTGTATCAAACATTTTTTTTTCCTTTGGTTTGTGTTGTTAAATTAACTCTTGTGTTTCATTTTGGTTTTACAGTGGAGGCTTAAAAGTGATATTTCCTGAACTTGGAGATGTTGCTTGCAGCATTATACCTTTTTGCCACCAGTACAGAGAGAGAATTAGTCACCATTTGGGAAAACCAAAGGTCCAGCTGCCTCAGGCAAACAAGGTAAGACTGTGCAGTGATTTCTGGAGTCTGGTATTGTTATTGGTTTAGTTCTCAGCTGATAATTACACACCAATTGTATTTTTGCACTATAGCATGTGTGAGCTTGTTTTGTAAAAGTTTTGTCACATATACATTGTGTGGAAGGATGTACAAACTGAAATTCTAGGGTAATATTTTGTTTGCTTTAATTTTAATTTTAATCTTTTCTTAATCTGGAGTTGCTTTGGCTTAGAAATGTACTATCTTGGAATGGTGCTATGTTGGCAGAGAAATGAGTAAACAACTGCAATTCGTGTAGATTTTGAGATCTGTCCTGTAAATGGGATATATGTTAATGGGCAGCAAAATATTTATAAGTGTTTGGGACTAACTGTATGTAATTTGTTCTTACCATTCTTGGTGATTTTATTAAGTGTGTTTTTTTCCTGCTTCTTTTGGCTGTGTTGGTACCTCCTTTGTGTTGCCCTTAGTAGTAAATGTTTGCACAAAGCTCATACTTCTCCAAGTATGAATACTAAAATATATTGTAAGGTGTAATGGACTTTGTTTCCATTTTTATTGAAAACTATCAAATAGTAGTATTCACTGCACTGTTCAGGAAATGATTATAGACTTTTTGTGTGTTTTTCAAAAAAGGAAAAAGCTTAATTACGAGCAGGTTCACTTCCAATTTGTCACCCCTTCATTTTGTCTTTTGCTTACTATATTGGAATCACCCAAAGATGTCGTCTCTCCATGATGAGAAACTGGTAGTAAGACATGCTTGAATTGTTCTGATGTATGATACAGATTACTTGGGCTGAAAAAAGGTATGATCAGATACCATCTTTGAACATCCTGCTTTTCTGGCATATGATTTAAGAAATGGTCATTTCTGGAAACCTATGCAGGGAAGCCATGACAGTAATGATGATTAGACATGTCATAGTATCAAACTATAGCTTCCTTCCAGCCATTCTATGCTGTAGGATATTATACATTGCAGGCTTAGCTGGGTAAACAAGGGATTACGGTTTATCAAGTACACAAAAGCTAGAAGGAGCCAGTGTGCATCTGGCAGAAGGAGATAAGACCTGAGTAAAGCAATATTTTACAAGTATGATGAAAAATTCTTAACAATATTACAAACGTGAGCTTCAAAGGTTAGTTCTGGTATAAAAAAAGGAAAAAAAAGATTTCTGATCCCCATCCTAGCTGTAGGCTGAAGCCTTCAATCATCTGATGTGTCCAATGTTAAAATACTGTTTAAAGCCATTGCTTAGAGGCAAAACACATAACCTCTGGCGCTATTAGAATTTGGATGAGGATTGGATTAAACAGGTTTGAAAATGTTACGTTATGTTACATGGAAGTTTACTTATATGCATGGCTGATAAGAGATGTCCCTCCCACTATTCCTCATACTGAGGCCATTTTTGCCAAACTGGCCCACATACATCCAGATTACTTTTCTAAATGAGGCTGTTGCCTTAAAAAAAGGATTAGAATTTGGGAAAGTACTATTGAAGGCAGGCAGATATGCACCTGGAGCCCATTTTTAAAACCTTTATTTTTCGAAATGCCCAATGTGTTCAAGATTATTGTTAAGCTGGATTTTCTACCCCTTAAAAATCCTGACCTATATGTATTTTTCCCCATCGGGCTATCAACAGATAAGTAACAACCTTCTATTATTTTTTAGGTTACATTTGTTTAGCAACAGAAATGGGTAAGAAAAGGAATTTCTTTAAATTTTGCGAATATTTCTGGCTTTAACTACCTTGTGTTACTGATTGTTTAAATGGAGAGAAATCTTAAAAATATGTATTGTGTCATTGCTGTTAATGTTCAGTTTGGTTAGAGGAAGCGGAAGTTAAAAAATAGGTATTATTTGTTCTATTAACCACTCATCTTTCATTACAATGTTAATTAGGGTAAGAGTATGCAGTCTAAATCTTATGGGATGCTCTATATACTTAACAATTTCATTATGTTTGTAACAAGCCAATAAGACATGTTTAAATTAAAAGACACCCAAGAAACCAATGTCGTAGAAGTGGAATAGACATCGGTAACAATGTTATGTTACAATAAAAATAAATTACAGCCAATACAGAAATAAATACAGTTTCTGAGAAACACAGGTTTTTTTATTTAAAAAGGTGAATAATCTATTGTAATAACCATAGTGAAAACTGAATTACTGAATATGTAACCTCAATGGATGACACTGTTAGTGAATGCTTATACCTCATCGCTCCTGGGCTTCAATTCCGGGCCTGGTCACAGTCTTTTTAGAGTTTGCATTTTCAGCCTGTATCACTGTGAGTGTGTGTGTGTTTTGTTTTTGACCTTGTTCTCTGCTTTTCCTTCCACATGTAGAATATGTACATATTAGATTAATTGGTAAAACTGAATTGTCCAGGGACTGTATGAGTTGGTGTGCCTTATGATGGAGTAGTGCCCTATTGAGAGATGATTCTTGCCTTTAGCTACTGAAAATGGCTTTGACCTATGTGACCCTGAGCGGGATTGTGTATATTTCAAAACGGATGGAGTGATGGATGTGCCCTCAATGCCATAAACCAGCTTTATAACTACCCACTAAAGTAAGCTTGCTGGCAGCTACAACTTCAAAGAAAGTTTGCACTCTGTGTGGGAAGCCAACACACATATGACAGACATGTTTTCTGTCTCTCCCCCAAACCCTGTTAATGTATACTTACCAGCTAACAAGACAACCATGTCTTTGAATTATAAGATAATTTACTTTTTCACTTTTCCTCTAAGTCTTACTTTCTTTGTAATTAAATTAATTTAATTTGTTTAAAAATATTCACATACTCATTTTCTGTATAATGATAGCATCTGTACTGTTTTCTCTTTCTAATTTCTTTTAATTTCTGGGCTTTTGTTGTAGTGTTTTATTCAGTTCAAATTGGTATCATGTTCAAGTTGAGATATCTTTATTATATGTCTTATTTATCTTAAATAAGAAGATAAATGAATCAATATATGGCGATAATTTAGCTGGGATACTTGTACTTGTTACCTTCACTAGGCTGTTTGTATTTCCATTGAAACCCATGATTTTGCAGCTGCTTAGAAACGCTAATTTATGTTATAAATTTTTCTTGTAGACCCTTCCAGACTTGGATATTAAAATATTCATTCAGATTACACTGTGAAAGTGCTGTAGCAGTAATTAGTTTGATTTTAGCACTCCATTTCTTGCGATGTGTGATTGCACAAATTGTGTATTTGTGAATTTGAAAGAAAATGAAAACCTCTTTACTGGCACCTAAGACTTAGTTGGATAAACTTAAATAATATTTATGTTCTGTGTGTTGACATTTTTTCCAAATTGTGGCATTGCTAAAATTTTCAATGGTTAAAAATTCAAGTGTGTTTTGATAGTTGGGTATAATTGCTTATTTTCATTATTAACTTATATAGGGTGGTCCAGATCTAATTATGCAATTTTCATTACACTATAACTTATTAAGTTTATTACACACAAAATCACTTTGAAAAATCCCAGACCATCGAGAAGTGTGTGAACTGAAGACATGAAGAATCGTCTTTGCGCCAAATTTACTGCATAAATCAAAGTCATCCAGACGATCTGGATCTGCATAATTATATCTGGATCGCCCTGTATTTCATTTTGTGAACTTTAGATTATAGATTTCTGTTTATGGGAACCTGAGCTTGTCCTGGAAGTGACAATGGAGCACATTGAGGATAGGAAGTCAGTCCAATACCAGACACTTGCAAATAATTTAATGCCATATCCTTAACACAATATGTTTCACACAATTAACATATCAAGAAAACAGACTATCAGAGGAATTTGGAGACAATACACTACTCACATGCAACACTAATCTAATAGCTTCTGGCTTTCTTAAATTACACAATAAAACTACCAATGGTAAATGAACCCTTTATTTTTATATGCCTCTTTTTTCTAGAGTGGGCACCTATAAAATCTTAAAATGTTTATTTAACACTGATTTTACTGGGGGGTATAAAGTTCCAATAATCCATCAAGTAACAGCATAGGTGACAGTGTGGGTGGGGAGCTTGACATGATATTTGCAGGGGGCTTAACTTGGCTAAATGACCCCCTGGATCTGCGCCTGATGCAGCATGATGTTGTATGATCACCTATATACCAATGTTACAAAACAACTTCTTGAAACTGCAATGCAACTAAAGGATATTATACATCTTAAAAGAAATTAAAACTGTAAATACTGAAAGTCTGAACTTGCTATGGCATTTTGGGTTTTATGCTCCAGTCTTACTTTTGCGTTCAACAATGTTTTAAGCTGAGCTGAACTTTGATGGAAATTTTAAACATTGGTTTTAATGATTCCTGTGTAAATTGTGCTAATTTTCCCAACATATATACATGCAAGCCCAAACAGCAAGTTTTTATCTGCACAGGATACTTTTGACAAATAGAATCTGATATATACTGTAGTTTCAACAATATGACAAGGTTTCCAGAAAAATACTGTTCTTGTTTTATTTATAATATATTGCAGTGCATGGTGGCAGAGAGTACAGTGTTAGCACATCTCAGCCGTTGAATGTCTGCTGGATTCTGAGATTGGTAGCTACTGGAATGATGTTTGCTTGTTTTGAGTTTTTCTATGGGATTCTGTTTTCCAATAATCAATTGTCCAGTTTATTGTTGTTACTAATTGTTACCAATGTAAATGTCATACTCGGTGATAGAGAGTTTCAGATCCTAGTTATATCAGGTAAGTAAAGAAATATATAGATTATAGGTGGATTAAAAATTAGGGAGTAAAAAACAGACTACTGGAAAAGACTTATGAACAAATGTATGAATGATGGTGGGATTAGTCACAGTGGTACCCTGTTATTAGGTCTGTGTAACTATAATTAAGACTTTATAGTTTAGAGCAATGTTTCTCAAACTCGGTCCTGGGGACCCCCTGTAGCTGCAGGTTTTTGTTCCAACCAGATTCCTAATCAGTGACAACACCTGATAACACTGAGCTCATTAAATTAGCTGGTATTTTTTTTTTCTTTTATTTGACATTCAGAAAAGCTTAGCAGCATGATTTTTACTTTTATAAGACATTTATAAATATTTCTGCTTTTGCTATAGATTTAAATCCTTAACTTTCTTAATGTTGATTTCATTATACTTTGCCCTTTCTCTGTGCAGTTTTTCCCCCTTCATTGTATCTTAATAATGACAACTTAAAACGAGCAGATCAGACACACTGGCAAACAACACTGAATAATCAAAGGCTGCAACTACTTTAGAGTCAGACCCACTAATTAGTAAATAATGGATTAATTAAACAATTAGAACACCTTGGAAAGTAGAATGAAAATCAAGATGAAAATGCTGTTAAAAAGAAAACAAAATACATTATTCCTATATAACTGCTTGGTACATTTTAATATTTTTTTTTTTTAGCAAACTTAGTTTTCTAATTAATATATTGTTCCCTAAACACAGTACATGGGAAATATCAGTTCACTTATTTAGCCCAGGAGTTCAATTAAAAGCAGAAGCTGGTTGGAACAAAAACCTGCAGTGACAAGGGGTCCCGAGGACCGACGTTGAGAACCCCTGGTTTAGAGAGAAGAGTTGTTTTTTTCCGCAAATACACTGCATCCATCACATTCTTTCATCCTAACTGCTGTCTGGACACATTAAGCTACTGAATGAGATGCTTCTTGTTATATAGATTGAAACCTCAAAAGTGGTACAGGTACTGGAGGCAAGATGCATTATTTTGAAGGTTTCATTAATTTATACACTGAAATGTAGATACACATGTATATAAAGCTATTGCCTAAAAAAAAGTGTGGTTCCAATTTAGACCATTAGATGGAGACCACACACTACTTTTAAGTTCTTCTATTCTGTCATTATTTGGTATGTGTTCATCATTGTAATTTGCGTATAAAAGCTTCATAAACATAAAGTCATGGTTATTATCAATTGTTTAGTGTCCAGTTTTTTACATATTTTTAATTGACCAATATGGTTGGTAGTTATATATAGTTTGTAAGAATTTATGAAGTGTGGCAGAGCCAGATATTTATAACAGCTCATTCTGTGACTGCTGTTAGTCACAAATTTTGTGTCTTTAACAGTGCACTTGCCATTATGATGTTATTAAAAGAAACTTCATTTACTCAGTCCTGCAGAATCATACCTTTTAACAGGTATCACAAATTCATGAGTAGGTGAACCATAAATAATTCAAAATGCCTGTTCATCTTCAGATATAATATTGCAACATTGAGAAATGTTAGATCTCAATGTTTATCCACTAAGTATGTTTTGAGGTAACTTTTTGACATCATAACTGTGTCAGTGGGTCTATTTATTTAAACATGTTAAAAGACATTATTTCAGCTTATGCCTCTCTGTAAATCACAGTAAGATCCTATTTCAAATTGCCTGAAGATGCTGATGAAATTATTGGTGCAGCATATTGGAACTTGATAATTAACAGACATTTATTTATCATTGTGTGTGATGTTATATGAGCAAATGAAAATACTTGCATTTTAAGTGTTCATATTTTCTAAGTAGCTTTATTTTATCTACCTTTGATTCCCCTCACAGCAAATCAAGAGACAGGTCTTTAAACATACCTTAACGTATTTTAATTAAGTGTTGACAGTTAAACCAAAGGTGGTCTTATTTATAGGTGGAAATTAAACCAATAAAAATGAAAAGCATGTATCTTATATAATGCATGGTCTCTCCATCTTCTCCAACCTTTTGAATTTCCTCAAATTGATACTGTGCATTAATCATTTTAAGCTGTTGAGTTGAAATTCAATACATACAACAGTATGCCAAGTTAGGTTCATTGTCAAGTGTACAAAAAAGTCTTATTTTCATGCCTCTTCAGAACAGTTTACGATAATGCAATGCCAACAATAGATACACACACACATACCCACACACGCACAAACACACACATACACACAAATGCACGATATTTACCCCCACATATCAGCAATGAAAAAACAAAACAGTCTTGGCTTACTTGGCTTGTCTCACTTGTGATTTATAGTGTATAGAGAGGGCTTTCCATAGGTCTACTCTACGATTTCCAAATGAAGTGCGAATAACTTTATAACCATCAGGTTCAAATGTTAGTAATATTCCTTTGTTCAGACTCTTTGATGCTCCATTTTTATTCCTTTGCTGCTCCTGGTTTACACTTATTATTAATTCAATATCTTTCTTTTTTGGGGAGGTAATGGGCCAGCATTTGGTCTTTCTTCTGTTTCCATTATTTTATTTTTTCAGCTCTTTGTCATTTGCTATTGGATATACCGTACCATTATCATCACTGTAAGAATAATGAGGGTTCTTCTACTATTTCTGATTCAATCCACTATCCAATCCATGTTTTCTTATGATTTATGAAACAATTTTAGTAATAGAATACAGCCTTGGTTACCTGATTTAAAATTGTTCAACTATTTACCAAAATTGATTAAGGCTGTTTTTTGAATAGTACTGGTGTTTCCTGGTCTTACTGAGTTAAGTGGTTTCAAAATGCAACAAGAGTCTTCCTGCTTTAAGTTCAATGATATCATCATATAAGTAATGTAGTACATAACTATCCATCCATCCATTTTCCAACCCTCTGAATCCGAACACAGGGTCACGGGGGTCTGCTGGAGCCAATCCCAGCCAACACAGGGCACAAGGCAGGAATCCAATCCCGGGCAGGGTGCCAACCCACCGCAGGACACACACAAACACACCCACACACCAAGCACACACTAGGGCCAATTTAGAATCACCAATCCACCTAACCGGCATGTCTTTGGACTGTGGGAGGAAACCGGAGTGCCCGGAGGAAATCCACGCAGACACTGGGAGAACATGCAAACTCCATGCAGGGAGGACCCGGGAAGCAAACCCGGGTCTCCTAACTGCGAGGCAGCAGCGCTACCTCTGCACCACCGTGCCGCCCAGTACATAACTACAGTTATGATATCCTTATAAACAAGTAACATCTGATAAAACCAGAAGTAAAGGTATTTGGTGGGAGAGACTTAGATATCCAGGGATTTCACAATCCATGTAGTCAATGAGCATATGGACAAGATTTTGGAGGAATTAAGGAATATTGTTTGGTGTTCTGATGTAATTAGGAATAGATTTAACATTGTACTATGTATTAAACAATATGTGGCAATGTTGCTGGAGAAACATTGCAGTTTTCATAAGTCAAACAAAGTTAGAAAGGCTCAATGAAAGTGGGTTTTATTTAGAGATAGCCTGACTATTTGACACAATTGTCATTTTGCAATGATTAGTGTTCATTAGTTGCTTTGTATGATGAACTATTGATTTATTTTTGTTCTCCTAAAGTCCAAGGCAAAATATTTGATTAAGTTTGGCTTTAAGCTTTGCCACATTTGATATTGATCTAATAACACCATACATTTTTTTCTAAGGGGAAAAACACACATGTTATGAAATAAACTCCCAAAAATGTATGATATATTCTAAAATTTCAATATTTCTATATGAAACTAGTGTATTGAAATGATGAATTCCGTTGGTTCTCTTGAGTTTCTGAATATTTTTCATCCAGGGAAAAAACAAAAAAATTCTTAGAACTAAAAAGCTGAAATATTTAATTTATTATGTATTTATAGAAAAAAAAACATTAGCAGTAGTTACTGTTTTGAATATTTTCCATTGATATTGTTTTTTAAACTTTAAACTAAGCTCTTCTCTATATAATTTAAATTTTGTTTGTGAATCACAATGTTTCTTTAGATGGAGGTGATGTTCAGACTTTAAACTAAGCCTCACAAGCATGTTCACCTTTTAGATTTTAGACTTCTCAGTGATACTTAGTGCATTTTTCGTTTAGAAGGTTTCCGTTTAAGCTTGAATCTACTGTACACCCAAGTTTAACCTCTTAACTGAAACATCTAGACCCTGGAGGGCTGCAGTGGCTGAAGGTTTTTATGTTAACAACTTTCTTAATTAGTAATCAATTACTGCTGAAAATGTGATGTGCTTTCTGCCTTAATTTTAATGAACTTGCTTTTAAAGATTCAGAACCCTTTATTGTATAATTTTTCCTAAATCTGCTGCCAGTAACGAGGAAAAGTGAGATGACAGATGACCAGCTTACTCAGGGGTCTCATACTCATTCCTGAAGGCCACCATATTTTCTGTTAGCAGTTTCTTAATTAGAATCCATTTCTCTCTGTTAATGAAACATGTTTAATTCTGTAGCTTTTTGGTTTTCTCATTCTGCCATACCAGACATGTCCAAAATGCTGATTTTTCTTTTTTCTGAGAGCACCATCAGCATGGTTTGTGGACCATATCAGGCCAATATTTTTCAGACCTTTTTTTTTCTCTAATATTTTATTGAAATAGATATGGTATGATTGACATGCTGATGCAAATGAGATTGAGACAGCTGATTGACTGCCTTTTGGCTTGCTGTGTATTCTAAGATTAAAATTAACATTAAATAAGTAGGTTCAATTAACAGCAATAATTGGTTACTATTTAAGAAAGAGTTTGGAATGAAAACCTGGGACTCCCCCCACCCCCCAAAGGGATCTAAATTTGAATAGGAACAATCTTCTAAAAGCCTCAAAGTATCTTTTTGTTCTTTGGAATAATTATTCATTTAGCTGCATTCATTGTTTGTGTTTCTGGACAGATGTCTAAGTTTTTGTCATGGAAAACATCCCCAGCAATATTCTTGATGATTATGATACCATCACATACCCTGTCCCAGTGCCCCCACCTAGAGAACAGTTGAATGAAATTCTTCTTTTCCCCTGTATTAGTGATATATTAGTACCACAGATATAATCACTATAGCTCTGTCGGTGTGGCTAGCGATACTTTGTCAATCTCCAGCTCTAAGGCTTTTTTGCATGGTTGCTTTCTCACCGGACAGCTTTTTCATTTTTGATATTTTTGGGTTACACAGGAGGACACACAGTCCTTTTATTCCTTCTATTTCCGATTGTCTAAAGGTCTGTTATTGTTTCTTGTTTCCTAATTCAAAAGTTAACTGAACATTCTAAACTTTTAAATTGGTTATATATTTAACTTCTATTCAGATAGCTTATGATTCCCCATAATTTGGAGTGCCTATTGATCTCTTTAGTCAGGTTTATTTTCTGATATGCTCTGTCAATAGTGTGAGATCATTTTCACAAGTGTATTTATTCTGAAACCTTTTTATCTAATTAAAGAAGACACAGGTGAACTCTCATAGTAAAATACTGTATAATCTGCTTGCTTGTAGTGTTCAAATAAATGCAGCATAGGTCTAGTGGATTGTAAGTCTTGTATGAGGCATCATGGAAATGTCAGTGTAAATATGCGTTCTTGAAGGAAAATTTTTATTCTTTCATTCCTCATCTATTTTCTTCCTACTTGAGGTGTAGAAGAAGATTGCCTTCAGTCTTGTAACTGATTTATTTATTTATTTTTTAAATATTCTGTGACACTTTTTATGTGTTTGTTCTAACATTATGCATTATTAGGAAATTTACAAGGGGAAGGAATATTTCTCTTTTCCCTGTTTTGATTTATGTATTATCCAATCTTTGTAAAGATAATCAATAGGGAAAATATCCTCAATTGCTTGCTAACTTTAGCTTAGTTAAGTTTATCATGGGTTACTTTTTGTTGCATAGGCACTATTAGTAACCTTAAATATCTGAAACACTCATAAACAGAAAAAAATAAAAATGAATAATTGTGAAATGCTTCTTTCACGGTGTGCAGCTGATAGGGGAATGGGAATTAACACAAGCCTTCAGACACAAGCTGCTAAAACAAAGCGTGACTCTGCTGTCTTACAGCTACAGCAATCCTTATGTTCTTCTAAGATTTGTGCCCTCCCCTAGCAGAAATGGTCTTTGGGCTCTAACTGAATCAGTCATGGTGAAGGATTTGGTATTTTTGCATATTGTCTTTCAGAAGCAAAGCACCTCCTTCTCCAATATTACATTTTTTGTTCCCTGTTAAACAAATGCCTTCCATGTTGGGATACGTATTAGCTGCTTAGAAATTGATAGAGAGTGTAACTTTAATTCCATTACATGATTATAATAGCAGAATAACCAGTAAAGATGAAGAGCACATCAAAAGCTCTACTCTGGACTCTGATCAGAGCCCTGAAATAGAATCACACTAAATGCTTCATCCCTTTTCTTGTTTTGTGTAATTCTTTTTTTTTACTTTTAAATGAGTGGAGGAAAAATATTTTTTAACAGGCAGCTGTCATGCAAACACTGTAGCTGAGTTAGCTGTTGCACAGCAATATCACTACAGATTAGGGGATCAAATCAATAAAACATTATTAGATATGGGTGCATTCAATATAAAACCTCATATGAAGTTTAGATTGTTGGGTAACAGAGATTATTTTACACCCATTGAGCAAGGATGGCTAACAGTCGCTACAGCTCCAAGGTAGTTATTGAAAGTTCTGGTGTAATAAAGAATTTGCCCATTTTGTTATAATAAATAGTTTTTTTATTTAATAGAGTTCTTCAAGAAGCTTTACATGCAAATGATGGGAAAATGCTATGTGGAAATTGTGAAACAACTGCCAATCTTAATTTTTGATTAAGTTTTTCTGTTTGCTATGGAATAGCATCTATCCCAAAGTTGTTACAGCCTTCTCCCAGATGATCTGGCCATTTGTGACATTATGCAAACTCTGAATGATTGAATGCTTTATGTGTTGTTAGATTTCAGAAACAGAGACAAACAGTAAGCAGTGTTTCCAATGCAGCATCACATCTTGAACCAAACCCAATTAATTTATTATATTGCTGTGACTTTTCAAACAGGGTACACTGCAACTGATTTGTCTATTGTGTTTGTTTGTTTACTTACTCATAGCATTATTGTTCTTATTATGGTGCTTTATTGCCTGCTAAAATGAGCCTAACTGAGCACTATTTGTGTAGCTCATTGGGCAACACATAGAATCAATTTTAAATTTAGTAACAATCTTATTCACTGCAATTCACTTAAGGTGACCGCTCCAGCAACTGAGGAATGGTGAGATTTTAGCAACTGTAGTCTTTACATGTGACATGATGTCTGTCTAACATATTGTATAATTTACTCAAAGGTATATATCTGAAAAATGCTTTTAGGCAGCAACAAGATCTGTCCTCACCCTCAATGCAAATATATTCCCATGATTCTCACTATGTTTCAGTAATTTAACTTAAAATGCAAACTGTCAACAGTGTTCTGACTCCTTTTGTAACATTCAGATGAATTTGTGGACTTGGTTAACTTTTTTTAAAAGTTAAAACATTTTAAACTTTTGTTTACCACATTAAATGGAGAGATCAATTTTTGTGCTTTAAATACATTTTTAAGAATGAGTCAAATTCATAAACAGCAATAATAGAATGCAGTTGCATGTATTTTTAAGCTCAATTTCTGAATTTCCAAAAAGGAGGATATTGAATTAAATCCAAGTATATGCTTTATGTACATATATATGGTAGGGTGTGCATACATATATATATATACAGTATATATATATATATATATATATATATATATATATATATATATATATGTATATGTATATATATATATATATATATACACTATACAGTATATATATACTATTAAATAATGAGACTGTGATTCCACCTAGTAAACAAAGCAGTCAGAACCAGTTATAACTGCATGCGTGGTGACCTTGAACATGTCTGAACCTGCATGACAAGCAGCAACAGTCTTATGACGTTCAGTTGATTGTGAGTCGCCATTTAGTTTGGTTGTGTTTTCTGTAGTGTGCCAAAAAAATGCTAAGTTTAAAAGTTGAACAACGTGTCCATTTGAAATTTTTAGTAAGATTGCACAAAACACCAACAGAATGTTTTCAAATGCTTACTAGAGCTTATGGGAATGACTGCCTGTCTCGTGTGTGTGTGTTTGAGTGGCACAAAAGATTCCTCAGCGAGGAGTGTGAGAATGTCGAAGATGATGAACACCCTGGATCAAGAATGAAAAAAGCTCATCAAAGCAAGTGAAAATTCAAAGACATGCTCATTGTGTTTTTCAATATCAAGGATGTAATTTTGGAAGAATGGGTTCCAGAAGACACAAAAGTTAACCAGTATTAGTATAAGGAAGCTTTGATAAAGCTGAGAGAAAAAGTCAGAAAAAAATGGCCACAACTGTGGGAAAATGGTTTCATTATTCACCAGGACAATGCGCCTGCTCACACAGCACTTTCTGTAAAGCAGTATTTGACCGACAAGCACAATAACTACACTTGAACATCCTCCTATTTTTCCCAATTTAGCACTGTGCAACATTTATCTTTTCCCAAAAGTTAAATCAAGGACATGTTTTTAGTCAGTTGATGCTGTAAAGATGAAAATGATGGATGTGTTAAAACAGCTGACAGAAATTGATTTGCTCCATGCCTTCGACCAGTGGAAAACAAGACTGCAATATGTATTAGTGCAAATAGGGAGTATATTGAAGGGGACAAGCATTACATTTGTAATACATATAAATAAAGGTGAGTTATTTAATCAGTCTCGTTATTTAATAGACACACCTCATATATATATAGCAACAAGACCCTTCCCTTCTCCACCCCACCCAGGTGAGCTTTGTCCTAGTAGTCTCCTGACTCTGACCCCAGGTGAAGCAGAGCAGCTTCTTTTATACTGGACCCAGGGGCACTTCCAGGACTATTACATTGCATCCACGAGGCCCTTCTGGGTCAAGCAGAACCTTCCTGTGAAAGAAGAGTCTGCCTGTAGCAGCTCCCCCTAGCGACTCTCAAGAACCCCAACAGGGCTTCCCACCAAAACTACATGTGGCCTGTTTAATGCTTTAAGATATATAGTCACATCCAGGTTGGGCAACAAGGTGATCTCGTGAGGCAGTGCTTTGGTCAAGGTGGCATTTTTTTTTCACATTATGAAACAATTATTATCAGATGTTCTATCAGACGGTTGTGGCGAGTGCCCTCTTCTATGCGGTGGTGTGCTGGGGAGGCAGCATAAAGAAAAAGGACGCCTCACACCTGGACAAACTGGTGAGGAAAGCAGGCTCTATTGTAGACATGGAGCTGGACAGTTTGACATCCGTGCCAGAGCGACGGGCGCTGAGCAGGCTCCTCTAAAATCATGGAGAATCCACTGCATCCACTGAACAGTATCATCTCCAGACAGAGGATCAGCTTCATTATACAAAGTTATTGTCTGTTTTACCTGCATTTTTATCACTCTTTAATTTAATCTTGTTTTTTATCAGTATGCTGCTGCTGGAGTATGTGAATTTCCCCTTGGGATTAATAAAGTATCTATCTAATTATATAAAAAAGTTAAGTGTGAACCTAAAGAATTACAAACACATCCAGTACTGTATTTATTATGTACTACCTTAAAAAAATTTGAAAAATAAAATTCTCTATTTTATTCTCTCTATTTACTTTATCAGTCTACCAGATAGCTTACAGTGCTTATTGCCCTAACATAATGACAACATTCTACAAGATAGAAATATAATGATCACCACCCATGATTCAAGTTTGCAGTATCTTTGCTAATTTATGCAAAGAATGCAAAATAACCATCCAAGTAATGCATGGTGTCAGTTTTTAAGCAAGATAACTACTACAGAGAACTTTTTTTGTGTGCCAGGAGAAAAGATGTAGATCAATGGTTTTCAACCTTTTTCTGTGGTGGCACAGTTTTTGTAACCCAAACAAATCCCAAGGCACACCATGATTCTACCAACCACAAAAGCATTAAATCTATGCACTTACTAAACTGTCCAAAGGAACAGGACTATCAGACACACCAGCATAAAAAGCAGCTTAGAGATAGCTGAGAGATTAGTGCTCTCAGACAATGCAATTAATTCAATTAGACTTCTTTCTGCAGCCCTGCCACTCCACTGTACCCAGGGTCAGAGGTAACCTGTATGCCCACTGTCCCTTGCCCTTTTAGAGTTAGTGGCGAACATGCACACAGATGAACCACCTGAATCCTAAAGTGCTGTCTAAGTGCTATTTCTGCAAAATGGCAATTGCAGAGTTCCTTTTATGTCAGCTAATCTAGGTGGTCCCATCCTCCTCGGACAGATCTCAACCACCTGAGGAATGTGTCTCTCTCAGGTCAGGAGCCAGGGGCACTACATTGTTATTTCCAATGCACACCTGGGTAGCTTTCATGGCACACCAGTTGAAAAGCACTTAAGTAGAATATAATTATTAAGTCATTGAGGGTGGCAGAGTTTTAACACAAGTTTTAATGTATGCTCATTTCAGAGATCCTTATTTCAATTAAGTCAGTCTATAGAAGTGCGTTCAAAGTCTACAATCATTTCGCTCATTTAATTTTACTTTTGACACATCTCTGTCTTCTATGCTATACCAATTGGAGAATTAATACATTGGCCTCATTTTCTAATTGCCTTCGTTTCATCTTGCCTTTCAGGAAGGCATTCAAATTCAGGTTGTACTTACTCATGTAGTATTTTGTTAAAAGGTCAGGTTTCAGGTCATTGTTTAACTTTAAACTATGCCATTAAATTTTTAAAAAATTCCTTTGTGTTGATTCTACATTAATTATGTGATTTAGTGTATGTGTACTTCATGATTTATGTGTTT
>JANRMT010062795.1:8593039-8605885 GCA_026402145.1 Polypterus bichir lapradei
TTTTTTTTTTTTTTTTTTTTTTTTTTTTTGCACTTTATAAAAGTATATGGGTGGTATACTGCTGAGACAACATATCTGTACTGTCTGAAGATATTGGAGGAGTCATGTAGCTCAGTTGATTTTAGTGCTGTTTTAAAGCAGAACTAAAAACACTATGTTGGTAATAGTGTACAGGTAACTGGCTAGGGTTGGAGGAATAAAAAAGCACATTTAAGGCGAAAAGCATGAAGACAGCAATCTGTCCCAAATTTGTACTTTTCAAGTTATTAGTTTCAATTGATGTGGTACATTTTTTTACATCAGCTTTTATACTTCCATCTTGTTGGGTTTGTTTTCTGTGCAATGAGTTTATAAATATTTACCAATACCTGTAACACAGAATGTAGAACTTATACTCACAATCAAGCTGTGAAAATTGACTATGGACAGTTTTACAGTTAATGCAGTATTTTAAGCTTATTCCCCTAAAAGTTAAATAGGAATAGCCAAAGTGATTTTTAACAATTACTTAATTAGTGTTGGTCTAGTTACTGATTTGTTTCATTTGCACTTAATGTATTATGGTCTTTTAAATAAACAAAATGAAATCAGCCTGAACATATTTATCTTGACAATTTAAACAGTTCTGTTTTTTTTAACACAAGTTAAATATTCTGCAATTTTTTTATTGTATAAAATGCGTATATGCTGATTTGTTTTTTTTTTTTTTTTACTAAAGAGGTATTACTTGTACATTAATTGCATTAAAATTTAGGGACTCTTATCTGTGTACTTAAGCAATGTAGAGGATGAGGATAAATTATTAAAATGTTTGTTGTCTTTTCTGCTGTGATTTTTTTATATAACATTGTTTTAATAGGTCTTGTTTTGAGTGCTTATTTCTCTGTTTCTTTGATATTAACCTATATTCTTTTATTGTTATGGATTAAAGTTTCTAGGATGTTCCAAACACTGCCATTTGCAGAAACTATAGTAACTACTTGCCTTTCATTTGTCTTCCATGGTTCTTATGACTACATTTTGCACAAAACATTGAATATGTCACAAACCAAAGTGTGGTTCCATGAACCATCAGAAAACGTTATTGAGAGTCAAACAAAGATCAGTCATAGTCAAGATGTCTGTCAGTTTAGGTCTCTGGTCTGTCTTTTATCTACCAATGACAATCAGTTCTGGATAGTTTTCATTCCAATCCCTGGGTTACTTCTGGAACAAGCCATGTACCCCTAGAATAAGTTCTGTGGTCAGTTTGACTCATTTTTGTGACAGGAATATTAGGCTGTAGACCCTTGCAGCAGTTCCTGCAATCATATTAACTCTTAGATTTCAATGGTCACAAAAAGCTCTACTGTCCAAGCTGTGGTATTCCGGCTGTGTTCAATAGAGGGCAGTATGCATGGAGGAGAGGAGGGAGAAGAGGAGAGAGGATCGTTGGTTGGGGTTGGTGTTAGTAATTAAAAGGATTTTGGTAAAGGAGACTACATGCTGTTTGTACTGGCTGAATACACAATATATTGGCGACAAGGATGTCTTTACTATCCCTGCAGCAGCCGGCACCTTTCCTTCCACACCCGGGTGAGCCTACAGTTACTTTCACTGCTTGGCTACGCATTTTTGAGAATTACATGCTTAACGCTAATCAGGTCGAGCTACCCGATGCGGGAAAACGTGCTTTGCTTATTCATTGTCTCGGAGCAGACGGGCAACGTATTTTTTACACATTACCAGCTGAAGACGATACATACAACACTGTGGTAACGGTTCTAAACAATTTTTTTGTGCCAAAAGTTAATGTTGTCGCTGAACATT
The DNA here is from genome assembly GCA_026402145.1 of Polypterus bichir lapradei. Taxonomy (NCBI): domain Eukaryota; kingdom Metazoa; phylum Chordata; class Cladistia; order Polypteriformes; family Polypteridae; genus Polypterus; species Polypterus bichir. The sequence goes on from JANRMT010062795.1 coordinate 8,594,849, forward strand.
ACAAGTTTCGCCAGCGCGGCCAAAGGGCTGGTGAGTCGATCGAGCAATACTTTGCAGCTTTACGAGAACTGGTGGTTACTTGTGGGTTTGGAGAACTGACTGATGAAATGATATGGGATCAAGTTGTGGAAAAGACTAGTTCTTCTCGTATCAGAGAACGGCTACTTCTGGAGTCTGATTTAACTTTGTCAAAAGCAATTACAATTGCAAGCCAGATTTAATACGCCATGGCTGAGACCAAAACACTTAGCCAAGGGGCTGCTGCTAGTGTGCATGCTGTTGTTACAGTGCAAAAATCGGACAAAATGCCTCTGCACAAAAGCAGTACAGTAAGACGTAGAGTGCTGGCACAACTAAAAAGACAGTTAACTGATATGCAGAAAATGACGTAGATGCAGAGTGCCATAAATGTAAAAAGCATGGTCATTTTGCAAAGGTTTGCCGCAGTGCAAGATATACAGATGTTCATGAAGTAACTACTCCTGAAGTTACGGTGTTGCATGTAGAAAACAATAATATTAATACCTCGGACAAGATCCTGTGCACTGTCTCCATCACTACTGTATCAAATAGAGAAGTGATTCCAATTAGCTTGATGCTTAGTACAGGTTCACTGTTTCTATTTTACCTAAAGCGGTTTATGCTACTTATTTTACAAAGGAATCACTTACAACTCCTAAACTGCGACTGGTTAGTTACCTAAAAGAACAAATTCCTGTTCTTGGATACCTGCCTGTGACTGTAACATACCAATCCAACAGTGTGGATGGAGTTTTATATAGTACAGGAAGGAAAATCTATACAGGGTAGAGATCTATTTGCTGCACTTAAATTGCAATTAATGGATGGCTGTATTACTACATTGCCCTTTAACTCAGTGCAACCAGTGTCAGCACTCACACCATCAGCCAACAACAGTGCTCTGGGTTGTGCAGAAGACTTTGTGCAAAAAATAAAAATACGAACAGAGGTGAAGCCTGTCCAACAGAAATTGCGATGTTTACCTTTCTCAATAAGAAATGTTGTTCCAGAGGAGTTAAAAAAGACAGTTGAACAAGATGTTATTGAAAAAGTGGAGTCATCTGAATGGTTTCACCAATTGTATTAACCTTAAAGAAAACAGGAGGGATTCGTTTGTGTGTTGATCTGCGTGAACCTAACAAAGCAGTTGTAATGGATAGTTATCCATTACCAATTATGGAAGAAATATTTGCAGAACTAAGAGATGAAAAGGTATTTTCAACACTGGACCTTCAAAGTGCCTATTATCAAGTACTGCTTCATGAGGACAGCCGAGATATCACTACATTTATCAACCATATGACAGTTTATTCCGCTTCAAATGTGTTCCTTATGGACTTGCTTTGGCACCTGGTTGTTTTCAGAGGATGATGGTGTCAATTTTAAGAAATCAGCATGGCATACAGTGTTACTTGGATAATATTACTGTGTATGGGTCAACTCCTGACCTTCATGAAAAACACCTTAAAGCTGTCTTTTACCACATTAATGCAGCAGGATTACAACTGATTTTTTCAAAATGTCAGTTTAGACAAAACAAATTGTCATTCTTAGGTCATATGATTTCTCAAGAAGGCTTAAAGCCAAATCCAGAACAAGTTAAAGCAGTTACGCCACCTCCTGCACCCTCTGACCTGCAGGCATTACGTTCCTTTTTGGGTCTCACTTCTTGGTATGCTAAATTTATACCTAATTACGCATCAGTGGTTGAACCATTGAGAGCTTTACTGCGTGGAACTTCAGTGCTTACATGGTCTGATGCAGCCCAACACAGTTTTGGTATTGTCAAACAATTAATTGTAAATAGCCCAGCACTAACTCTGTTTTACCCTGCATTACCTACTGTAGTCACTACAGATGCTTCAGACTATGGCTTGGGTGCAGTCCTTTCACAAATTCACTCAGATAATAAGGAGAGAACTGTATCATTTGCATCCAGAAGGCTCAGCGAAACAGAACGAAAATACTCAACAGTAGAGAAAGAGGCTCTGGCATGCACATGGGCTACAGAAAAGTAGAGAACATACCTGTGGGGACATCACTTTACTTTACGGACAGATCATAGCCCACTGACAACATTACTGACAAGTAAAGGACTGGGAAGAGCGGGAATGTGCATAGCTAGATGGTCAGCCAGACTTCTAAATTTCAATTACACAGTTCAGTACAAACCAGGTTCAGAGAATATTACTGCTGATTGTTTGTTGCGAATACCTTTACCTAGCACAGATAAAATATCTGATGAGGACGTTAAGGTGGTTGCACTGATAAAGGCATTGCCTTCCATTATTACTCCGAAAGAATTTTAAAATGCCTGCCTTAAATGCCCAGTACATATTAAGCTAAAAGAGCTTTTACAAAAGAAATGGCCAAAATCTGAAAAAAACTAGATCCAAATCTTCGAGCATATTACAGAGTGAGGCATGAATTGTCTTTAATGGATGGCTATACGAGGTGTGGCAGAAAAGTAATGAGACTGGCAACACTGCAAGCGATCTGGCAACGCTGCGCTGTTGTCCTTGATAGAGCACGTGTATCAGTACCCTCCCATAGCTCAGTGCGAGTTTCAACTCCTTCCGTTAACTACGTGATTTTTGTGACTGCTATTAGCGAAGTTGTGTTTTTGGTTGTGCGTCACGCAAAATGAAACAGCGGAATTTGGAGCAACGTTGTGCCATTAAATTTTGTGTTAAGCTTGGAGAATCGGCAAGTGTGACGTTTGAAAAGTTAAAACAGGCCCATGGAGAACATTCTTTATCCCGAGCTCAAGTTTTTCACTGGCACAAATCATTTTTGGAAGGCAGAAAACACGTTGAAGATGAACACCGTTCAGGGAGGCCTTCAACTTCGAAAACCAATGAAAACATCGAACGTGTGAACACTCTTGTGAGATCAGACCGTCGTTTAACATTAAGAATGTTGAGTGAACAATTAAATTTGAACAGATTTACCATTCATCAAATTTTGACTGAACATTTGCACATGCGAAAGATCTATGCCAAAATGGTGCCGAAAAACCTCACAATTGAGCAGAAGGACAATCGAAAAAACGCATTCCTGTGGTTCCCCAGCCCCCTTATTCACCTGACCTCAGTCCGTGTGACTTTTTCCTTTTTCCTAAACTGAAAAATGTCCTTAAAGGACGTCATTTCGGGACTTTAGAAAACATCCAAAAGAGTGTAACGGACATGCTGAAGACCATACCAGTTGAAGACTTCCAGCGCTGCTACCAACAGTGGGAACAACATCTCCATCGGTGTGTAGCTGCCCAAGGGAACTACTTTGAAGGGGATAACATTGATGTTTGAAAAAAATAAAAACTTTGGTAAATAAAAAATCAGTCTCATTACTTTTCTGCCACAAATCGTATCATTCGTGGATCTCACCGCTTGCTGGTGCCTCTGGACTTACAGGATAAACTTGTACATATTGCATATGAGAGTCATCAAGATATCGTCAGAACCAAACACAGATTGCAAGATCTGTTTTGGTGACCTGGAATGGAAGCCCAGGTGGAAGCGGCAATTCATTCATGTATAACATGTCAACTCCATGACAAAACAGCAATTGCACTCACTCCTCCACTTCAGCCAGTACCTTTTCCTAACTTTGCATGGGAGAAACTTGCAATAGATATTGTAGGACCATTTGCAGATGGAGTACTGGAGTGCGGTTTTGCAATTACTCTGATAGATTATTACAGCAAATGGCCAGAAGTGGCTTTTACTTCTCAAGTAACCTTTGCTACTGTCATTGCGTTCCTCACATCAGTTTTCAGCAGAGAAGGATATCCAAAGGAAGTGATTTCAGATAATGGTCCTTGGTTTGTCTCTGCGGAAATTGAAACCTTCCTGAGAGAGAGGAACATAACACACAGAAAATCATCATTATACTATCCCCAGGCAAATGGTAAAATTGAGAGATTCAACAGAAGTCTCAAAGAAACGATACTAACCGCCAGCCTTGAAGGAAAACCTTGGAAAGCATTTGTTGTTGAGTTCTTACTTAACTATTGAGCAACTCGCCATGCAACAACTAAGATGTCTCCTTCAGAGCTACTTCATGGTAGACAGATGCATACAAAGTTACATATTGCAGTGTTGAAAGAAAATATAAAGCCGGAGACACAGAAGAAAGCTATTGTGGATGCAGTACAACAAAAACAGGACAAACGTAAAATTTACACAAATCTAAAGCTAGGGGCCAGGGAAGCTGATTTTCAGACTGGATCATTTGTGCGTGTGAAAAAACCTGGAATACGAAAGGACGATCTAAGTTTACTAAACCACTTCAAGTATTGAGAAAGAAAGGACAGTATACCTATGAGTTGTCGGATGGAGGTATATGGAATGCTTTTCATCTTGCCCCTGTTCGTTCAGACCCCGGAGAAGAAAATGATGAAAGACATCTATCTGTTATTGTTATGCCACACCAACTTACCCAATCTGAACCTGTTAGATGGAGTGAAAGAGTTAGAAAACCACCTGTATGGACAAATGATTACCAGATGTAAATGACAAAAATCGTTGGTTTTGGAGAAATGCAGAATGTATTTTCACATGTTTTCTCAATGTAAAAATCCTGTGTGCTAATTGGGATGATTGTTATGTTAGTTTACAAAATGTAATTTGGTATAAGCTTTACTTACTAAAGGGGGAATATGTGGTGTTCTGGCTGTGTTCAGTAGAGGGCAGTATGCATGGAGGAGAGGAGGGAGAAGAGGAGAGAGGATCGTTGGATGGGGTTGGTGTTGGCAATTATAAGGATTTTGATAAAGGAGACTACATGCTGTTTGTACTGGCTGAATAGACAACACCAGCCTCTTCCTGAGCTTTCTCCTTTCTACTGTGTAGCACCATTCCAGAACATCTTAGAAGAGTCATGTTGATCTCCTGTAATTTATTCATGACTTCTTAGTCTCACTGAGTGGAAGTTCTTATTAAACCTCCAGTGTAGGTTTCCCTTTTTTGTGCATGAGAGGTCCTAGTAGTCCTCTCTTCCTTCACTGTTACTGTATTATACATTGGATTGTCCTCAGGAAATTTATTGTAAGGTTTTACTCTTCCTAGAGCCATCCCAATGATGGTCTAACCTTCAACTTCCACTCGCCGTCTGGACACCTCTTTATGTGTGATTAAGACAATCCATTTTAAAGACATCAAATGTAAAAACCTGTATGATAGGCATTTTTGTAGATCACACTATCTTTTGCCACAACTGCTTACCCACTCGTGTTTGGTGAATAAAGATAGGAAGCTTGGAATAAAAGGTTTCAAAAGATATCTGGACTCAAAATTAATCTGAATAAAAGTGTGCTTTTTCCAGTGAACTCTTAAGCACACAACATTAGATTAGACACCTTCCCTTTTATTATTGCAGATCAATTTAAATACCTAGGGGGTAAACATCACAAGTAAATATAACGTTCTTTATCAAAAAAATTTTGCTGCCTGCAAGAAAAAACTTAAACAAGATGTGCATAGATGGTCTACCCTCTATCTCCCTTTAGTAGGGAGAATTATCACTGTCAAGATTAATATCCCTCCCAAGCTTCATTTTCTATTTCAAAACATCCCCATATACCTTAACAAATACTTTTTTTAAGAAATTAGATTTAATCATAAACTCATTTATTTGAAATTCACTATCCACATATCTGAAAGGCGACCCTACAATGACCTAAAGCAGAAGGTGGCATGGCTCTTCCTAACTTTCAGTTTTATTACTGGGTGGCAGATATACAAGCTATAACAACCTGGACATTGACACAAATTGATGAACACACACAAGCTTGGTCCGCAATAGAAATAAAATCCTGCAGTATGTCTTTACATTCCTTGCTTTGTACCTCAGTAAATACAAGTTATCGTCAGTTTAATAACAACTTAATTGCCCTTCATTCACGCAGAATATGTAACCAATGTTATAAGCATTTCAAGATAAAGAAGCCTTTTTCTATGGCTCCTCTACACGATAACCACTTTTTTCCACCCTTTCAAAGTTAGACAGTTTTTAATGTTTGGAAAATGTAAGGTATTAAATACTTTAGAGATATGTATGTAGATAATGAACAAATCTATGAACAAATACACTCCAAATTTAGCTTCCCATCAACACACTTTTTCAACTATTTCCAAGCTAGAAACCAAACCTGCCCAATTTTCCTCAACCCACTTATTTCTATTCCAGAAGAAATATTGATCAGTCTGAAAGACAGAGACAGCAGTTCTATATTATAAAAAAACATTTTAAAGTCCCTTACCTCCAAAGATCCCAGAGTACTATGGGAAAAGGATCTCTTACTCAACATTTCAGAAAAGAAGTGGAAGGCAGCCTTGCACAGAATCCATATGCACAAAGCATACAATTATTCCACTTAAAATCTTATATTGAGCACATCTATCTAGTTTAAAATTGTCCAAAATGTTTCCAGGGCAAGATCCAACCTGCAAATATTGCAATAGAGCTCCAGCTTCACTGGGTCGCATATTTTGGGTGTGCACCAAATTAACATCATCTTTAAATACCTTTCAGACAGTATTGCTGTCACAGTCACTCCTAACCCATTAACAGCTGTGTTTAGTGTACTCCCAGATGGGCTTAAAGTGGAGAAGGACAAACAGACTATACTTGCCTTCACTTCATTATGAGGACGCAGACTTATCTTGCTTAACTGAATGAATCCTAGCCCACCTTGTTTAAGTATATTATTTGAAATTGGAAAAAATCAAATCTCTGAATCTCACTGACAATTGCACTTCTTCTTTGCCAACTACTTCCTCTGTATACTTTCCTGTATTTCCCCATTCCACCACCAGGTTTCCCTTTCCTCCTTCCTCTGTCCAGATGTCACACCAAGCACCCCTCTTGCTGTCACCCTTACTATTTCTGCTGTAGTTGCCTAGCTATCTGGCAGCTCTTGACTTCCACCCAGTGCCTGTCTTACCTCCTCCCTGAACTCAACCTTGCAGTCTTCCTTTTTCAGCTTCCACCATTTGATCCTTGGCTCTGCCCTCACTCTCTACCTCTTCTTGATCTTCAACATCATTCTATAGCCCACCACCCTATACTGCCTAACTACATTTTCCCATGCCACCAATTTGCAGTCTTCAGTCTCCTTCAGATTCACCCTAATGCATATGATATAATCTACCTGTGTGCATCTTTCTCCGCTCTTGTACCTCACCCTTTGTACCTTCCTCTTCTTAAAACATGCATTCAAATAGCCATGTCCATCCTTTTCACAAAATCCACTATCATCTGACCATTCCTCTCCTTGATACCATACCTACCCATCACATCCTCATTCCTTTATTCCCTTTACCAACATGCCCATTGAAATCCACTTCAATCACCACTCTTTGTCCATTGAGTACACTGTCCATCACTTCATCCAACTCACTCCAGAAATCTTCTTTCTCATCCATCACACATTCATCATCACATCTTCAGTTTCCAGCTACATAATCATTACGCTGTCTGACACTCTTTTCACCTCCAAAGCACTCACCCACCCATCCACACCAAAGCACTCATCCAGCCATCCACACCATGATAGAACAATTTGAAACTACCTCCCAGCCACCTGGTTTACTCCCCTTCCATTTAGTCTGTTGCGCACACACAATAAATCATTCTTCATTCTCTCTATCACATCAGCTAACATTCAAAGTTACAAATTTCTCTCAGTTCCACTCTCCTTACCTTCCTGCTCTCCTCCTGCCTCCGGACACATCTCCCCCATCTTCTTCTCCTTTCTCAACCAACAGTAGTCCAATTTCCGCCAGCACCCTGTTGGCTAACAGTACTGGTGGTGGCCGTTGTTAACCAGGGCCTCAACCAATCTGGTATGGAAATCTATATTGTTGTCTGCAGATTTACAGTATCAGGGAAACTCTTACACCATGTGCCCTTCTTGACAACCCTCCCCATTTTTCCAGGCTTGGGACTGGCACGAAGAGACTGGTTTATGCATCCCCTGTGTCTACCTTATTTCACTGAAAGGAGATTGCAGGGTAAAAAAGGCACTAGAAGACAGAGAGAACATTATTAAAGAAATTAGAACATACCAGAGTGTGCAGAAGAAGGAACAAGATGGGGAAAAGTTGGAGTTTAAATTCTATGCCAAGGAACTCTCTACAGGTAGAAAACTAATGATGATCTCAGTAATATTGCATAGTCTATACCAGCATGGTCTGCTGTTGAACTGAAGGTCAGTATTTTCTTTCCTGTCCTTATGCTGTGCCTTGTAAGTATTTATCCACAGGTTATTGTACCTGTAAAATGTGTCTGGATTTGTCGAGTTAGATCAAATTTAGAGATAGAGGGTTAAGATACAGTACAGATGTCATTTTTATTCTTCATCATTAGTATCAGTTGTACTTTTAAAAGTAAATCATGAGTTCTGTCATTTATTGAAATGCCTTGGAACAAGCGTACAAGATACAGAAACTCTCACAGATTATATACAGTACAGTATATCAGTAAGTATGCCACATTTAAACAACTCTTTGAGAAATAAAACTTGCCCCTGAAAGTTTTATTTGTAACATATCTCCATATTCGATTCTTTCACCCTGTCTTCTGCAGTGTAATTGCTAATAGGTAGCACAATAATTAAATGTATTATCTCAGATTTGGCTCTTGAAAGACAACTCACATGTACAGTGCTACAGTATGACTGAGACAAGGAGTGTACATTTACAAGTATAGGCAGTGAGTTAAAAGCTACACTCTTCCCATGTTTGAGCTGTGTGGAAAGATGTCATTTAAAAGCAGAATGTTTTCTCACTTAGACCCCACCTCTAAAACATGTAACAAGGCACCACAGGCCTTTTGTAATTGTATGTTTTGGCTTCACCCATAACCTTTAACAAAATGGATAAAAACTCTTTACTCAGTATTCTGTCTAATGTAGTTGCTTTTACACATTTTGATTATTTGGAAGATTACAGTATGTTCCGGTTTATTAAAATTGCTCAGGTATATGCTTTATTTTTGAATTTGAGAAAAATACAAGCTGTGTTTGATCTAGCTATTTTTACAAAAAGTGACAGCCTTTCTTAGATATAGAGTATCACTTTTAACCTTCCAAGTAGATTTTAATTTTTTTGTGTGCTCTGATATTTCAGTATTGTTGTGCGGTGTCAGAGGTGATTTATTGGGCAAGAAAAATAATATCTCAAAGAAAATCTGCATAATAATGTTTAGATGCTATAATTGGAATGTGTTAATATTATTTTGAAGGAAAGTAAAACCTGCATCATAGGGCAGAGGTGTCAGACTGTGTTCATGGAAAACTGCAGTGGCAGCTTGTAATCACATTTTAATTCTACCTTCTAACTGAAATTTATATTTAATTAGGCTTCACATTTCTGTGCTTATGAACTTGTTATGCATGTATAAAAATAGACTGCAAGATGTATTTAAAAAGGTAATTTTGGTACACATTTGTATTCTTTTCCAGTGCTGTTGAATTATTTCTGTTTTAGTACTGTGATTCCTTATGACATATCCAATTTATGATATAATGTCAGTCTACATAATGTAGAATACTGAATGTAATATAACATTTTAACCCTGCTTAGTCCAATTAATGGTTTTGGGTAGCCTAACCAATTCTGGCAACATTTAGCTAGAAATACCCCTTACTGGTGCCAGTCCTTTTCAATGCCGACACATGTATGCACTCACACTGGGTCAGTAGTAAGTCTCCAATTAACCAAACCAGTTTATCTCTGGAAAACTAGAGTACCTGTAAAAAAACAATCTACACAGATGTGAATAAAATGTGCAAATGCCATATAGACAATGTGATTTTAACCTGTTTTATAAGATCCATAAAACAACAGAACTTGTCACTACAGTACCATGTACCTAATACTGAATATAACATTAGCTGCATGAATTAAATGATTATCCAGAACTATTTTAATAGAAAGCCAAAATTGAGGAATCATAGGACATTGAATGTTGCCTTGCAGTATGTCGTATTCAGGATGCCAGAGCATGTTTGCAAAATGAAAGTAGAAAAACATAATAGAAAAATACTTCTATGTCCAATGACATAGGTAAATAGGGAAAAGAGAGTCCTGATTAAGCAAGCTATTGAATAAAAGGTGTGAAAAAATATCAGTGAGTATGACTGAAATTGGGCTGCATCCCTCAAGGAGCAAAATTTTGACACATTATATTCTTTCCTAATTTTTTAACAGAGAAATAAGTTTACCATTGAAAACATACAATCAGGAGAGAATTAGTCTCTGAATAAAACCTTAGCAGTAGCAAAAAACAGACCTTGCAGAAATGGATTATACACCCTTGCCATGGTCTACAGCAGGTGTTGCAATATGTTATTAAATGTGATGTGAAAGAAGACACATATTAACAAAGAAAAAATAACTTGAAGCTGTAGCAGAATCATCAGGTTGCTGAGGGGAAAATGAGGACCAACCCTGGAAAGCACTATGAGCAACCAAAATCCAAAGGAAACTATCCTCTGCAACCAAACAAACCAAACAGCACTTACTGCCCTCACCAAAAATCATCCTCCCAAATATATCAATCTACTTTTGGGGAGGGATTTCCTGAGAGGAAAGATACCATTGATGAGTTGCCCAGTTCAGAACCCTTGCTCCGCCACTGTCTACTAATATTGGATTTTGTAGAAACCTGCATACTCTATGATAGTGACCCTAGATTTATTAAATATTGTAAAATCAAATTTATAATAGTCAAGATAACAAAATCACAATTTCTCCAAAATTCTGTTTACTCTCTGGCCCTTACACTTTGTGTTTGGTTTAGTTTATCCTTTTCTCAGACCTACTATTTGTCATTCACATTAGCTTTGATGCCCACATTCTAGTTGGAGATTTTTATATCCATGTTGATAAACAGGAAGATACCAGAGTAAAAGAGTTTTTAGAATTACTAGGGGCTTCACCCCCTGCTTGCTTTGCTCTCCAACCCCCCTGCCTAAGCTACGCACCATCAACTTCACGTGTCTGCTACACA
>JANRMT010062795.1:8620885-8656304 GCA_026402145.1 Polypterus bichir lapradei
AAACATTTTAATAATAACGTAACATGATTGACAATGTAATTGTTTTGTCATTGTCTTCTTATATGTCGTTCGATTTTAAAACAGTACAGAAGCTATGAGAAAGCTGCTTCCTTGGCGAAGCTCGGAGAACCCGTGAATTAAATAAAAAGGTTGCTTCGTTGTTGAAGCAAGCAAAAAGGACTTTCTTATATGTCGTTCGTTTTTAAAACAGTGCAGAAGCTGTGAGAAAGCTGCTTCCTTCGCAAAGTAAGGAAACGACTGAAGAGACCGCGGGGACGCGGTAAGTGTTCGGCAAGGCAGCTGAAGCGCTGCATTATGGGATCTGTAGTTTATTTTGTTACCAGCGCTTCATATCCCCGGGCCATTAATAACAATAATACAGTATATAAAATGATCTCGCGGGCCGGATATAATCACACGCCGGGCCGGATGTGGCCCGCGGCCCATGAGTTTGACACATATGGACTAAATAGAACGTGAAAAGATATATTTTTTCAAATGTGATCGCGCAATTCAGATAGAGTTGACGCGCACTACAGCCTGCATGCCTCAATAAGTCATCCTCCCCTCGCTCTTTCTTTTTTACCGTTCATCTAATGAATACACTGAGTATGGCTTTACCAAAACAATCATTGATTGCGAATAAAGTATCCATTATTCGAGTATGTAGATCGGGGTATATATATACATATATATATATATATATACCCGCGTATCGCAGCGGAGACGTAGTGTGTTAAAGAAGCTATGAAAAAGAAAAGGGAACATTTTAAAAATAACGTAACATGACTGTCAATACACATTAATTGTTTTGTGAGTTTTACTGAGTGTTGCTGTCATCAAGGATTTGATTATCATTATTTCTTTCAATCAGGTTCGTATTTGTAGGATGTGTTGTGTTCAAGTTACATTCCGTGTTTGTCAATCGTTGTAAAGATGACAGGTTTCATTCATCGATTCGTTTCTTACTGCATCAATAAACCGCTTGTCTTCTTCTTTATCTGAGACCTGACACACTGCATGCACGGGTTTTTTTTTTTACACTGTCTTCCTTTAGCGGGACATTCACTTTTTCCACCGTGTGCTTTGTTTCCGCAGTAGCTGCATTTATGAATATGCTTGTATGTATGAGACGCTTCATATTTTTTTGCTGCCTTTTCAATTGTGTAATTCGGTTTTTGTTCAGCGCTCTTTGGAACTGTTGTTTTTTGTCTGTGCACTGCGTCAGTTCACGTGAGCCGCTCGGTGTACATGCATCGAAGTTTCCCAGCTGTGCTGGTGCCATGTCGTGCTATGTCCATGGCTGTATCTAATGTTACCGAAGTCCCGGCACTTAAAACTTTCTCTCGCAGTTTCGCTGAGTTGGTGCCAAACACCACCCTGACCATCTTCCTCTGCATAAGCACAGTCCTTCACCCGTGAATATTTACCCGTGGCAGTGTTTCTATTGGATTGCCGCTGACGGACGGCCTTATATGGGCAGGCACTAAATTACAAACGCCAGCAGCAGCCTGTCTATGAACTTAATTTAAAGTTTAGGTTTACATCGTGCTTTGTTTCCGAAGTAGCAGAACTCATGAATATGGTTGTATATGTCACTCGCTCGCTTCTTATTGTTTCGCTGCCTTCTCAATTATATAATGCATGTTTTCTTCAGCGCTTTTTGGGCCTCTTCCTGGTTTTCTACGTACTGCGTGATTACGTGGGAGGCGTGATGATGTCACACGAAACTCCGCCCCCACGGGTTTCAAGCTCATCTCCATTACAGTAAATGGAGAAAAACAGCTTCCAGTTATGACCATTACGCATAGAATTTCGAAATGAAACCTGCCCAACTTTTGTAAGGAAGCTGTAAGGAATAAGCCTGCCAAATTTCAGCCTTCTACCTACATGGGAAGTTGGAGAATTAGTGATGAGTCTGTCAGTCAGTGAGTGAGTGAGTGAGTGTTTGTATTGATTTAAAAAAAATATTAAACTAAGTACTCTGACCACTTTGTGATCATTCTATCAGTCCCAGTATGGTCAGAATGATGGTAGACCATTTCCAGTAGTGAAAGCCTACCACTTTCACAACCTTAATTAATGGTAACAGTGATGGCCTGAAAATGGGTTCTGGATGCTATTAACATTATTTTAGTGTTTTGAATTTTCTGCTATATTGCCTTGAGAATTAATTTGAAAAGCAATGCAAAATTAATGCAAGGTTGAGTCCAGGCTTGCATGAAAACTGTGTTATCCATGTTTGAGAATCTTCTTTACTAACAAGTGAAGTAGCCTATCTGCAAAGTTATTGCAGTAATGCACGTGATACGAAATCAGCAATTTTGGACTTCTTAGAGGAGTTACTGTATATATTGTGCAACAACAGTTACTCTATAGTTGTCCTATTTAGTCCCTGTTGGACTGTAATTGGCTAGTAAAGACAATTTTTTTAACCATTACTGTAGTTCAGGACTTTTGAGTAACATCCTCTGTTGTTTCTAGACTGTTGCTGACCTGGATAATTGTTCCACAGATACAGGTTTGGTAAATATTCACTTTTCACTAAGAATGTGCAAAAATAGTAGGTCACTACCATATTTTAAAGTGCATGTTGCAATTAACTCTCAAGTCAATCAAAAGCAATAGTTGTATTTTTAGATAGCCAAGGGTGTCTCCTTTCAAATAAAGTACCAGTTTCTATGTTTTCCACTCTCTTCCATTAGTAAAATATGTAATTTGCAGATGTAAATGCTAAGGACAGCAGCACACCACAGCTGAGTTAACCTGCTTTTATGAAAACTCACATTTACATCAAGCCACATACAGTGAAAGACTAAGTTTCAGATCTTTCCAATTATGTAACGTTCTATGACTGGTCATTTGTACTATATGCCACAGCTGTACATAAATGGAAGAAAAAATATTCCATATACAACAGTTAATCTTTAAACACAATCATTTGGGTTTGGTTGATGTGCACTTGAAGTTTGTACTGTTGAAATGTCTACACAGGATAAAAGAAAATATATGGTTAAGGAAGTCATACAAAAGTTACAAAGTGGTAGTAATATGGAATATGAAGACCATGAGTAACAGTTTTGATGATGCATTTGCTGAAGGGCTCGATGCTATGTTTGATTTGTAAATACGCTTACTTTTACAGTTCAAGTGTCATAGGTTTGATTACCATATCTGGATGTTGTCTGCTGCATGTTTTTGCTATGCTAGTTTTCTGAGCTATGTTCTTCCAGTTTCAGCTTTTTAGCCTACTGGTAAATGACCATTATGCTATAGTTTCACATGAAAACCCTCCCTCTTTTGTTTAAATGTGTCACGGTTGTGCTGTTTGATCTAATGTATTTGTATGGCACGACACCATGATGCTATTGATTGCAGTTTCACATGGGGTCTGCCCATTTGACCCCATTGCTCAAGTGTCACTGAATCACACTTTGTGACTTTTCATGGGGGAATCGATTTTTGATCAAATGCATTGTTGCGATGCTGCTGTTTGCAGTTTCATCTGGGGATACAAACGCACTTTGATTGAAGGTCACTGTTCTACTCCACTATTTCTGAGTATGCCGGTTTTCAACTTCCATACCAAAAATGTGCTGGTTAGGTTTACTGGACACTGCATTATTGGTTTAGATATATGTGTGCTCTCTGCCCAGGTCTGTATTAGTTTATTCTAGATGTGAAATGCAAGAAAAAAGAAATAACAAAATAAAATAAAATACAAATAAATAAATAAAAACAGAGCAAATGTTTGTGGAGGCAACTGCAACGGAAGGCAGAAGAAGATGTGTGACTTGCAGCTCAAAATCCCCAGTTGTGCAAAATGTAAGGTTTCTCAGTGTCCTATGGTAAACAGAAACTGTTTCAAGTACTGGTATGATAAATAATTTTGACAGTAAAAGTTTGGATAAATATGTAATTATGTGTATACAGATATAAATTGTTTTTTGTTGCTTCAAAGTGATATACAGTATAGTATGTGTGTGTTTATATGTATATTTTTCCTTCTAAAAATATAACAGCAATAGTTGTTTTGAGAGATTGTTTAGGTGCAAGAAACTAAATGTTTCTAAAAAGAGACAAATGTTTTCATAAACAAGCAGTATAACATTGTACTGCTATGGGATATGACATCTAAACTTGGAACAGTGATAGCTGACAGATTGGGACACAAAAGAAACTTGATTTCAGGGTTGGGCATCATGCAATATCTTGGTTATGTACTGTTAAATAAAGTTTTTTTGGAGAGAAATTCCTAAAATACTTTTTTCTTTCTTCATTTAATTTATATTGGTGTGAAAAAAATGTTTTATTCATGTAAAGACTTTATTTTAAAAATTTGGAATGCTGTACTTATTACTCTTCAGTCATGTGCATCTCCATTATTGCACAAGCAGAATAATAAACACATTTTTAGTATGTAACTTAGGAGTAGTAATGCCAAAAAATCCTTATGGCATAAAGGGTTAAGCCTTCTGTACTATTTACTAGGTAAAGTACATAGTCATCATGCAAATTAAACTCATAGGTAGCATAATGAATACATTACATCACCTTATACAGTATGTAACTAGCCTGTAATTAACTCTATAATAGACCTATGGTGATAGTTAAACTGAGCGTAAAAGTGGAGTTAATCAGGCGCTAATACTGAAAGTGAGTCATAAACAGAGAAAGATACCAGTAAAATTATTTTTTTATAGCAATATGTTATCTAATATATACAGTTCAATGTGGCTGTCATCATACTATACTTTGCATGTGAACATAAACCTCTTCTTACTGTTATACTGACAGTGCTCTGATATTAAGTTGATAATTTTCCCCACTCTTGTTAAAGTACATTGATTACCTAAAATAGTCAGTTTATGAGCACTAAAATCTATAAATATAAACCAACTTAATAATAATAAGAACATAAAAAAGTGCAATTTGGTGAAAAGTCATAGTCTGCATCAGAAAATAAATAACAAAGTGAAATACAAAACAGATAGGAGAGGGATGTGCAGATGTACCAGAAAAGAGGCTTAAAAGGAACAATTGTATTCAATTACACACTCCTGCAGCCTTGTTAATCACATCTGGTGAGTGTTCATCAGTGTTGAATTTAACTTTTACAGGGCCTGTACAAACATCTGTCATAGACAGCATTACTATCTTATTTTTAATATGTGTTTTGTGTATAAAAATACATATGTTCTGTGTGAGTGTGTGTGCGTGTGTGTGTGTGTGTGTGTGTGCATGTTTGTATACATAGACAAATGGCAGCGCAGATATAGTTGGAACTTGTCATACACATATACTGGCCATAAAATGGCTTAGGCGAAATTTTGCAAGAATAAATCAAGTTTGAGTATTTTTATTTATTTATTTATTTATTTATTTTGGTGTGCTGAAACATCAACTGCAACTGGGTGCCCTAGAAACATTCATGCAAATATTTATATTAGCTCTAGTACATTAAGACATTAAATTGTCATGGTTGAACAGGGAGTAGGAGGACAGATATTGTGGATAAATAAATACTACTTTGCATTAACTGTGCTGCCTGTTGTTGAAGGTGTAAGAGGTGGGGGAGGTCTGGGAGCAGACCCATGGTTCTTTGCAGAGAGCTAATTACAGCATATAGAGTATGAAAATAAGATGTGGGTGTGTTGTATTCACATGAAATATATTTTAAATTGTGATATTCAACTGTCTGGATATTTACATTTCCTTAATTTTAATCAGGGTTTTTCCATCAGTCTTTTAGGTCTGTCATATTAGCCACAAAATAAGGTTGGACTATTAAATTAAAAATAAGTTAATAATCAGTCAAATACATTGGAACTCAAGTTCAAGATTTTAGGTATTATATTTGTAATGATAGTAATAATTTTTATTTATGTAGTGCTTTTCCCATGCTCAACACACTTTCAAAGAAATTCAAAAAGAACAACAAGACATATGCCACATCGGATAAAAATAATACCTGCATAAAACACTACATGAAGATAAATACAAAAGCATTGAAATAGAATAAGAGCATAAGCATGAATAAAATACAAAAATATGAATACTACAGGAAAACCCTTAACAAGTAAGATAATTTGTAATACAAGCACAAAGCTTCCTGAGCATCTGGATAAAGAGATCAAACTGAAAAGGGCTAGAAAGTGAAGGTAAGTTAAATACCTTCTCGAACAAGTGTGTTTTAAATTGTGGATAAATTGAGTTGGCTGATCTCATTAATGGGTGGCTCGGTGGTGCAGTGGGTAACACTGCTGCCTCACTGTTAGGAGACCCATGGAGTCTACATGTTCTCCCAGTGTCTGCATGGGTTTCCTCCGGGTGCTCCGGTTTCCTCCCACAGTCCAAAGACATGCAGGTTAGGTGCATTGGCGATTCTAAATTGTCCCCAGTGTGTGCTTGGTGTGTGGGTGTCTGTGTGCTCGCCCTGAGGTGGGCTGGCGACCTGCCCAGGGTTTGTTTCCTGCCTTGTGCCCTGTGTTGGCTGGGATTGGCTCCAGCAGACCCCCATGACCCTGTAGTTAGGATATAGCGGGTTGGATGATGGATGGATGGATGGATGGATCTCATTAATTTCGTAAGGTCATTCCAATGACACCAATAGAGCACAGATTAGTCTAGGGCACAGCAAGGTTTTCAGAATTAATGGACCTTAGTAGGTGGACAGGAGCATAGTGACAGAGGAGGTTACTGATGTAGTACAAAGCCATTTACAGCTTTGTAGATAATTATTAGAATTTAGAATTAGGTGGAGCAGGGTGGATGTTATGTTCTTGCTGTTGCGGGTCTGTGTAAGGAATCTTCCAGAAGAGTTCTGAGCCAAATTTAAGGATAAGCCTTAAATGACTGAATACGTCATGAAAATCTTCAAAGGTGCTGCATTAATGTTTCCAAACAAAACAGGGGGTCATGAGACTTTGCAGAGGCTTTTGTCTTTACAAAATGTGCTTCACATAACATTGTCTTTCTTCATCCAGTCAATTTGGAGATTATATTTCCAGGACATGCCCAAAATGATTTATGTAATGAATGATTTTAACACAAAAAGGAGATTGATCATTTCATAATGTAACAACACATTTTAGAGTTTAATGCAGGCATGTCAAACACGCGGCCCCCGGGCCGCATGCGGCCTGCAACAGAAATCTGTGCGGCCTGCATGACAGATCCTAGTTAGCACTAAACTTGTACAAAATGATTACTATCGTTTGTGATTGAATCATTCTGCATTTTCACTGTTACTTATTGACTTTTCTTACTTCTGCCTTCTGACAAAAGCATGTTTTCCCATTGCATTACAGTACCGGAAACGTCATCTGCTAGTATAGCTGCAGCCGCGAAGTCGCAACTGAAGTGCTAGGCTGGGGTCCGCGGCCCGCGGCCCACTACCAGGCCGCGAGAGAACTGCCAGCAATGGAGACTCACTCAGTGAAGGGCTACAGCAAAAAGGCTGTCCCCTTCACTGAGGAACTTTTCAGAACGCTAGGCGGGCAGGGCTTTGCAGCGGTGCAGAGAGAGGAGACACCGCGGTGAGAGAGTATTATAACAATGTATTTTTATGTTTCTGACAGTTTCCCATATGACACGAGTCCACAGAAATCTCGTTACTACGAAGTACATTTAGCAGCAGATACTTTCATTACAATGAAGTGATCTTGAAATGCTTGAATGAATCATCCACAGAGCAGTTAGTTCTGTGGTCACAGCGCAGATGTGGACATTTGCACAACGATCCCCAAACAGAAACACTGTAAAAAATGTTCTTTCTTCGAACTTTCCTTGTACTGTTTTTTTGCTGTTTTTGTTTTGTGTGGTTTTAAGAGATACCATTTCCTTATTGCTCGTCAACATTTGAAAAATATCCATTGGAATTTAACTCATTGTTAGAAGAAAAACTTTGGGTTGCAAACGTATGCGAACTGCTGCACTTTAAGACGCCAAAAAAGCCATTTTTATGTGGTTGCAGTAATGCTTGTTCAAGAAACATTCCTATTAATCTGGCACTCATTCAAGAAAATATGAGGTTTTTAAACTCTCTTGGGATCCGGACAAACAATCTCACACACGGCAATAGCGCTTCGGGACGCACTTCTGCGTGTCATTCCCGTTGGGTGGGATCCCAGATCCTAAAAGAGTTCAGAAACCTCACAATATGAAGAAAAAGAAAAGGATGATTTGGCTTCTGATTGATAACTGTGCTGACCACAACATGCTTCCGCATTTAGATAATGTTCACGTTGAATTCTTCCCACCCAATTGCACGGCAGTGCTTCAGCCATTGGATCTGGGCATCATTCGCACCCTGAAAATGTATTATCACAAGGAAATGCTGAGAAAAATTCTCGTCAGCATAACTTGTAGACAGGAGAAGATTAACATAACGCAAAAGAAGCTATTGAAGCTGCTTCCATTTCCAACATCCTATCTTTGTGAGGCACGATTTCTGCAGTGACAGCAACTAAAACGAGATTAGGAGTAGACTGAACATAAGCAACACACTTCGCGTGTCACTGTCTTCCATGGTCCCCAGATGAGATCATCTGGTTGCAGGAAAACAAGCTCAGGGCTCTCACTGATTCTGCATTATGGTAAGCCGTATAATTTCTATTACTAAATTATAACTTAATAATAATAGAAATGTAATGTAAATTGTGTATAAAACTGCCCTACAAACCCGCCCATAATCACCCCACAAACTCCAACCTCCAACAACCCACCGGTCCCTGGAAAAATTTGCTTCTAGTAAAGCGATCCTTGGTGTCAAAAAGGTTGTGGACCACTGGGCTACACTACTGGCTGGGCTGCTGAGACTGGCAACTGGGCAGAACTATCCATTACGAGTAGTAATAGCTCGCATATTTTCATGTTTTTTTGCTCTAGTTTTATGTAATTTTTAGCTAGTATTGTATCGAACAGTTAGTGCAGACTACAGCTGAGGATCTGAAGTGGACGCGAGAAGTTGGTGAGTTGTTTATTAACAGATTTTTGTGATTTTGAGTTTGCAAAATTAGTGTAGGTCAGGGGGCTTTTTGCATATCGGCTTATTTTACAATATAAACTTTGAAGTAAACTTAGTAAAGTAAAATTTGATTTTTGGAGGATTTGTTTTCCAACTTGTATTACTGAGCAATGAATTCAGTGAGTGTTTTCACGATTTCAGTTCACACAGACAGGAATTTGTGCTGTTTACGTCACCTTACTCTTACAACGTTGAGAATGCACCTGAGAATATCCAAATGGAATTGATTGAACTGCAGTCATATTCTATTCTGATGGCAAAATACAACGAAGTTGGCATGCCAGGCTTGTACGCTTACCTGCCACCCTCATATGTGCAGATCCATAAGTTGGCATCGAGAGTACTGTCTGTGTTTGGAAGCACTTACCTTTGTGAGCAATTGTTTTCGTTAATGAAAGCTACCAAAACCCCACATCGCTGAAGACTTGCTGTTGAGCACCTTTCATCCCTCATAAAAGTTGCAGCTGCACAAGATTTCAAGCCTGATATTGACAAACTGGTTAATAACAAGAGATGCCAAGTGTTGGGACAAAAGAAATAAATCTCACACTGTAAGACTCCTATATAAGCAATGAATATAATATAATAATATAAGGACTTAGTTAAGAGGCTAAGACTCTAATTGTAAGCTGTTGTACGGAGATTGTATGGAAATAAATTGCTTTTCTTTAAACTTTAAACTTTAAGTGTTACATTTTTTAAAGTTTGCAGTATTGGAAAGAAAGCTACAGCAACTTCGTATAATAGTATAATAGTATTTGTTACAGTGCGGCCCGCTGATGCACGTATGGCAGTCGAAGCAGCCCACCAATGGTAGTGAGTTTGACATGCCTGGTTTAATGGATGGTATGATATTCCAATATTCTCTCCCCAAGGGACTCTCGGGTTCATAATTATGTTACAGTGTAATTTGTCCACAAGAGAGGAGCTTATAAAATTTTCTGCAGCACCAGAATCAACAAGAGCAGTCATAGTAAAGTTTTCTGTCACTACTGGTACTGGAAGTAGATTTTAAAATAAGTTTTTCTGCCAAAAGCCCCACTCCCAATACTGAAAGGTGCCTCTATCATTTCACTAGTTTTCCCCGACCTATGTGTTGGCTTGAGCATTTTTATATCCTGTGCTAACCCATAAGTCAAATTTCTTAATGCTTGTTGTCCCCCCAAAAAGAAGTCAAACTTTTCTGTAATTTGCTTCATCTTGGGACCTGTGTTACTTTGATCATGTTTTTGCTGTTCTGAAGCAGCATGAGTTTTATTTTGGGAACAGACGTCAAAACCAAAGAGACAAACCATAAACTAGAAACCAATCCAAACCATAAATTTGAGATCACAATCAGAATTGTAAACCGGAAAGAAAGGCAGAAAATCGAGTATAAAAATACTGAGAAGTGCATGTTTTAATCTTTTGCTAAAGGAATTGTTATGTGCTCTTTTTCAACTGTCCGACTTCTTTGAGTTTTTTTTTTTTGCTTATCTGGATTAGATTTTTGGATTGTGAATTTAGTTCTTGGTTTTAGGTTTTTAAACATTGTTCTTTATTTTTGTTAGTGTTTTGCCACCGAATGGAACAGACACTTTAATTTTTTTGAATGTAAGATTGGGAGGTGAAATGTAGAAAGAAAACATAGCCAAGTTCAATAACAAAAAGTCAAGAAATTGTGAAGTCTCATCTCAAAGCACTAAGCCAAAATTGTGTGTGTGAAAAACTCATGCAGAGAATGGTTAACTAAATAAAATTAAAAAATTAAAGAAATGTTTAAAGCAGCTGATCATAACAACTGGCTCTGTGTTTTTCAGTATTGACTTTTGTTTTTTTCTTCTTTGTGTTCTAGTATTAAATATGAAAAGCAGTAAAATCATAAAATACAAAAAAAAAAATAATTTCACACTAAAATCACAACTCTACAGCTCAGAAGCCTATTTTAATGGTGATCTACCAGTAACTAAGGGCATAATGTTTACTCTTATTTGAATGGATGTAATGCTGTTTGTAAACAATAATAATCATTCTCTTAACACTAGAATTACCAGAGCCTACGAAAAAACTCGTAGGTCCGTCCCACCTTAAATCGCTTCTTAAAACCGTTCTCACCTCTCCGCCAGTGCCTTTTGTTAATCTAAATGTGCTGATAAAAGAAAAGCTGCAAGTAGCCGGCTATTCCATCCCCCCACCGACTTAGAACGTGCACAAACTTCTCCCAGCTCATGCCTTGATTGATTATCTGAGAGTGAAGTGGAGTTTTAGAGTGGAAATAATAGATCATTATTTGGAAAACACGCATTTCATGTCTGTTCCGTTTCTACAGTAATCCGTGTAAACACATTTTTAAAACAGAAACGTTTTTCATATTGTAGTACTAAATGACAAAATGTAAGCATAAACTATATAATGTATGAAGCCTGAAGTCCAAATATCAAACACTTTCACAAAACGTACAAATATAACAGAACAAACATGCTTTTATTCAAAAATATAACTGCAGAAAAAAGCCGCCTTAGCATGCCACATTGACACATACTTACTACAGCAGCCATGATAGTGTAATGGTATCAGCCACTGACTAGTATTCAAAAGGTCATGAGTTTGATCCCACAAGATTCAGTCTTGAGAAGTAAACTGCTCTTATTCTTACTATTTTAGAATAAAAACATGCATTTGATTTCAGTGTGTAACAGCGAATATAATTTATGATACTTGTAAAGGTTAGGTTTTTTTTTTTATTCACTTTTCATTCTCTCGGTCGTGTTCAGGACCCTTCCCTAACCCAAAACAAGTGCACTTTTATACTAGACTATAAGTGAAGAAAAAATAAAGCAAGTTACAGTAGGCGGTTGATACGACAGCTTGCGTGGGGCAATGCTAAGAACTGCTGATTTCCGATCCGTGCTATATAAAATCATCACATTCAAATATTAACAATTCCCACACACCCTTCCTACATTCACGACATGTGTACTTGTTGCAGTGTACACATCTCTCTGTGCTATGGTTCCTATTACACTGAATGAGCATCTGACATTGTACTTTCTTCCCTATATAAATAACATTCGAGTATAGCGCGTCTCCAAATAAATCACATTCGAGTATAGCGCGTCTCCAAATAAATCACATTTGAGTTATAGCGCGTCTTTATGTGAAAACATCATTGTCAGATTGGGGGGGTTTGGGGGGGGATCGTGAACGCGACTGAGAGAATGGAACTTAATTAAAAAAAAAAGCTAACCTTTACAATTATCATGCATTTATACTGGCTCTTACAGACTAACTGAAATCAAATGTATGTTTTTATTCTAAAATAGTTCAGTACATGCAATATTATTTGAAAACGAACAGCGTCAGATCGGGTTTGAATACACGCTGACGCTCTTACAGAAGAAGTCAGCTTATTCAGTGCAGCAGTTTCAACACACAGCACATGCAATATTATCTGAAACCGAACAGCGTCAGATCGGGAGCATATTCAAACCCGATCTGACGCTGATCGTTTTCAAATAATATTGCATTAGTGCAATGATGTTTTTACATATATTGTCTCTTTCATTCATCTTGCGGTTTGTAATCAGTGACTGCGTGTTTTTTCCCCGATCTTGCCAGTCCCCACATGTTGCTGTATGGTGGTGTTTCCTTTGTACTCCAGGATACGCAGAGGCCAGAATAGTACAGAGCAGTAAGTTCAGCGCTATATGCAATCAGACAGACAGACAGGCAGAGAAGGCACTAGATATATAAATAAACAGGTAAGGCATTGTATAATAGATATATAAAAAACAGCTAAGGGGATAGATATATAGATAGGTAGGAAGGAAAGGCACTATATGATAGGCAGACAGGGAAGCTCCTATATAATAATAAAATTACTGTTATTACTATATAGATAGACAGGGAGTTCAGGCAGGCAGAACGGCGAAGGTTAAAAATAAATACATTTTCTCCCAAGCGGGGATTCGAACTCAGACCTCTTGAGGTACAGCAAGTCTGCTGCGCTCTGTGAGGATATCTTACCAGTAATCCACAGAAGCTGTTGTAAAAGTCTTGAACCTTTTATAAAAGTGTATTTGCTCTTTGGCTGTCAGGCTTCACACATTTTATAGTTTATGTCTACATTTTGTGACATTTATTACTAAAATATGAAAAAGTTTCTGTTTTAACATTGTGTTTACACAGATTACTGTAGAAACGGAACACACATGAAATGCGTGTGTTCCAAATAACAATCTATTATTTCCACTCTAAAACTCCACTTTACTCCCAGATAATTGAGGCATGAGCTCGGAGAAGTTCGTGCATGTTCTGAGTCGGTGGGGGGATGGAATAGCCGGCAGCTTGCAGTTTGTTTTTATCGGCACATTTACAGGACAAAGGAGGCTAGCGGAGAGGTGAGAGAGGTTTTAAGAAGCGATTTAAGGTGGGACGGATCTACGAGTTTTTTCGTAGGCTCTGGTAATTCTAGTGTTAATGTTATTTGCAAACTTTGTTACTTAGCAGCAAAATTCTTCTGTTATTATGTCTCTTTTTGCTTAAAAACTGGTAATTATTTTTTACAATGTGCATCATACAGACCAATTTCACTTGTGAATAATGACGTTAAAATACTATTTAAAATCATAGCTAGAAGGATGGAGAAAGTGCTCCCCTCGGTAATATCACAAGATCAAACTGGATTTATCCGACACTTACAGTATCTTCAAATCTCCAACGCCTGTTTAATGTAATATACTCACCAACTAAATCAAACACCCCAGAAATATTATTATCATTGGATGCAGAAAAAGCATTTGACATGATTGAATGGAAATACTTTTTTACTACATTGGAGAAATTTGGGTTTGGCCCGAACATTTGTGCATGGATCAAATTACTGTATACTAACCCAGAAGCTTCAGTTTGTATCAACAACATTAGTTCAGACTACTTTAAACTAGAACGTGGTACTAGACAAGGATGCCCCTTGTCACCACTACTGTTTGCAATTGCCATTGAACCACTGGCAATACATTGTTGAAATACTGATTAGATAAAGGTGAATATCAGAGAAGGACTGGACCAGAAAATTTCATTATATGCAGATGATATGGTACTGTATACAAACCGGATTCCAAAAAAGTTGGGACACTAAACAAATTGTGAATAAAAACTGAATGCAATGATGTGGAGATGGCAAATGTCAACATTTTATTTGTAATAGAACGTAGATGACAGATCAAACGTTTAATCCGAGTAAATGTATCATTTTAAAGGAAAAATATGTTGATTCAAAATTTCACGGTGTCAACAAATCCCAAAAAAGTTGGGACAAGTAGCAATAAGAGGCTGGAAAAAGTAAATTTGAGCATAACGAAGAGCTGGAAGACCAATAAACACTAATTAGGTCAATTGGCAACATGACTGGGTATAAAAAGAGCTTCTCAGAGTGGCAGTGTCTCTCAGAAGCCAAGATGGGTAGAGGATCACCAATTCCCACAATGTTGCGCAGAAAGATAGTGGAGCAATATCAGAAAGGTGTTACCCAGCGAAAAAAATTGCAAAGACTTTGCATCTATCATCATCAACTGTGCATAACATCATCCGAAGATTCAGAGAATCTGGAACAATCTCTGTGCGTAAGGGTCAAGGCCGTAAAACCATACTGGATGCCCGTGATCTCCGGGCCCTTAAACGACACTGCACCACAAACAGGAATGCTACTGTAAAGGAAATCACAGAATGGGCTCAGGAATACTTCCAGAAACCATTGTCAGTGAACACAATCCACCGTGCCATCCGCCGTTGCCAGCTGAAACTCTACAGTGCAAAGAAGAAGCCATTTCTAAGCAAGATCCACAAGCTCAGGCGTTGTCACTGGGCCAGGGATCATTTAAAATGGAGTGTGGCAAAATGGAAGACTGTTCTGTGGTCAGACGAGTCATGATTCGAAGTTCTTTTTGGAAATCTGGGACGCCATGTCATCCGGACCAAAGAGGACATCCAGACGTCATCTCTTTCAGGGAAGACCCTGCATTTTTCAACAAGATAATGCCAGACCACATTCTGCATCAATCACAACATCATGGCTGTGTAGGAGAAGGATCTGGGTACTGAAATGGCCAGTCTGCAGTCCAGATCTTTCACCTATAGAGAACATTTGGCGCATCATAAAGAGGAAGGTGCGACAAAGAAGGCCCAAGACGATTGAACAGTTAGAGGCCTGTATTAGACAAGAATGGGAGAGCATTCCTATTTCTAAACTTGAGAAACTGGTCTCCTCGGTCCCCAGACGTCTGTTGAGTGTTGTAAGAAGAAGGGGAGATGCCACACAGTGGTGAAAATGGCCTTGTCCCAACTTTTTTGGGATTTGTTGACACCATGAAATTCTGAATCAACATATTTTTCCCTTAAAATAATACATTTTCTCTGTTTAAACTTTTGTTCCGTGATTTATGTTCTATTCTGAATAAAATATTAGAAGTTGGCACCTCCACATCATTGCATTCAGTTTTTATTCACGATTTGTATAGTGTCCCAACTTTTTTGGAATCCGGTTTGTATATTAGACCCAGAAAATTCTCTGCCTGCAGTCTTAACAGCACTTACAGAATTTCAAAAGATCTCTGTTCTCAGAATTAATCTGAATAAAAGTGTACTCTTTTTAGTGAATTCTCAAGCATATAATATTAGATTAAACACCCTTCCTTTTATCATTGCAGAACAGTTTAAATACCTAGGGGTAAACATCACAAGTAAACTTAAAGCTCTTGTGAACCCGGCCCGGACACAGACAGGCGGACATGTTGTTAAATCACCACCACACGTTTATTTACAATATTTACAGGAATATACGGGTCACCCAGACCCCAGCAATGGTCACTCAGACCCAGTCACGTGCACAAAATACCCCAATCACAGTCCTGGCCACGCAATGCCTTGTCTTTGGGCCGCCTCCACACTCCTCTCGTGCCTCGTTCTTCTTCCACCCGACTCCAGCCCTGAATGAATGGAGACGGCCCCTTTTATAGGGTTCCCGGATGAGCACCAGGTATTCCCGGCATTCCTCCTCTGGCCACGCCCCAGCGTGGCGGAAGTGCCGGCTGTCCTCCCGGCTACTCTCCGGGCGCCGTCATAAATCTTCCCCCCAGCACTTCCTGGTGTGGCGGAAGTGCTGGGCTAACAGGTCCCCAAGGCATTGGGGCGCCTCCTGGCGGTGACCACGGGCCCCTACAGGGTGGAGCTTCCATGCCCTGTACCCGTGGCCCCCAAAGCAACCCGGAAGGCAACCCCCACGTGATCCAGGGCGGGCACAGACCCACATCCGGTCCCTCAAGACGTCCCGGCCGGGTCATGACCCCTGGCATCCCTGACACTCTTTATCAACAAAATTTCGCCGTCTGCATGGAAAAAATTAAGCAAGACTTGCATAGATGGTCAACCCTTCATCTCACACTAGCTGGAAGAATTAACACTGTTAAGATGAATATTCTTCCTAAGCTCCTTTTTTATTTCAAAACATTCCAATATACATTAATAAATCATTCTTTAAGCAATTAGATTCAACAATAACCTCATTTATTTGGAACTCAAAACATCCACGCATCCAAAGAGCGACCCTACAAAGACAAAAGACAAAAGGCAGAAGGCGGCATGGCTCTACCTAACTTCCAGTTTTATTACTGCGCCGCAAATATACAAGCAATAAAAACCTGGACACAAATAGAAGAACATACACAGGCTTAGTCCGCAATAGAAGTAAAATCCTGCAGTACTTCTTTATATTCCCTGCTCTGTGCTCCAATAAACACAAGTTATCGGCAATATACTAATAACCCAATTGTGCTTCACTCACTTAGAATATGGAACCAATGTAGAAAGCATTTTAAGACGGAGAAGCTTCTATCTGTGGCACCTCTGCAAGAGAACCACCTCTTTCAACCTTCGCGAACATATGCAGTTTGTAATGTCTGGAAAAAATTTGGAATTAACTTGCTTAGAGATCTTTATATAGACAACGTCTTTGCATCCTATGAACAATTACATTCCAAATTTAACATTCCAGCTACACATTTCTTTCACTATCTTCAAATCAGGAACTTTGTTAAACAGAACCTTCCCGATTTTCCTCATCTTGCACCCTCATCCATGCTGGAAAAAATATTGCTCAATCTCAAGGACTCAGACACCATCTCTGCAATATATAAAATCATTTTACAGTCCCTCCCTTTCAAAGATCCAAGAGGACACTGGGAAAAAGATCTCTCAATTAATATATCAGAAAAGGAGTGGAAAGTAGCAATGCAGAGAATTCACTCGAGCTCCATATGCGCAAAGCATACAATTATACAACTCAAAATTATATATCGAGCACATCTGTCTCGTCTAAAACTCTCCAAAATGTTTCCAGGGCATGATCCAACCTGCGAACGCTGTAACCAAGTCCCAGCCTCACTGGGTCACATGTTCTGGGCCTGCACCAAATTAACATTATTCTAGACCAAAATTTTTAATTACTTTTCAGACAGCCTTGGTCTCACAATCCCTCCTAACCCATTAACAGCGGTGTTTGGGGTTCTTCCAGGTGGGTTTAAAGTGGAGAAAGACAAACAAATTGTGATTGAATTAACTACACTTTTGGCACGCAGACTTATTCTGCTAAACTGGAAGAACCCAAACTCTCCTCTTTTAAGTCAATGGGAAACCGATGTGTTATACTATTTGAAATTGGAAAAAATCAAATACTCAGTAAGAGGATCCGTACAGTCTTTTTTCAAAACATGGCAGGATCTAATCAGTAATATTTTAAAATAAGCTCTTAAAGCACAGAGGAAGCAGTTATTTCCGTATTTCTCTGCCTTATGCATCTATCTCATCAAATTTATTAATTTAGGTATGTTTAAAAGCCTTAAATTTCATGCCGTTTGCCTTGCTCTCTCTCTCAGGGGTGGGGATCGATTTCTTTTTAACTCAATTTTACTTTTTGTAAAAAATTGATTGATTTGTATGGATTGCAATAAAATCAATAAAACTTCAAAAAAAAAACAAAACAAAACTGGTAATTATTTTGACTGAGCCTAATTCCTGTAAATAGACACAGTAAACAAATAATAAACAAAAAGATTAAACAAGTAATCAAATATCAGAAAATTAAACTCATATTGATATTATGAAAAGTGTCAGTTGTACAGTATATAGACTAATAAAGGGTAATGACAATCAACCGGAAACATAAACAACTTTAATGTCTATTCTGAGACAAAAACAATCTTTATTTTGTATAGCATTATTTTGTTTAGAATATTTAAGCCATCCTGAGGCACTTTACAGATACAGAGCTGTAATGCTTACATTTATTTTTTACAGTTATGGTTTAAAACTGTTTTTCTGGTACTTATCAACAAAGCTGTAAAATGGTGTCATGTACACTATAATAAAGTGAAATAATAGTATTAATTAAGGTCCAAATAGCTTTACTTTTGATTCTGATAGCACAGTGTGGTAAATGTCAGACCTATGAAAGGGTAGTGTAACTTGCATGAGGCATTTCTGCCACCTTCAGTGTCTTAGAATGGTAAAATATGAGCATACTGATGGTAATATAATGCTTCTAGTAACAATCAGTTTCGGATTTACTTTGAGAGATCAGTAGGCTTCATTGCTAA
This sequence comes from Polypterus bichir lapradei, assembly GCA_026402145.1. Lineage (NCBI taxonomy): Eukaryota > Metazoa > Chordata > Cladistia > Polypteriformes > Polypteridae > Polypterus > Polypterus bichir. The sequence goes on from JANRMT010062795.1 coordinate 8,639,543, forward strand.
AATAGTGGTTCCTGGAGAGATGTCTTGATGTTTCTTCTACCTATTTTGAATGTTTTGAAACATCTACAACATACCTGTAGCATGCTGAAATAAACAAAGTTAAACCTTAGTGTTGAAATGCAAATATAAGCCAAGAATCCCAAAAATGTAAAATTGAAGGAAAGTTTTTTTTTTTTTAATTAAATGCATTTATTTTTTATTATATAAAGTAGGTATAGCTATAACTCAGTTTTTGGTTTAAATGACTGTTGTGAAACCTTTTAAATAACTACTTTGATGTATATATTTTCCTTTTTTTTTCAACTTCCTCATTGTCCTGCCCTTGTTCAGGTTATTTAAATTCTTGCCATATAGAATATGCCTTTAAAAGTTTAATCTATTGTTTTTGTCACTGCCTCATGTTATTCTCAATTATACCAACTTCTTCAGCTGCTTCACTGTTGTTTTCTTTTTCCGCTGCATTTACTGCCATAATTGGACACCTGCAGTGAAAGGCTTTAATTATTATGTGAGTATGGTGAATAGTTTTTATGATTAGATAAAATAAAAAAAAATACAAAGTAATCTTGTCTCAGAGAGGCTGTCTCTCTAATAAACAAGGAAAATTAAAATATGATCTGATCTCTACATAGTACAGTAAGGTGAGAGATCGCTGTTGTATACAATATATAATAACCAACTGTTTTATCTTGGTTGATTTTACTTTCCAAGAATGTAATGGCTTCTAATTAGAACATTAGAATCATCTAGACAAGAACAGGCCATTCAACCCAAGAAAGTTTGCCAGTCCTATCCACCTAATTCATCCAAAATGACATCAAGTCAAGTTTTGAAGGTCCTTGAAGACCTACTGTCTACCACACTACATGGTGTCTTGTTCTATGTGTCTATGTTTCTCTGTGTAAAGAACATTTTCCTAATGTTAAAGGTAAATTTCACACAAACAAGTTTCCATCTGTGTCTCCATGTTCTGTTTTAATTCAATTCACAATTGTAAACATTTCAGTCATATCTCCTCTTAATCTTCTTTTGCTTAAATTGAAAAGCTCTGTTAAACTTTCCTCACAATTCATCCACTGTAGCCCTGAAATCAGCCCAGTCGCTCTTCTCTGGACCTTTTCCAGCACTGTCATGTTCTCTTTGCAGCCTGCAGACCAAAACTGTACACAATACTCCAAGTGAAGCCTCACCAGTGTGTTATAAAGCTTGAGCTTAACCTCCTGAGACTTGTACTCTACACACTGTGCTACATAACCTAAGATTCTGCTAATCATCTTAATTCCTTCTGAACACTTTTTGGTAGTTGATAATGTTGAGACCACTACAACTCCTAAATCCTTCTCATAAGCTGTACTTTCGATTTTCAGACCTTCCATTGTGTATTCAAACCTAACAATTTTACTTCCTAAATGTAATAGTTTACACTTTCTTCCGTTAAATTTCAACTGGCACAAATCTGCCCAAGCATGTATGCTGCCCAGGTCCCTCTGTAATGATTCAACGGATTTGAGATCATCTTCCAATCCACCTAGCTTGGTATCATCTGCAAACTTAACCAGCTTGTTACTTATATTCCTATCCAAATCCTTTATATATATTAAAAATAGCAACGACACCTAGCACTGACCATTCTTAACATCAACCAGTTCAGATAGGGTTTCTGGCACCATAATCCTCCTCTTCTGAACTCTCTATTCTGAACTCATGTTGAGTGTTCAGTAAAACTCCTGTTCTTGACATGTGTTGCTCAATCGTTCCCTTAATAATTCCTTCCATTAATTTACCTGTTAATGTTCGTTAAGCTTACTGACCTATATTTACTTGGATCTGCCTGGTCACCCTTTTTTTATAAAATGGGATAATACTTGCTTTCCTAAAAATATGTGTGAATGGTTTATAGAATATATGTACTCGCTAACCTCCTTAAGAATACGGAAATGTATTTGATTTCAGCCTATTTAATCTAAATAGTGTCCCTCCGCAATTTCCAAATTACTCAGTACAGTGGAACCTTGGTTCACGACCATAATTCGTTCCAAACCTCTGGTCGTAAACTGATTTGGTCGTGAACCGAAGCAATTTCCCCCATAGGACTGTACGTAAATACAATTAATCCGTTCCAGACCATACGAACTGTATGTAAATATATTTTTTAAAGATTTTTAAGCACAAATATAGTTAATTACACCATAGAATGCACAGTGTAATAGTAAGCTAATGTAAAACATTGAATAACACTAACACAAACACCCAGGCTCCCTGCTCAGCTGCACGCGTTGGCTCGCTCGTCCTCTCTCTCTCTCTCTCCCTCTCTAGCACGCAAGCCCGCTCTCTCCCTCTCGCTCTCTCTCTCTCTCTCTGTCTCTCTCTAGCATGCAAGCCCGTGCTCTCGCTCTCTCTCTTTCTCTCTCTCTCTCTCTCTCTCTCTCTAGCACGCGAGCCCATGCTCTCGCTCTCTCTGTCTCTCTCTCTGTAACATTGAAGCAGTTCGCGCTATAGCCTTGCAAGCCGATCGCTGTATAAACACTTTTTTTAATGAGTTTTAAGCACTGGGGGAAAAAAAAGGAACATTTGAACAAATCCGAACTTTATTTAAAAACCAACCACAAGCAACCAAGAAAGTAACATTACAGGAGTTCGCACTATTGCCTTGCAACCGATCGCTGTATAAATACTTTTTTTTAATAAGTTTTAAGCACAGGGGAAAAAAGGAACATTTGAAAAATCTGTAATTAAATAAACCACCAAGAAAAGTAACATTGCAACAAATCACGCTACTAACCACTCACTGTAAACACTTGTTTTAATGAGTTTTAAGCACAGGGGGAAAAAAAAATGAACATTTGAAAAAAGTGAAAAGTAGCACTGCAACAATTCACGCTACGAACTGAAAAATGAACATTTGAAAAATCCGTAATACAAAAACCATAAACCACCAACAAAACTAACCTTGCATGAGTCGAGTTCTAGCATGGAGTGAGGAGGAACTGGGTGGAGAGGAGGTTACAGTTTTGAGGGAGAGTCTGGCTCCGTGATGAAAGGATGATTTCCTTCAGGTGTTTTCTCTCTTGTGATTTCTTGGGTTTCTGGTGTTTTTAGCTGTTTAGCTGGTGGGAGCGAAAGCCTCATGCAGCCATTCCAAAAACAAAGTCCTTGTGACCCAACCCTTCGTGTTTGCCCTCCACATTCCTGGCAGTCTGGCTTTGTTTACATTGTGCTGCTTGAAAGCACGAGGGTTCTCAAATTGGTAAATAAGTAAACTGGTAAACAGTTTTTCCACCTCTTCCAGCACTTGAAGCCTCTGCCTGGTTAACGCTGTAACTCCTTTTGCAACATCAGCTGCTTTAATAGATTCTTTCTGCTTTAGAATAGTCGAAATCGTAGGTTTTGACTTCTTCTACTCGGCGGCAAGATCAGTAACACGAACGCCACGCTCATACTTTTCAATAATTTCTTTCTTTACTTCGATTTCAGTTTTCTGCAAAACTTCCTTCTCACCACTCTTCACTTGCTTAGAAGCCATGGTTAACTGCAAAAGCACACAGAATACTGTAGAGCACAAAGAGATCACAGGTAAAGCATGCACATCTGACTGAGAACAATGAACAGGGAGCGGCTCAACACGTGCATAAATACAGTAATCGGCGCATATGAACTGGAAGGGAAATGAAATAGAGCACAAATAGTTCACAGCGAAAGCACACACGCACGTGCAAGCACGCACGTCTGATCGAGAACAATGCAACATGTGCGGAAATCATCAGCGCGCACAAACCGAAAGGGAAACTGGCTTGTTCGTATACCGAGTGTGTGGTCGTGAACCGAGGCCGAACTTTTTGGTCGTAAACCGAGTTGTACGTGTACCGAGACGTTCGTGAACCGAGTTTCTACTGTACCTTATTTGTAGTCCCTTTTAAAATTGGGGAGGTTATCTACTTCCTCACATGTGAAGACCTCAGAAAAATGCGAGTTTAGAGGATCGACAATTTTACTGTCAGCATTTTTAAATTCCCCATTACTCTTCCTGACACACTTCACCTCCTTCTTGATTGTTTTTTTTACCAGTAAAATATTCAAAAAGTCTATTTGGGTCATCTTTCGCCTTATCTGCTATATTCCTGCCTAACTGCATTTTAGCTTCAATAATATCCTTCTTAACGGTTGCCCTTATGTTCTCATGTGCCCTACTACTTAAATTGGTGTTATTAATCTTGTACACCTTATATAGCTGTTTTTTCCTTTGCAGCTTCTTTTTCAACTCTTTATTACCCGACTGCAGAGATTTTAAATCCCTTACTAATTTAAGATATAGGTATGTACCTGTCCTTTATTATATGTAAAACGCTTTTAAATCTGTTCTACTGCTATTCAACTGTCTCCACACTTCAAAGCATATCTCAGTCTATCCTCCTTAGACTTTGCCGTATCTGCTCAAAATTTGTCCTACCAAATATAAACTTAATAGTTATATAGTATATGCATCTGCACTCTTCCAAAACACTGATAATTGTATTATGTTATCATTATTTGACCCTAGGGGTTCAATCACCTCTACACCCTCAATTCTATCCTGATTATTACAAAATAGTAAATCTAGACAGGCTTGCCCCTGTATTGGTGCTTTAACATACTGTGTTAAAAAACAGTCACTAATTACTTCTTAAAAACTCCTGATCTTGTGCTCTTCTATTTGCAGGGTTGTCCCAATTAATATTTGGGTAGCTGAAGTCCCCCATGACTATAAGATCCTCCAGTAAACTTGTCTTTTTAATATTGCTAAAGAGATGTGCATTGAAATTACTGTCTACATTTGGCAGTATATAACACACTTTTAAAATAAGGCCTTTCTACCTAATCCCTAATGCTTTCCAGATGAAGCCAGATGTCATCACTAATATGGGGCTCATTGTCCTAAGTGAAGAGAATTTGCATTTAAATTCTGTTCGACATAAACAGAAAACAACCTTTTCTGTTCTGTCTATACAAGATTTGAGTCATGTGCTAAGCCTTTTAATCTCCTCAGTGCTACCTGAACTAACATGTGGCACAGACAAAGCTTCAGAGAAGACTACCTTGTCAGTTTTGCTTCTCAGCCGGGCACCTAACTCTTTAAATTCAGATTGCAGAACTGACAGACTACACACAGTATATGTATGTCATTTGTTCCAACATGGAAATGACAACTGGGTCCACTCCTGTTCTGGCCAAGAGCCTAACAACCATTGCAGGGAGGTTTCCCACCTTTGCACCCAGAAGGCAACAGACCATGTGAGACTGTCTCTCTCTATCTCCCTCTGGAGCAAACGTGCTATTCAATTCACGTAATGATTGAACCCCCAGCTATTACTACCTCTGTCTTTCTGGGAATTGGTTTTGAAATGATTTGTTTGAGCTACTTGTCCCAGCCTACCACCTCAGAATCTTCAGAGACACCGTCAGTTCCTCAAGGACCTCAAAACAGTTTCACACTTCCAATTTTGGGGTTGATGCTCCTGGGCAGTGTGTCCCTTTACCTTGTGACCATGACCCACCTATTTTTACCTGTCTGGTCTTGAGTCTTCTCCCACGGTACCATAGGGGTGCACACTATCTCCCTAAAGGACACCTGGGTAGATCTGCCAATTCTGTGCTACAACACAGGCCAGCCAGATCTTCCTCCAGTTAAGCAACTCTGAACTTGAGGTGCTGGATCAGCTGGAATCTCCTGCAAATGTAACCCACATAGAAGACTGGCTCTTTCAAGCCATCCTCTAAAAAGTCCACCATCCAACAGAACTTGCATTGCACTAGCCTCATTATTAAAATTTGACATTGGATTACTAAAACTGCTCAACTGTTTTAAATTCAAATGAAAGTATTTAACTTAAATATTAAAACTAAAAATGTGAGACAAAAAAAAGAACTGCTACAGTTATTTTACAACTTCTGGCCTCTTAAGCTCCTGTAATATTCTCCCCATCAACTACCTGCTGTTTGTCCTTCTATGAGGTTAACACTACTTTTCTCTGTCTGTTCTCCTTTGTGCCCCTCTTATATCTTACTTAACAGCTCTCCGTTTGAACCATTTATATTCATTAATGTTAACGAATCCTTACACTGTTGCTCTCATAACTGCTGTACTTTCCTGACCATTAATTACTGTTCAATCTGGCAAATTTTATTACATACTTTTTCCTTCTTATTAATAAAAGCTTGCTTACGGAATATCAGCTGTTGCTTAATTTCTTACTTTCTTGTGTACTTGTACAGCTGCTTGTGCCTGATTAGTTCCTTAACACTAGTCAACTACTTATGTACCATGAAGCCCTTCTCTTTACCGCTCTGAAGTCAGCCGTTACCCTTTTTCCCCCACTAAGGAATAATTTTTTTTGTTATTTTTAACTATTCATCACTACAACACCAGTCATTTACTTACAGAGATGCCAGTAGCAGCTACTGCTGCTTAGTCAACAAATAAATTTTCCAAATGCTCCCTTGAACACACGGCTACTTTTACTCATTTGTGATGAAAAAAAAAGTAAAAAAAACCTTCTAAAGGGGGAAAAAAGCTTTAAAATTCCAACATGGCTCCTTAGGGGCAATCAGAACACAAAGTTTGTAGGAGCAAAATGTATTTTTTAATTAACTTTCACATCTCAAAACACAAAACTCTTAGCAGCTTCTCTATCATTCGCAAGAATCACAACAGTACGTCGCAGTTATGTTGCATCCTTCTATTGCGTTTCCTTAACAGGCATTGACACTGGTATTGAATTTATTGTTATTCCGTCTCCTTCAGTAGTATCCAAACATACCATGCAGTGACACACTGTGATTTACATAATTGCCACTCACAATTATGTTTTCAGTGGCTTAAGCCACAGCTTTCATTAAATACTGTGATGTTTTAGTGAACCTGAGATGTTCTGTTTCAGTATTTTTTTTTTTAAAGTTTGTTAAAATATCCTTTTGAAATTGTAAAGTGATATCAAGAAAAAAATCCTACATTCTCAAAAGAGTTTGTCTCCTTCAACAAAATCTATGAGAGCATTGGCAATGTTACTAACTACACACAGTCTACATAAGTCCAACAGAAGTACATATTGTTCAATAGTAGGAGTTCAATCACTTTACAAGTTTTATGAGATATATTAGTCTGAGTGAGCAGTTCTTTTTAAAATTGTTTTATATCTGTATGTTTTAATGTTCTCTATGCATAGATGAATCAACATCATTTTTATTTCAGTTTAAATCAAAATTAAGTCAGTTACACGTTTCATTCTTTAGTATTTTTATTTTTGTCAAAATCTTCCTTAAAAGAGGTCTTATTTTGTTTGGAGACAAGTGTGAATAAGCAGCAACATGAGAAAAAATGAAAAAGAAGATATGCAGTGTACAGAGATTGACTGAAACATGATTAGTGGGAAATTTGTAGATGACAACAAATAAGTATATCACATAATGGTCAAATATTTTGAAAAAAAAAGATATCCTCTACCAACAAGTATTGGAATTATATAGTACCTATAGAGGAAGATACAGTATGTGCTTGTGAACAATAAAAGATAAAGAACAGTGGGAAAAGTGTCTCTTTCTTTCCAAATAGAGTGTACAGGATCTAAATTGCATGAGTAACACTTGTAAAGACACGTATGCATTTTTAACATAACTTTATTGTCACACCATCAAAATGCAATTCCATTGGAAAAAGGTTAATGATATTTGTTTGTTAGATGAACAACACTGTGGATGATGGAGATCAGGAAGAAGGCAATTGTGCCATTTATTCCAGTACTTTCCTAGATTGAACATCATTGTGGCAAGGACCAGGTAGTCCAGTTTTGTTATGTAATGAATTATCCTTAAAATAGGGGTTAATAGAAGTAGGCAACTGATTAAATAAAAGTTTTCACATATTTTACTTCAATTTAATAGACACAAAACTAGCAACAAGATGGTTGAAAATTCATGCATGGAAGGAAGGTTAGATGGATGGATAGATGGATAGATAGATAGATACTTTATTAATCCCAAGGGGTAATTCACATAATCCAGCAGCAGTATACTGATACAAAAAACAATATTAAATTAAAGAGTAATAAAAATTCATGTAAAAACAGACAAGAACTTTGAATAATGTTAGTGTTTACCCCCCGGGTGGAATTGAAGAGTCGCATATTGTGGGGGAGGAACGATCTCCTCAGTCTGTCAGTGGAGCAGGACAGTGACAGCAGTCTGTCACTGAAGCTACTCCTCTGCCTGGAGATGACACTGTTCAGTGGATGCAATGGATTCTCCATGATTGACAGGAGCTTGCTTAGCGCCCGTCGCTCTGCTACAGATGTTAAACTGTCCAGCTTCATTCCTACAATAGAGCCTGCCTTCCTAACAAGTTTGTCCAGGTGTGAGGCATCCTTCATCTTTATACTGCCTCCCCAGCACACCACCGCATAGATGAGGGCACTCGCCACAACCGTCTGGTAGAACATCTGCAGCATCTTATTGCAGATGTTGAAGGACGCCAACCTTCTAAGGAAGTATAGTCGGCTCTGACCTTTCTTACACAGCGCATCAGTATTGGCAGTCCAGTCCAATTTATCATCCAGCTGCACTCCCAAGTATTTATAGGTCTGCACCCTCTGTACACAGTATCCTCTGATGATCACGGTGTCCATGAGGGGCCTGGGCCTCCTAAAATCCACTACCAGTTCCTTGGTCTTACTGGTGTTCAGGTGTAAGTGGTTTCAGTTGCACCATTTAACAAAGTCTTTGATTAGCTTCCTATACTCCTCCTCCTGCCCACTCCTGATGCAGCCCACAATAGCAGTGTCATCAGCAAACTTTTGCATGTGGCAGGACTCTGAGTTGTATTGAAAGTACGATGTATATAGGCTGAACAGGACCGGAGAAAGTACAGTCCCTTGTGGTGCTCCTGTGTTGCTGACCACAATGTCAGACCTGCAGTTCCCGAGACGCACATACTGAGGTCTGTCTGTAAGATAGTCCACGATCCATGCCACCAGGTGTGAATCTACTCCCATCTCAGTCAGCTGGTCTCTAAGGAGCAGAGGATGGATGGTGTTGAAGGCGCTAGAGAAGTCCAAAAACATAATTCTAAAACTGCCTCTTTTCAAGTGGGAGAGGGATCGGTGTAGCATATAGATGATGGCATTCTCCGCTCCCACCTTCTCCTGGTATGCGAACTGCAGAGGATCGAGGGCTTGGCAGACCTGTGGCCTCAGGTGGTGAAGCAGCAGCCGCTCCATGGTCTTCATCACATGTGACGTCAGAGCAACAGGTCAGAAGTCATTCAGCTCACTAGGACGTGATACCTTTGGGACTGGGGTGATATAAGATGTTTTTCTAGGTAGGTAGGTGTGATAATATGTTGATTTGCTTCTGCCCTTGTACATGGAAAGCAGTTGTGGAGGCCTGCCGGCTTTGTGTTCCGGCCCTCACCCCCAGGCCGCCAGGAGGAGCTCTCCCGACAGCAGGATCGTGCCCCGAGTTCTAGCAGGGCCTCATGGACTATGTAGTGTTTTTACACAGCCCTGCTGGATACCTTGGGGGCCACCGGGAGTCGCTATAGGGGGGCTCATGGGCTCTTGTGTGCCCTATAACCCGGGAGTACGTCACGGTCACGTGACAGGAAGGAACAACGTGCTCCCGGGTTGAAGAAAGGACTGTTTACCCTGACCCGGAAATAATAAGGAACTGTGGACTAATTGGGCAGGAACACCTCCGGGTCAGGGGCTATAAAAGGACTACGGGCCAGTCCAGACACTGAGCTGAGCTGGGAGGTAGAGGGGCGAAGTGTCTGGGCGAGGAGGAGAGAGAATAGTGTTGTTGTTTGATATATGAGTAGTGTGGAGTGTGCTTTGTGCATAGTATTGATAAATAATAAAAAGTCCTGGACTTGTATCCAGTGTCTAGCGTGGTACCTGAGGGTTCAAAGGAGCACTAGCGCCCCCTACTGCCACACAGTATAGAAAAATTAAAATAGATAAGAAAACCAGTTCTCATTATCAGAGTAGGATGTAGCCTTCATTTCAAATTATTTTGTAGGTCTTAAAGTTTTTTGAAAGAATGTTTGTGTTTATTTTCTGCCTACCTAATTCTATCAGCTTTGTATATTTGTGTGAAAGAGGGAATAAGCAAGAAATAAACACTTTTTTCTGATACTGATTCTGATTATATGACATGCATGCTGGTACTACTTCTGTGGACTAGTAAATTGATGCTGTAAACTGATGAACCTTTTATCTTACTTTTGCCTAGAGAAATAGCGTTGTTAAAATACATATGCTATGTCCTTTTCATAGCAGACCATGGAGTTATCTAACTTCAGGTTCTATATTGCTTTTGTTTATATATGTATTTTGGGATTGTTCAAGGTATTATATAGAAAAGAGCTTGTATCAGCTTAATTTGCCATGCAGAGGGAATCCATCTACTGTACAAGCACTCCTTGTATCCATTATTTTGTTCATCAGTTGCCATTAATTACCATTAACAAAGTAAAACTCCTCTTAGAATATGGCACTAGGACAGTTGACACTTTAAGGATTAGATGTTTGCTATTAATTGTACACTCCTCAATATATACAGTATACAACATTTAATATATAGAAGAAATTACATTTGGGCCACTGGAGATTTGCTTATTAACAATATACACACATTCCTTTAAAAGCTGTGACTTCAGAAATTTTGTTTACTATATGTAGGTTATAGAGACTGTGATATCGACTGGCCGCTGTTGCTAAACTTCCCTCAGTATCTACTGTTAAAATTGTGTTTTCTAGCTGTGATATACCATCTCCAGGTTAACTCAGTACTTTCAGAGAAGAAATTAATTAGAAAAGCTAGATCAATTCATTCTTTAAAAAAAAAAAACTAAAAAACTCCTAACCCATAACTAGAACAAAATTATGTCCTATTTTACTTACACTTTAATAAAAACAAATTCACTTTGAGTACAGTAAAAAGGCATTTATTAAAGAAACACTCCTTTCAAAAATGATATTTTAATATTTAATTAGCCCATATGTTTTGTAGCAATGATTGAGAAAAGTTTTTAATCTCATGTTTTCGTGATACAGTACCTGTATAATACAAGCCAATGGTAACCAATATTATACAATGGTAAGCAATATTTAAAAACATCCATGGAGAAAATATCTCACATTATTCAGGTCGCATAATCCACACAACAGTTACCTAGTCATATGCTTAAAACATGCAAAACACATGCATTTTTTAAACTAAAATATTATTGAATAGATAATTCCAGGACTGATGTGCGGAATATGAGACATGAGCAACATGCAATATTGTTTTTTTTTTTCATTGATGTTTTTCAGATTGTTTGCCATTGTACTTCATTGATCACCATTAGCTTGTATTATATCATAATTTTTTTTTTATTTTTATTCTCCATGAAAACATGAGTTTAAAATTTTTTTCTTGTTTTTACTACAAAACAAATGGGATAAGTAACATTTAAAAAATTGTTTTTGGGTGGGGTATTCCTTTAATATTGTACTTAATTAAGTGCACATGGTTAATCATTGATAATAATTCTCATGCTTCAGTATCTCTGAGTGATAATTTCACATGGAGTCTTCTTTGTTTATTTGTTTATCTATCTATCCATCCATCCATCCGTCCATCCAGACAGGAACTAATGGGGATAAAAAACTTAGAGTTGACTGGTGATACTAAATTATGCTTGGATGTTTATTTTCTAACTGATTGCCTTATTGTTCACAATTAAATTCTAAATTTCTGTAACTTTGCTCTAACCCAGTTTCAGTAATAACTATACATATTAATATGATATTAAATTTCACTACTTTCACTAAGAAATAATTGTATACTTTGTATCTTAAACAAAGATAGCTACTAAATAGATAGATAGATACTTTATTACTAGCAGTACAGTCTAGATTTCTGAGCTTAAAGTATTACCATTAATTATGAAGTATGGTTGTCACTATTTATATTGGATTTTAAGTCTCAGTGTTCATTTAGAATGAGCTCAGAGGCTAAGTGAAAACTCTTAAAACTATTAGAACGATTAGATCTCTTTCTTATTCATGATGTTGCCCAATATTTCATATGCTTGAAGAACAAAGGCAGCTTAGTAGCCTTTTTCTCCCCGTTTTATTTGTCTCTTTCTTTTGAGCAAAGGATTTATGCACTTTAGCAAAATGCAAAGGTCTGGGGGCGGAGAGAGAGAGAGAGAAAAAGAGACACAGATAGATTTAAATATGACCCCCTTTTCTTCCTACAAGGAGCTGCTGATGAAACACCACTGATATGTTAGCGTAGCCCACGGGGAGTGAGGAATCTCTTTGCAGCCCACACTGCGGGCAGAGAGCTCCTGCCTTTGTTTTTGCATGGCTGGTTTCCTACGGGGGATGTGCTTAGAGACGGTTAGGCCTTGTCATTTTGAGGAAAGCCTACAGGTCCTCCCACGGAGTATTCTCCTGAACAGGTTTTACTGGGGTGTAAAAGTGGAGAGTGTGTGTGCGTATTTCAGAGAGAGAGAAAGAGAGCAAGATGTTCTTACAGAAACAGAAATCCTTAAGGAGGTCCTGTGGATTTATTTTCTTTAAAACTTAAACTGGTTTAGTTCATGATACCATGACACCCATGAAATGAAGAATAGAAAAGGGGAAAGCAGAAGTCTTAGGAGAGTGCTGTAGAACTTCTGTTAAAAAGCTCCACTAGTATTATTTCTACACATACACTGTAGTGTGTGTATAATTTTTTGTACTTATCTTGCTTGCTGGAAATAATTGATCTGTCTCCATTGCACCTTTTCCATATGTTACCAAGAGGTCTTAATAGACCAAAAGCACTGCATTAAATTTATAATTTTACCCTTTACTGTTATTTGGTACTTTGAGTGGCATGTAGCCGCTAATTATTTTTTCTTGCCAAACAGAGACACTTGCACACATATCATAAGTCCAGGTCTGCCTTTTGGTGTATCACACTCTGCTGGTCAGTTAATATCCAATCAATATCCAATTGATGCTTCCAGCATGTAAACATTCTAAAGTTGCAGATAACGTTCCTTCACAGAAACATCATTGATCACTAAAAGCAAGGGCCACTTGGCATATAAAAGGTTTTTTTCTACTGCAGACACTCCAGCTAAATACATTCTTTGATATTCTGTCTCATCCTGATTTCAACACCTCTATTTAACCTCAGTTATATTTACTTGTTAAAGATGTAGAGTATGTTACTGGCTTTGAGTACAATTCTGCATAGTCAACTTGTTTTTATATATCATTAACTCCTTCTTTATAGAATATGGCGATGGTGTCATATATTGTATATTGTGCTGTTTATTGTATTTACGTTTTGTGATATCTATGGATGCCAAGTGAAATGCCTTGCAATTGTATTGCATAGAAAGAAAGTTCAAGTTGAGCTTAAAATACATTCAGCAGATCTTATTTATTATAGTGTTAGAGGGATATTAGTAAAAGTGGGTATTTTTCTTTTATATTCCCTGTAAAGTATTATTAAAAACATATTTCTGTTCATCTTCAATATTTTATGTCAGAATGTTTAATATCCCCTGTGGTGGGCTGGCGCCCTGCCTGGGGTTTGTTTCCTGCCTTGCGCCCTGTGTTGGCTGGGATTGACTCCAGCAGACCCCCTTGACCCTGTAGTTAGGATATAGCGGGTTGGATAATGGATGGATGGATGTTTAATATCTATATATATATAATTCACTAAGGGTAAGCAAGACTCACGCAAGACAGAGAGCCACAGAGCCCCGCCCACCAACTGTTAGACCATGGGATACGCACGACAGGGCCAGGCCCGCCAACTCACAGAGCCCCGCCCGCCAACTCTAACACCATGGGATACGCTCGACAGAGACCTGCCCGCCAACTCTAACCCTCCTCCCGCATCATGGGATACGCACAACAGACCCCCACCCACCAACTGTAGCCCTCCTCCCGCGTCCACCGTCGGTCTCGAGGCATGTGCACTGCCTGCTCATGTACCTGCACACAACAACTCACCAAACACATTCTCAATCTCTTTCGTCTGTGCTACAGTCCACATGCACCTCTAAGCCACGTTGACTTTTCATTGTTCTTTTCGGTTCCGGCTGCTTTTCTATATATATAATTGACCAAGTCACCCGACCATGGGGTATGGTATACACGACAGAACCCTGACCCCCCCACTCTAACCCTCCTCCCGCGTCATGGGGAACGCACGACAGAGCCCCGTCCGCCATTCACTAAGGGCACACAAGACGCACGCAAGACAGAGAACCATGCCCGCCAACTCACAGAGCCCCGCCCGCCAACTGTAAGACCATGGGATACCATGGGATACGCATGGCAGGGCCAGGCCCGCCAACTCCTCTGATGGCCAATGAAGAGCATTACAAGAAGTACATACTACAGTAGGTAGGCCAATGTTATGTTCTTGGATGGGAATGGTGCTATTTTCTTGAAAAGCAACGTAAAACTGAATGCAATGACTGTGCATGGGGTTTGTGAGTTGACACTGAAAGGAATTGGAATGAGGCTGTAAGTGCTTCTTGAGAGCACAAGTTGTTTTGAAGCATTGCTGGCAATGTTCACATTGCATAATTCGTTCAGTGGAGTGTGATTTTAAATGTGCGTTGAGATAGCTCTGCAGTCGGATAATTTTCGAAAAAATAGTGCATTGAAAGACCTGTGTGGAATGCGTTTGTTCAGTGGAGTGTATGTTTAAATGTGCTTTGAGATATTTCTGGAGCGTGAAGGTTTTTGAGCAAATGTTGCATTGAAATTCCGGTGTGAAATGCGTTTGTAAATGTTCTTCAGTAAGAGGATAGTGGGAAGGTGACGTCACATCAGCGTGGCTGCAGACAAATGTTTGTGTTGAATGGATTTACACATGTTTGAGGAGATCCGTCTCTGTAATGGCACTAGACTTTCTGTTACCAGCATTCACCGCAATGTACTGAACTGTAAGACTGTCACATCTGCTACCTCACAAACTGTCCTTATTCCTTGGGTTTCACTGACTCCATCAGATTAAAATTTGCCTTTTACTTTTACACACAGACAATTTCCTGTTAGATTGGCATTTGCAATAACAATTAATAAGGCACTGGGCCAATCTTTCAAAAAGATATGCCTGTATCTGCCAAAAACCTGTTTTCAGTCGCGGACAATTGTATGTTGCTCTCTCCAGAGCTCCATCTTTTCATTCACTGACAGTTGTATCCTCAGACCCTCCCCATTTGGACAACTGTGTCTTTAAGGAGGTGTTCACACATCAATAAGTAATTATGCGGCGTATGCTACGCCGCGGGTTGGCTAGTTATTAATAATAAAATAATTTGTGAAATGCTGGCTTGGTGAAAGGCAAGAGTGAGATTAATCCATGTATGCTAGGCTGTGCATGAGTTGAAAATGAGGTCTCAGTAATAAAATGAGAGGTTCTACAAGATGGGTGGACTTTGGAGTTGGAACACTGCTTCTCTGTATCAGTATAAGTAAGCTGAGGTGGTTTGTGCATACTGTATACTGTAGTTAGGATGTCCCCTTATGGCATACTTCAGGGGATAGGCTTGGCATAGCCCCCCCTAGACAGGGGTTTATTTGGTAAGGTAATCCTGGAAAGGGGGGTTTGTTTGTTATGTCTTCTGTTTATTTTACATGTTCTGCACTCATGATTTCCATTGTGTCTATTTGCTGTATCTACTAAACATACTATTTTGTATTCTGTGCTCTCCTTGGAAATTGTTCTGAGTACAGAGGTTTGCCAAAAGGGAATTACAGACATCCATAAAATAAAACTTCTATAGATTACTGTGAATTATTATACAATATATATTTCCAATAGTATGTTCAACTAAAATGTGGCATAACTTCAAGTATGTATGACTTCTAAAAGAAACTGAAGTGAAACTTGTACAAAATGAGTTCTCCCTCTAGGCAAGTAATTACCATGGAAACAGTGTTGTGTTTCTTATGGAATTATTTGGGCAGGTTATGGTGAGAAACTTTTTATATGAATTGAGGAACTTAAACCTTCTCCAACCAAACATTGTCAAGCCAACTAAGCATAGTTACAGTAAGTGCTTTAAACTTCACTGAGGACTTTATGAGTAGTTTTTGAGATTCCAGAGGTCATGATATATATATATATATATATACTCAGCAAAAAAGAAACGTCCCCTGACTTTCAACTGTTTTTACTTTCAGTAGACTTAATGTGTAAATATTTGTATGAACACTAAAAGAGTCAACACCATAAGACATAAACTAAAAATGTTTCACAATGTGTCCCTGAATGAAGGGAGGCTCAAAATCAAAAGTACCAGTCAGTATCTGGTGTGGCCACCAGCTGCTTGAAGTACTGCAGTGCATCTCCTCCTCATGGACTGGACCAGATTTGTCAGTTCTTGCTGTGAGATGTTACCCCACTCTTCCACCAAGGCACCTGCAAGTTCCTGGACATTTCTGGGTGGAATGGCCCTAGCCCTCACCCTGCGATCCAACAGGTCCCAGACGTGCTCAATGGGATTGAGATCTGGACTCTTCGCTGTCATGCAGAAACTCACGCACTTTTTGCCACTCCTGTCTGGTCCAGCGAAGATGGGTTTGTGCCCATAGGCGGCGTTGTTGCTGGTGATGTCTGGTAAGGACCTGCCTTACAACAGGCCTGCAAGCCCTCAGTCCAGCCTCTCTCAGCCTATTGCGGACAGTCTGAGCACTGATGGAGGGATTGTGTGTTCCTGGTGTGACTC
>JANRMT010062795.1:8656704-8677380 GCA_026402145.1 Polypterus bichir lapradei
TATATATATATATATATATATATATATATATATATATATATAGTTAGGTCCATAAATATTTGGACAGAGGCAACTTTTTTCTAATTTTGGTTCTGTACATTACCACAATGAATTTTAAATGAAACAACTGAGATGCAGTTGAAGTGCAGACATCCAGCTTTAATTCAGTGGGCTGAACAAAAAGATTGCATAAAAATGTGAAGCAACTAAAGCATTTTTTTAACACAATCCCTTTATTTCAGGGACTCAAAAGTAATTGGACAAATTAATTAACTGGAAATAAAATGTTCATTTCTAATATTTGGTTGAAAACCCTTTGCTTGCAATGACAGCCTGAAGTCTTGAACTCATGGACATCAGCAGATGCTGGGTTTCCTCCTTTTTAATACTCTGCCAGGCCTTTACTGCAGCGGCATTCAGTTGCTGTTTGTTTGTGGGCCTTCCTGTATGAAGTTTAGTCTTCAACAAGTGAAATGCATGCTCAATTGGGTTAGGATCATGTGACTGACTTGGCCATTCAAGAATTTTACACTTCTTTGCTTTAATAAACACCTGGGTTGCTTTGGCTGTATGTTTTGGGTCATTGTCCATCTGTATCATGAAACGCTGCCCAATCAATTTGACTGCTTTTAGCTGGATTTGAGCAGACAGTATGTCTCTGAACATCTCAGAATTCATTCGGCTGCTTCTGTCCTGTGTCACATCATCAATAAACACTAGTGTCCCAGTGCTACTGGCAGCCATGCACGCCCAAGCCATTACACTGCCTCCACCGTGTTTTACACATGATGTGGTATGCTTTGAATAATGAGCTGTTCCACGCCTTCTCCATACTTTTTTCTTGCCATCATTCTGGTAGAGGTTGATCTTGGTTTCATCTTTCCAAAGAATGTTTTTCCAGAACTGTGCTGGCTTTTTTAGATGTTCTTTAGCAAAGTCCAATCTAGCCTTTATATTCTTGAGTCTTATGAGTGGCTTGCACCTTGCAGTGCACCCTCTGTATTTACTTTCATGCAGTCTTCTCAATATGGTAGACTTGGATATCGATACGCCTACCCCCTGGATAGTGTTGTTCACTTGGTTGGCTGTTGTGAAGGGGTTTCTCTTCACCATGGAAATGATTCTGCGATCATCCACCACTGTTGTCTTCCATGGACGTCAAGGTATTTTTGTGTTCCTGAGTTCACCAGTGCTTCCTTTCTTTCTCAGGATGTATCAAACTGTAGATTTTGCTGCTCGTAATATTGTAGCAATTTCTCAGATGGGTTTTTTCTGTTTTCGCAGCTTAAGGATGGCTTCTTTCACCTGCATGGAGAGCTCCTTTGACCGTATGTTGTCTGTTCACAGCAAAATCTTCCACATGCAAGCACCACACCTCAAATCAACTCCAGGCCTTTTATCTGCTTAATTGATAATGACATAACGACAGACTTGCCCACACCTGCTCATGAAATAGCCTTTGAGTCAATTGTCCAATTACTTTTGAGCCCCTGAAATGAAGGGATTGTGTTAAAACGATGCTTTAGTTTCCTCTGAAAGTCTGCATTTCAATTGCATCTGAGTTGTTTCATTTAAAATTCATTGTGGTAATGTACAGAACCAAAATTAGAAAAAAGTTGTCTCTGTCCAAATATTTATGGACCTAACTGTATATACAGAAAAAAAAATATGTACAGTGGATATAGAAAATGACACACCTTTGCCAAAATCCCAGATTTTGTGTAATACAAAAATAAAACCAAAATAAAACCTGTCAGAACTTATTCCACCTTTACTGCTAAGTTGCAATTTTTTCAAAGAACGTGAAAACAAATCAGAAACTGTTTAGGAAAAAAGAAAAAAAAATCATCCAACTCACATCCAACTCATACACTGTAGGTAAACAGTAATATCTCTTTACTCTACTGTACTTATACAGTGGAACCTCGGTTCACGACCATAATTCGTTCCAAAACTCTGGTCGTAAACCAATTTGGTCGTGAACCGAAGTAATTTCTCCCATAGGATTGTATGTAAATACAATTAATCCATTCCAGACCGTACGAACTGTATGTAAATATATTTTTTTTTAAGATTTTAAGCACAAATATAGTTAATTATACCATAGAATGCACAGCGTAATAGTAAACTAAATGTAAAAACATTGAATAACACTGAGAAAACCTTGAACAACAGAGAAAACTAACACTGCAAGAGTTCGCGCTATAGCGATACGAACCGCTTGCTAAAAACACTTTTTTAATGAGTTTTAAGCACAGGGAAAAAAATGAACATTTGAAAAATCCGTAATTTAATAAACCACCAAGAAAAGTAACATTGCAACAATGCACGCTACAAACCGATCGCTGTAAACAGAAGTGAAGTGGAGGTTAAAATCCAATAGAAAAAAGTCTTCATTAAATACAACGAGGTTAAAACAATGCTCGGATCTGTCTCTTTAAAAACAAGCCTGGTGCATTCTTTAACTGCCTTTTCGGCCTTGTGGGTCCAGCCATCTCTCTCTCTCTCTTGCGCGTGTGTGTGTGCATGTGTGTCTCTCTCGCTCGCTCGCGCGCGTGTGTGTCTCTCTCTCTCGCTCGCTCGCACGCGTGTGTGTCTCTCTCGTCTGTGTGTGTATGTGTGTGTGTGACTCCCTCTCTCTCTCTCTCTCGATGCACAGGGAGAGACTGAGCACGTGTGGAAATTATCGGTGCGCACAAACTGAAAGGGAAACTGGCTTGTTTGTATACCAAGTCTGTGGTTGTGAACAGATGCAAAAGTTTGGCTAACTTTTTGATCGTAAACCGATTTGTACGTGTTCCGAGATGTTCGTGAACCGAGGTTCGACACTATGTGCTTGGATCAGATTGTTATTTTCCAACACTGAAGTATCTTTTTACATAACCAATATAATTTCTGACTGTTTCACACTAGAATTGAGCCAGAGTTTCCACCATTTTTAATTATTCTGGGCTTTTTTGTTGTTAGCAACAACCTTTCTAAAATTTGCAACATGTAAAGTCATTGTGGAAACTCTATTTAAGCTGGCGATATAGTTGTGCAGGTATCAAAGGTTATTGACTTAAATACTGGAAAATGTATGGTAATTTAAGGTTGCTGTTTTGAATTCTAAATAAGCATATTTATGTATGATTCCTTTAAACACTGACTGCATCTGAAGTAATTGCAAAAAAATTGTGATATTGGACATCCCTTTCTGGTTATGTGGTTTAATTTACAATAGTCAGAATGTATATTATTTATCTTAACCAAAGCTTCAGAACTAGAGTAAGGAAATTCAACCCACCACATATAGGATGTTACAGTCTTAACGCAATGTAGAAAACAGATGACAGAATTTAAAGGATAAGTTCAATATTTTTCAGTCAAACGTATTTTCTTCCTAAATATGGTGTGTATGCATTTGCTGCATGAAATTGTGTTCCAAAGTCCAGGATTTTCTGTAAAATTAGAAAAATATCTTGCCCACACTGGCACTGTACATTGGAATTAATGGGACACGATGTACAAACAAAAATAAAAACCTAAAACTTATGTACATTTTTAAAGCCAAGACAGCTGTTGAGTATTAACCCCCATTTTGTGATTACACACACATTGTACAATAGCTTATACATGTTATTTTCAAACAAAAATGCACCAATAATATGATATTCTGGCATTTTAAAAGAAAACCAGCTGTGTACAATACACCACCACTTACAGTCTTCCACAATAACCTTTGACTCCCTGGGGGTGGTTTCCTGTTGAATGACCAAATAACAAAAAACTGTTTATGCCATGTGGGTGATTTTTGTTTTGATTTACTTCCATATTTATGTGAAAACTCACACAGGAAAATAGGAAGTTGACCTTTCCTCAACAAAAAAAATACAGGAATACAGTATGTAATAAAACAATCATTTCCAGATTCCTTTTGTTGTCACAAACATGAGCTTGTTAACGCGTAAGGCTTTTATTTTTCGGTGGTGCTTCTTAAACCATTTCATGCATTGTATTTTTTTAAATTTATGGAAATCTCTGGATTTTGGAACACAATATTGAATAGCAAATGCATATATACCATGTTTGTGAAGAAATAACTTTGATTTGAAAAATACCAAACTTATACTTTGGCTTCTGATTTTCTTTTGTATTCAGTGTCTGGTGCATCATGTTGCAGTGTCCAACAGTAGTCAGCAAGCACTGATGGATTCCAGTTGCCCTGGTATCGTTTCTCCATCGTAGCAATGTCCTGGTGAAACATTTCACCGTGTTTGTCACTGACAGCACCGAGATTTGAGGAGAAGAAGTCCAAGTGTGAGTGGAGGAAATGAATCTTGAATGACATGTTACACTTCATTGTCTTGTATGCTTTGAGAAGTTTGTCTACCAGCTGAATGTAGTTTGGGGCTCTGTAATTGCCCAGAAAATTGTCAACAACGTCTTTGAAGGCTTTTCAGGCAATTTTTTCCAGCCCAACTAACAGATCTTCAAACCACTTGTCACACATAACATGTCTGATCTGGGGGCCAACAAAAATGCCCTCTTTGATCTTGGTGTCAGTTATTCTTGGGAACATCTGTTTTAAATAATGAAAACCTTCGCCTTCCTTGTTCAGTGCTTTCACGAAATTCTTCATCAGTCACAGTTTTATGTGAAGAGGAGGCAAAACTATCTTTTCCGGGTTGACAAGCGATTCATGTGCCACATTTTTCTGTCTTGGAACTAACTTTTTACGGAGTGACCAGTTCTGTCGAGAATAGTGTGACTCTTTGGCATGGCTGTCCCATTCACAGATGAAACAACAGTATTTTGTTTAGCCGAGCTGCAGTCCTAGTAACAGAGCAATGACTTTAAGATCTCCACAGATATTCCAGCTGTACCTGCTATACTGGATGTGCTTCAGCAACAGTTCCATATTCTCATACATTTCTTTCATGTGTGCTGCATAACCAACAGGTACTGAAGGATAAACCTTGCCATTGTGTAGCAGAACAGCTTTCAGGCTTAACATTGCTGAATCAATGAAGATTCGCCACTCTTCTGGGTTGTGATTACAACCCAAGGCCGAGAACAATCCTTCAATGTCACAACAGAAATAGAGACTGTCAACTTTTGCAAAAAAATTGGTTATACCATGATGTCGGCCTCGAAACACAGAAATTTTTGTACCTGGTGACAGCAAACACCATTCCTGCAGTCTCAAACCCAGGAGCTCGGGTTTTGCTTTTGACAGACCCTAATCTCTGACCAAATCGTTCAATTCGGACTGTTCTGTTCCTCTTGCAGAAACCATAAATTCTATGCACAAATGACTTTTATAAAGTTCTCATCTGCTAACATTAATGGATTGATTTCCTAGTGGTAGTTTGTCAAAGATAACAATCACTTGTATTTACAAGACAAACAAGGTTGAAAATTGTTATTGTTACGCTTAGGTGGGATTTGGCTGATATGAGTCAATGAAAAGGATACCAGGAGATGAACTGGGTAAAAAATCAGAGTCAAAAAACAAGCCAGAAAGACACTAAGGAATCTTTCATCAAAAATAAACTGCTACTCGATACTTTTTATCAGTAAAAACACAAAAGACTCTTTTGCCCTAAACAAAAATGAAGTCACTATACACCACATATGTTTTTGTTGTTTGTCAAAAAATTTCATCTACATGTTCTAAGTTAAATTGGTGTTTAAAGAAGCATCATCAGAAAGAGATTCTGTATAATTCAAAACCACAAACTGAATAAGAAAATCCAGGAAAAAATGTAATATAACTTGAAAACAAATTTAAAACAGTACCAAATTATAACAGGTAAGATCTGTCTAGATCAGAATTTAACATAAAAATAAAATTGCCATCAATTATGAGGTTCTGAGAGGTCATATTGGAAATGAGTGTATGAGTCTTTGTCATAAATTCTATCATCTATATTTGATTATTGTAGATTCTTAGAGATTTCCCACTACCATAACATATCCATTTCAGTGTCCAATATTATATCAGAAGTCTTAATGATACTTTAGTGGCCAAACACCTAGTCTAATGGTTTTAACACTAGAATTACCAGAGCCTACGAAAAAACTCGTAGATCCGTCCCACCTTAAATCGCTTCTTAAAACCGTTCTCACCTCTCCGCCAGCGTCTTTTGTTAATCTAAATGTGCTGATAAAGAAAAGTTGCAAGTAGCCGGCTATTCCATCCCCCCATCGACTTAGAAAGTGCACAAACTTCTCCCAGAGGAGAAGTTAACCAGAGGAGAATCATTAGCTGATTGGAGGTAAGGTTGTCGATCTGTTCCCCCTTTTCCATGCTGTTTATTGGCTACTTTCATTGCTGACTGCTAACCCTGTGGCATTTCTTTTATACAGATTCTATAATCTTAATATAATATGTATTTTAATATAATATGTATTTAGTTTCTTTACATCTTTGTGACATACTTGGCAATTTATATTTTACTTTATAAATATAATAAAATAACTACTTTACACATGAAATACTCAGCTTATATATTCATTTTGCATTCTACAGTACTCACAATATCAATGGCAGACAATAATTGTTCCATGTAGGGGGAGACAGCACAGTGCCTTTCATAATGTTATAGCAAAATTTTAAATGTGCTCATGCGCCATAGTGCATTTTAAGATGACTTCATTATAGAGAAGCATCGTTCTCAGAGGATTTGTTAACAGAAGTATTAATGTATTTTAGGAATCATTTTTCAGAAATGCAAAAAGAAAGATAAGATTATGCTTCCAGTAAAATAAACAGTGAAACCTTATAGTAAGAGGGGACTTAAAATGAATCTGTATACTGTATATGAATATGTATATATACGTATAATGCAAAGTTCATTGACTGACTGACTTATTCACTTATTAACAAAAACACTGTTTCCTGTTCCTGACAAGATTGGACATCTTGGACAGTAGGTAACCGCTAAGTACGGACATTTTGAAAATATAACAAGGGTAAACCTCCCCCTACAATAGAGAAACTAAATACCCGAAAATCTCAAAAATGCTTTGACTGATTTAAATGAAATTTGGTGATGTTGTAGAAAAAAAGAAAATTAGCTGATTCCTTTTTTTTGCCGATAATTATGCTGTAACGAGTGGGCTATTCTTAGGCAAGGTGTCCTTTTTGTTGGCTCAATACTTTAAGTGTGGACAGAAATGTGGCTTGCAAGTGTTTGCAAATATAGGCAGCCACAGCACCAAGGGTACATGAAAACAGGCACAGGGAGTGGAAGAGAAAAACATCGAGAAATGGTTCCCTTGCATCAGTTTAAATGCTATCACAGTTTGAGCAGTGTTGTCAAATCCTTAGAGATCAGTCTTTCTTTCTTCACCTGCTGAAAAAAATAAGCTCACATAAAACAATTTTCAGCGTTAGAACATTATTGCTTTCACAATAAAGCCATATCAAAAAAATATTAATCCTATAGTACTGTATTCTCTTTCCCACTTTAACATACGATTGGTATTAAACTTGCAAACAAATTCTTAAGTAAACAAAGTAAAAACCCACATCTGAAGCTGAGTTTAGCTAGGTTTGCTTGCTCTTGTTATATGATATGCATATAGTGGGCATTACAAAGTTAGGATTTTTGGTTTGCTCTACCTTTTACTTCACTTTTCATTGTTTTCCATTTTGTAAGTCTATTTGGGGTATATTTAAATTCCTAATAGTTCCAATTTTTAGTTTATTCATTTTCTCTAAGGTAAACAGTTCCCTTTCACTTGGCATGTTTCAATTTGTGTATTGCATTTGATTTATTCTGAACCCTCTAAAATGTTTTAATAGTACAAGATTACTTATTTTCAAATCTGATTGAAGTTACCATTGTTACAGGATGTGCTACAGAGTGAAGTTATATTTATACCCAAAATTCCCATTATTCAACCTTAAAAATTTAAAACCCAAGTCACTAGGAAAAACAGTAACTTATGTACTGTTGATTTCCAGAAATGATTTGCTAAATGTGTTTAATTTGTTTCACGGAATTGTTTATGTGCACACATTCTGTGTTTGTGTCCAGATATGCGTCGTTCTCATTGCTTTTTTGTCAGCTATGGTGCACGTGCCCTTGTATTTCCTGTCAAGATATGCAAGCGGCTACATGTTTAGTGACTGTAAGAAGGATTCAAAGACAGATGCTGCTGGGATAGGCACATGGTCCCCATGGCTATGACTTTGGATATGTGAACTAAAGAAAATGATGAAGGGATGAATGAATGAGGAAATGGCATTTTTATGATGCTCTTCAACAATGAGATTAGAATACCTGTCACCTGAAGTTGGACATTACCACTTCTGTTTTGTTTGTGATAAAATGATTTGGTTGACTATACTGTATAAAGGAGCTGAAGCATTTTGTTTCCATGTTTTAATTCTTCTTGTACTTAGGTATATAATATGCTGCTCTACAGGTTGCCGTTTTCAGTAGAATCTTTACAAGCATGACTAAATCATTTTATAATTTTTAAATCTAAATCTTGCTTATTTAATAACAACATAACTAGATACTTTGAAAGAATCGGAATGTCATTCAGGCTTTAATAAGTTGGTCATGTGAAAACAAAGTTCTGGCATACTTACAAATAATTGTTTTTATCTCCTCCATAGGCAATTTATCGATGTGAAGTGCAGTTGCTCTGTATGGGATCTCATATCTAAGGCAATTTAGTGTAAATTGGCTGGTGCCAAATATAGGTGATATTCCTGTCTTGTGCCCTATTATTGCTGTGATAGGCACCAGCTACCCTGTGATCCTACCCTTGATAAATCGGTTAGAAAAATGGATGGAAGTAGTTTTTGAATGTTTAATGTGCTGTGGCCCCATCCAAGGTTAATCCATACTTTGTGCCTGATTCTTCCCAGATATTCTTCTACTGTGATTTGAAATATTAAGTGAGGTTTGAGTTTAGAATGTTATGTATTTTCCAAAAAAATGACAAGTGCTCATAGTGTACTCTGCTATGTTTTTGTTCGTTTTGTTATTTGCTTGTCAGTGACAATGCAAATATGAGGATTTGCCTCTCATTCTAGCATTACAGTAGTTTCAATAAAAAAAACAAGTGTAAGTGAAGTTTTGCTGAATGCTTTAATAAGGATTAAATGTTAAAATGCAGATGTATATCTCCTCATATAATGAAAATAAGTTTTGGTTACTAAATGCTAAATTACTTTACATTTATAGTATTTACTATTTTTTCTTTTATTTGATGTGCAGTTTCTTTTCTGTGAGATTTACAAAATAAAAACTGCCACATTTACAGTATTTGTTCAGTTAATTAAAGCATTATTTATAGATGTATTTATACCCACTCATTTTATTTATTTGTTTTCATATAAACTGTAGCTGTACAACAAATTACATTATTCTTACTCACTAAGAACGGTGTTTGATTCATTTTTAACATTTTCAATTAAGTTGAACATTCATTCATTGATTAAAAAGATACATCTGTTTTCCTTGTTACTCACATGTTAAGTTGTCTCATGAAAATAATTTTGTACTTTATCTTATTTACTTCTATCTTTTCAGTCCCTGTTGTCTTTTTGCTTTTGGTTCAGTCTTACCTGGACATTCTGATCCATTCATAGCCACTCTACATGGTAGACCAGCATTCCTAGAATCAGTTAGTGTTTATTTAAGCATTAAGCACTGTGAAGGTGGCATGATAGTTGGCACTAGGTGTGTTTGTTCTATCCATCCATCCATCCATTTTCCAACCCGCTGAATCCGAACACAGGGTCACGGGGGTCTGCTGCGCTCCGGTTTCCTCCCACAGTCCAAAGACATGCAGGTTAGGTGGAATGGTGATTCTAAAATTGGCCTTAGTGTGTGCTTGGTGTGTGGGTGTGTTTGTGTGTGGCATGTCACAAATGGAACTATTCTAAGTTTATCAAGAATGCTACAAAAAGCAAAAAAACTTACCAGGAATAAGCTATTTTATGGATGAAAACAGCTTGTGGATCAGAGGAGTCAAAGGGAGAATTGTGAACACAAACAGATGGGCTACAACAATGCAAATCACATCTGAATTCAACCTTGATATCATAAGTTTTACAATAAAAAAGGTTCTAGACTTTGTTTTAAATGGGCTGCAATTGATGAAAACCATGTCAGTGCTGATTTTGTCAGTGAAAAACAGGCAAGTACATCTTCCATGGTAACAGTGGAAATAAACTCTTGAGGAATGTAAAAAACTTATTTGGTTGTACAGTTCAAGTTTCTGTTGCATCAGGCAGAATCAGAATTTGGTACAAGCAACATGACTTAATAGAACCCCCCATGTTTTATTGTGTAAAGTCCAAGCTAGTTTTGGCAGTGTACTAGAATGTTATCCTGGCACACATTAAGACTCCTAATTGTGAAAAAACGCATTTGTGGTGTTTGGCAATGCATAAGTTTTCTCTTTAAATCCATGTGCTCAGGCTCTGGGCGGGTGTAGGTGCATGTGGTAGCATGGATGAGCGGCCCTGGCGTGTTAATGAGGAAATCAACAGATCCCACATTCAAGCGCAGATTAACCCAGTTTAGCAGATTTACTCATTAGCTTTCTGGGGAGCATACAGTACTGATGCACCTCTGCCCACTAAGTTATAAAAGAGCCTGAGTTGGACAATGAGGGAAATCAAAAAAGGAAGGAAGGAAGGAAAGATTAATGAAGAGAAGCAAGATCGAAAGAAGCAGGTGTGAGAAAAGGAATTGGCCTCAAGAGGAGTGAGCTGGCAATGCTAATGATCAAGGTCACTCCTGCTGAGAACCCCGGAGCAGAAGCTATCAATTACTATGAGTGAGTTCCTGCTGATGGCAGAGGAATGGTGGCAGAAGAAAGGAGCAGGGCTTGCTGGGTTTGTCGCTGAAAGGAATGGGAATGTACTTAGGAGACCTTAAAAAGGTGTGCAGAGGAGACACCAGTTTGAGATTGAAGCACCGTGGCTGATGATAGTTTTAACATACAGATCCTGATAAGTGCTTTTAACCCTATTTTATCTTTGTATAATTTATTGATAAGCTATGTAACTTTTAATCTCCACCATGATACTTAATTTTATTATGGATTATTTATTAACTTAAGGAATTTCTGCGCTGTACTTTTGTTTCATTTTGGAACAGTTTATTATTAAAAAGCACTAAGTATTTTGTGCACCAACCCTTGCTTCTTTATATGTCCTCATTCATGATTACTGATGTCCCAACATACTAATACTCGCTGAAGTATGCCTGCCTAGCAAGGCATATCTGAACATTGTTGTTGAACAAGTTCATAGCTGCAATTTATCAACACTTGGGTGTATACTTCCAGCATGTCGCCAGACAAATATGATCACCTGGATGGTCCCAGGAACATAACTGAAACTATTCATAATTTCAGTGTTCTGCACCATTACCGGATCTCAACCTAATTAAGCATCATTAGGATGAATTTAAAAGGGCTTGATTGTGCAGCCATCTTTTTGCAAAATATAATAATTTTCACATGATACAACATTCCTGAACAGTAATTCAAGTGCTATGTGTAATCCTTCATTAGAGGAGCAACATGATACTAGATAGGTGTACCCATTAACCTGCCAACTTAGTGAATTTATGGGCCGAATGGTGGCTCTGAGGCTAGGGATGTGTGCCAACAATCGCAAGGTTGCCAGTTTGAATCCTGTAAATGCAAAAAGTGACTCTACTCTGTTGGGCACTTCAGCAAGGCCCTTAACCTGCAGTTGTTTTGTCCTGGGTACAACGTTAATCTGCATCCATCCCTGCAAGCATGTCCTCCTACTTACAGGGAAAACTTGGGGGCTGGTGACAGGATTGGCACTCCAGCCACTGTAAAAAAAAAAATTCGCACTGTTCCAGTGTGGGGCTGAGGTGTCACCTGCCGCACTCTGGTCCCAATTCAGGTGGTTCAGCATGTGGTGGGTGTGGCAATGCACTATCAACGCATGCTCCAAACCTTAGTGAATGTATTTTCTATGCATATGTAATATATTTCTGCCATTATTTTATCAAACAAGCTTCATCCAGTTTAGGATAGAAGCAAATGGAGTTGATGAATTGGAAGAAACATGTTTAAATAATATGTTTCTTTCTAAAGCACTTAGTATAAAGTAATTAGTCAATTAATACATTGTTTGTATTCCCTTTTTACTAATTACTTATGTCTGTTGTAAAGTTAAAAAGATGTGTTAGTAAATGCATGGATTTTGAGAAAACATATTTACACATCTTGTCGTTTTTTTTTTTTTTTGATTTAAGGATAATGATTAAAAATTGCCAAATTTCACCCAGGGGACAAATATCTATCTATCTATCTATCTATCTATCTATCTATCTATCTATCTATCTATCTATCTATCTATTAGTTTGGTGCAGTTTAGTTCATAGGTATTGTTATGTGTACAAAATATAATGAAACTCATACATGCACTTTTCACTGTGTTTACACTTGATATGTATCTTGCTCCATAGGCTATGTAAAATAACAGAGTGTAATGGCATAGGGGAGGTGGGATTTGGGTTGTGATATCTCCACCCACAACGGCAAGCATACAAACAAAAAACAAATATATCCATACCTCAAGAAAATAGAACTAAGAATCTTTGATAAGATAATTTTTTCTAGTTTCCTTCTGTTATCACAAAGATGCCTAATAAACATGGAAGGCATCCATCCATCCATCCATTATCCAACCCACTATATTCTAACTACAGGGTCACGGGGGTCTCCTGGAGCCAATCTTAGCCAACACAGGGCACTAGGCAGGAAACAAACCCCGGGCAGGGCGCCAGCCTACCATAGGGCGCGCACACACACACACACCAGGCACACACTAGGGACAATTTAGATGGAAGGCGTGTTTTCTTTAAATCAAAACCTTTTTCACTTCAAAGTGGACGTATTTGGTAAGTTTTAAGGCTTTTTCTTCAACCTTTGGATCCCTGTACCCTAAAGCCCAATTGTAAACTGCAAAAATAGACAAGGTATTTTTTTAAATTTATAAAACACTTCGCTTTAAAACAAAATTTCAAATGGCAAATATATATACTGTGAATCTGAAGAAAAAATCTTCAGCTTGAAAAATACCAAACTTATCTTTTAAAACTAATTTTATTTCTGTTGAGCAGTGGTATCACATTGTTTTTAAGTCATTTCTGTTAAGCATTTCATTACACATTAAATATTGGTACTTATCTAGAAATGCAATGATGATAAATGCATATCTGAGAACACAAAAGACAGAACTAAACAACTCCAATCTAAAACACAAAATGCTTAATCACTCAACTTTTTGTACCTGAAGTGAAGAAATTATTTAAGCTTTCTTGTTATTATATCTTTACAGCCTAATTACTAATTAAAGTTGCTTCATTTAACTCTGTTCTAAGGACAGGCAATTGAATAATGCTCTTATGATATATTCTGATTTCATTGGCGCGTAAAAATGATCACATTGTGTAATTTTCTAGAGTCCAAGTGGGTATCTTTACTTTATAACAGTGCTGTTTTCAGTGTGCATATACTTTACTAGAGGTGATTGTGTAACCTACAGTATTTTTCATGATACCTGTGCCACTGTCTCTCTCTTTGTCTGATATCTAAATAAATGTTTGACAAATCTAAACGATTTCTATGTCTGTCAGAAGAAAAAAACTGATAACTAAATATAAAGCAGCTTTGAGCATAAAATGTGCTTGTTTGAATTTTGACATTTTTACTGCATGTGTTTATGCTCTAACTTTTTTTTATTTACTTTATACTGTAAACAGTTTAGACAGTTCTAGAACTGTTTCATGGGAAGAAAATGCTTTGTAACAAGAGTGAGAAAAATAAGAGAACCCCTTTTTATGTCATCTGTTCTCTTTATTTATGTAGTAGGGTGGCCTGTTTGAGTCATTACTGGCAATGTATGTTCCAAGATTAGGATGCAGTTAGAGCTGAAGTGCCCAGTGAGTCCATGTATGTCAGGTGAAACACTGTAGCCATTCATGTTTTATAATATAAAAGCAGCATGCACACAAATTCTAATAAATTTGTTGGGTGTTTGCTTTACTATTACATACCTCATAATCAAAGATCAAGTTCAAAGACAGTGTTGAGTCAATGCAGACTGAAGTTTGTGTTCTGTTTTGTTGTTCCACTCACAATTTTTATGCAATTCAAGATGCTTTTGTCAACATAATATTAACTCTATACTTTCAAGGGCACCATTTCTTTAGTTAAAACATTCACACTGTAAAATGACTTAAGTTTTTGTTAAATTTTGCTTGTACATGATGCTTTGCAGAAAATCCTACTATCTGTTGAGCAGTGGTTTATTTCATGGTTCAGTACTGACCTCTATTTTATTTCAAAGAATCAACCTTTGAAAAGGGTTTAGGGATGTATGTTGATGCAACATTTTCATCGACTAAGCAGTGCACAGAAGCAATTAAAATGGCAAATAAAATGTTAGGATATATTATAAGAACTGTTGACTTTAAGTCAAGGGTCATTTTGCTCAAACTATATAACACATTCGTAAGATCATGTGCAGTTCTGTTCACCATGGTACAAGAAAGACATAGCAGCATTTCAAACTGCACAGAGGAGAACACATCCCAAGACTTAAGGACATGTCCAACTCAGACCTACTCAGAGAATTAAACCTTTTTAGTCTTGAGTAGAGGAGGCTACGTGGGGAACTAATCCAGGTATTTAAAATCCTTAAAGGCATTGATAAAGTAGATCCAGCAACATTCTTTCAGCTTAAGGGCGAATCACATGCTCAAGGACATCAATTGAAATTAAAGTGAAGTGCATTTAAAACTGAAACCAGGAAGCACATCTTTGTGCAAAGAGTTATAGGACTCTTCCGAAATACAGAGACATGTAGTTGAAGCAGAAACCTTGACAACCTTTAAAAACAATCTGGATGAGATAGGACAGCTTAGCTTTCAGTTAACACTAGAATTACCAGAGCCTACGAGAAAACTCGTAAATCCGGCCCAACTTAAATCTGTTCGCACCTCTCCGTCAGTGTCTTTTGTCCTGTAAATGTGCCAATTAAGACAAGCAGCAAGCAGCCTGCTATTCCATCCCCCACCTGACTTAGAACGTGAACAAACTTCTCATAGCTCATGGCTTGTTTGATTATCTGGGAGTGAACTGCTGGAGTTTTAGAGTGGAAATAATAGCTCGTTATTTGAAACACATGCATTTCATGTGTGTTCCGTTTCTACAGTAATCTGTGTAAACACATTGTTAAAACAGAAACTTTTTCATATTTTAGTAATAAATGTTACAAAATGTCAACATAAACTATAGAATGTGTGAAGCTTGAAGCCCAAAGATCAAATAAACACTTTCACAAAAGGTTCAAGGATGATACAACAGTTTCCGTGGCGTAGCAGTACACTGTAAAAAATACTGCGTTAAAATTACTTAAAAAAAAATAAGGCAACAAATTACAAGCAATATTTTTGAGTAGATTTAATATACTGCACTATTGAGTAAACTTAATTTATTAATTAACTCAAATTTACCTAAAATAAATGAGTTTGATTAAATATAAGTAGTGGCAAAAATGGTTTCATTTTACTCCGATTTTCATTTGAATTAAAGTACTCAAAAAAGTGAGTATGCAACGCTGGACAGTAATGACTTAACAAATACATGCTAAAAATCCATATCTCTTTATTTATTTGAACATACAGAGATAGTCACAACAACGGAGTTATATTTTCAAAGAAAAATTAAATCAAATGTCTGAGGATAATTTTTACTGAATTACTGACATTCAAATGTCAATGAAAATTTTCTTTTCTTTTTTTAAACTTTCTTCAAAAAGTATATCTCAATCAAATAATGTCCCAGGAATGAGTGGTAAACTGGAAGGAAACGGAGAGTGAAAGCGTGAAATCCTGCAGCAGGCTCCGCTCTTCAAACACTTCCTGCATTTACGCCAACATATCCTCTTAAATTTAAATTTTTAATTTTTTTAATTTTTTAATATTTAAATTTTTAAATATCCTCTCACATATCCCAGTATGTGGATTGTAACACCAGGGGAAACAGGACTATCGACCTACTGTATGTAAACGTTAAAGACGCATACAGCGCCACCCCGCTGCCTGCGCTTGGGAAAGCAGATCATAACCTGGTTCTGCTTCAGCCTCAATACAAACCAAGAGTGAGGGCACTACCTACAACCACACACTCATTCAGGAAGTGGTCACCTGAGGCAGAGCAGGCTCTGAGAGACTGCTTTGGAACTACAGACTGGGATATCCTGCTGGGGTCACATAGTAAGAACATTGAAGAGGCTGTTGAGTGCACAACTGATTACATCAACTTCTGTATGGACATTGTAGTTCCAGTAAGAACAGTACGCTGCTATGCTAACAACAAGCCATGGGTTACAAGTGACATCAAGGGCCTTTTGAACCAGAAGAAAAGGGCTTTTAAAGGTGGTGATCAGCATGAGCTCAAGAGCATGCAGAAGGAACTCCGAGTCCAACTCAGGGCGGCGAAAGAGCAGTAAGAAAGGAGAAAGCTGGAGCAGAAGTTGCAGAACAACAGCATGAAGGAAGTGTGGGATGGGATGAAGATTATCACGGGCTGCAGCTCGAAGCGGGGTGCCGCCATCGAGACAGACGTGGAGAGAGCAAACCAAATGAACAACTTCTTTAATAGGTTTGATCACCCTAACCCACTCTCACCTCGGAGTACTGCATCCTCCAACCATCCTTCTGCTGATACCAGCATAGGTGAGATATCCCCACCCACAATTACAGCAGCCCATGTGAGCAGAGAGCTGAAAAGACTTCGTGCCAGCAAAGCAGCAGGTCCAGATGGTGTATCGCCACGACTGCTGAAGACCTGTGCGTTGGAACTGGGGAGTCCTCTACAGCGCATCTTCAACCTGAGCCTGGAACAGGGGAGAGTCCCAAGGCTTTGGAAAACATCTTGTATCACCCCTGTCCCAAAGGTATCACGTCCTAGTGAGCTGAATGACTTCCGGCCTGTTGCTCTGACATCACATCTGATGAAGACCATGGAGCGGCTGCTGCTTCACCACCTGAGGTCACAGGTCCGCCACAACCTCGACCCTCTGCAGTTCGCATACCAGGAGAAGGTGGGAGCGGAGGATGCCATCATCTATATGCTACACCGATCCCTCTCCCACCTGGACAGAGGCAGTGGTGCTGTAAGAATTATGTTTTTGGACTTCTCTAGCGCCTTCAACACCATCCAACCTCTGCTCCTTAGAGACAAGCTGACTGAGTTGGGAGTAGACTCACACCTGGTGGCATGGATTGTGGACTATCTTACAGACAGACCTCAATATGTGCGTCTTGGGAACTGCAGGTCTGACATTGTGTTCAGCAATACAGGGGAGCCGCAGGGGACTGTACTTTCTCTGGTCCTGTTCAATCTATATACATCAGACTTCCAATACGACTCGGAGTCCTGTCACGTGCAAAAGTTCGCTGATGACACTGCTATTGTGGGCTGCATCAGGAGTGGGCAGGAGGAGGAGTACAGGAAGCTAATCAAAGACTTTGTTAAATGGTGCGACTCAAACCACTTACATCTTAACACCAGCAAAACCAAGGAGCTGGTGGTGGATTTTAGGAGGACCAGGCCCATCATGGACCCTGTGATCATCAGAGGTGACTGTGTGCAGAGGGTGCAGACCTATAAATATCTGGGAGTGCAGCTGGATGACAAATTGGACTGGACTGCCAATACTGATGCTCTATGTAAGAAAGGTCAGAGCAGACTATACTTTCTGAGAAGGTTGGCATCCTTCAACATCTGCAGTAAGATGCTGCAGATGTTCTACCAGACGGTTGTGGCGAGTGCCCTCTTCTATGCGGTGGTGTGCTGGGGTGGCAGCATAAAGAAGAAAGACGCCTCACGCCTGGACAAACATGTTAAGAAGGCAGGCTCTATTGTAGGAGTAAAGTTGGACAGTTTAACATCTGTGGCAGAGCGACGGGCACTAAGCAAACTCCTGTCAATCATGAATAATCCACTACATCCACTGAAAAGTTTCATCTCTACTTTATTAATCCCAATGGGAAATTCACATAATCCAGCAGCAGTATACTGATACAAAGAAACAATATTAAATTAAATAGTAATAAAAATGAAAAAATGAAGAAAAAAAAAAAAATGTTAGCATTTACTCCCCCGGGTGGAATTGAAGAGTCGCATAGTGTGGGGGTAAATGAATGGCCGCCTTTTCACTACTTTTCAGTATGCGACAGCGAAAATCCTGAAATTAAATAGGAAATAGGAAATCAAACATCGCTTAATAAATCAGTGTTAAAAATTAACCAGAAAATACATGGCCTATGTAGAACACTAATTAAATAAGAGGTCAAATAATACCGTGACGTTTAGGCAAACGTCTTTATATGTTGTTTACAGGTCGTAATTTAGGACACATACCATATCGTTCTCAAACTTATCTCAAAGTGTCATTTTCTTTTTCTGTGTAAAATAAAAGTTTTAAACAATAAAAAAAAAACATATGAACATACATAACTATCCGAGAAATGTGCTTGCTTTTTAAAGCAAACCAACGAGGTAAGTTGTTAGAAAGACGCTACCGTGCCCGCCATGTTTCCCACATGAAGGGAAAGGTTTCGTGAAAACAACAAATGCTTACATCTGTAACTATATGAAATGAAATACTAGTTATTCATTACGGAATTAATATGCTTTATACTTACACATTCGTAGTAAAATAGCTCTTATTATGGATAAGCGTTACAGCTGAATGCGTTGTTGTAAAGACCAAGAAATCGATGTTAGAGGAAGTGCCGTGTCATTACATTTCGATGTGAGAGGAAGTGCCCTGTCATTAAATTTAACTTAACTTAAATGTGTTCAATTCACAGTATATTTTTTTTACTTAGAATAAGTTATAAAAAATGTTTACATTTTAAGAAAAATAATAAGTTAACATTATTCTTAATTTTTTTAATGAATCTATAATAATAAAAGGCAAAGCCCTCACTCACTCACTGACTGACTGACTGACTGACTGACTGACTCATCACTAGTTCTCCAACTTCCCATGTAGGTAGAAAGCTGAAATTTGGCAGGCTCATTCCTTACAGCTTACTTACAAAAGTTAAGCAGGTTTCATTTCGAAATTCTACACGTAACGGTCATAACGGTCGATAACGGTCGACAACGTCCGTCATGTTGAACTTTCTTATTTATGGCCCCATCTTCACGAAATTTGGTAGGCGGCTTCCCTGCGCTAACCGAAACCGATGTATGTACTTATTTCGATGGTATGACGCCACTGTCGGCCGCCATATTGAACTTTCCAATGTCACCAATTTTCAAACTTCCCGTGTAGGTAGAAGGCTGACCCCATCTTCACGAAATTCGGTAGGTGACTTCCCTGCGCTAACCAAAACCGATGTACGTACTTATTTCGATGGTATGACGCCACTGTCGGCCGCCATATTGAATTTTCTAAACGTCACTAATTCTCCAACTTCCCGTGTAGGTAGAAGGCTGAAATTTGGTAGGCCCATTCCTTACAGCTTACTTACAAAAGTTAAGCAGGTTTCATTTCGAAATTCTACGCGTAACAGTCATAACGATCAACAACGTCCGCCATATTGAACTTTCTTATTCATGGCCCCATCTTCACGAAATTTGGTAGGCAGCTTCCCTGCGCTAACCGAAACCAATGTGCATACTTATTTCGGTGGTATGACGCCACTGTCAGCCGCCATATTGAACTTTCCAACGTCACTAATTCTCAAACTTCCCGTGTAGGTAGAAGGCTGAAATTTGGCAGGCCCATTCCTTACAGCTTACTTACAAAAGTTAAGCAGGTTTCATTTCGAAATTCTACGCATAACGGTCAAAACGATCAACAACGTCCGCCATGTTGAACTTTCTTATTTACAGCCCCATCTTCACGAAATTTGGTAGGTGACTTCCCTGAGCTAACCAAAACCAATGTACGTACTTATTTCGGTGGTATGACGCCACTGTCAGCCGCCATATTGAATTTTCCAACATCACTAATTCTCCAACTTCCCGTATAGGTAGAAGGCTGAAATTTGGCAGGCTCATTCCTTACAGCTTACTTACAAAAGTTAAGCAGGTTTCATTTCGAAATTCTACGCGTAACGATCAACAACGTCCGCCATGTTGAACTTTCTTATTTATGGCCTCATCTTCTCGAAATTTGGTAGGCGGCTTCCCTGCACTAACCGAAACCAATTTACGTACTTATTTCAGTGGTATGATGCCACTGTCGGCCACCATATTGAACTTTTCAACAGTCTTTGTTACATATGGGCCCATCTTCAAGAAATTTGGTACACGGGTTCCCAACGCTAACTGAATCCTATTTACGTACATATATACGTCCATAGCCTGCAGCTTGGTCACCATGTGAGGCGGCGTTGGGTCTCCCATCCCATCACCTCCCACGTTGTTGGCTGCCTGCCTATATAAGGCCGTCCGTCGCTCCAGTCTCTACATTCCCTTCCTTGCTTCGCCACGGGATTCACGTCTCCCTGCTGATAACTACAGCCTTTTTGTTTAATCCACGGCTTCTCCGCTGTTTTATTGTTTGTTTATTACAATTATAGTTATTGTATAGGTATTTTACACTTACTTTACATTACTCAGGTACCCATTTCCTTCATCATTCCAACC
>JANRMT010062795.1:8682380-8697226 GCA_026402145.1 Polypterus bichir lapradei
TTTTTTTTTTTCACTTTTATTCTCTCACTCACGATCACGATACATACTACTGCCCCTCCACCCAGGGATCTGATGCTATTAGTTTTTATTTGAAACTGGGAATAACTGTAGGTGTGAGTGGCAATGGAACTGGACATTCTGTGATCTGGAGGGATAAAAGCTGACACACAAATGCTGGTGAATCTGCCTTCTTTGTATCTCACCGTCACTTTTTTTTTTTTATTCAGGTTTATTGAGTGTTCCTACTCATGCAGAATTAGTATGCACATTACGGTTTATGATGTTGGTGTTGCATCCTCCTTTTTTTTTTCCATCGCCTTTTCTAGTAAGATGCAATGATGAAGTTCCTCTGCAATATGAGCCATGAACACTCCTCTTTTCACAGTGGCCCCATGCATGCCTTGCACAGTACATATGCGTTGATCTTGCTGCATTGAATAAGCTCATGCCTTCTGCTGCACGATGTCGACGCAGCACTGAGAAAAAAAAGAAAGAGACAAATATATGGGACACTATTGCAATATTATTTGAAAACGAACAGTGTCAGGTCAGGTTTGAATTTATGCTGGCGCTGCTACTTAGAGTCAGATTGGGGGTGGGGGGGTGAGGGTTGTTAGAGCGTGATCGTGATTGAGAGAATAAAACTGAAAAAAACTAACTTTTACAAGTACCATAAATGTATACTCAATGTCCCATATATTTGTCTCTTTTTTTTTTTTTTTAAGGTATTTCTGAAGAAGGCTTACAAAATATACTGTTACACCGATCAATGCCTCCTCTATAAATTCTGAGTTTTGGTTAGAATTTTCCAAGATTTATTGTACTAAAGATCCCATGGCATAATCATTTTACCAAAAAAAAATCTAGATTCTTACTAAATCAGAATGTCAGTTCAGGAATTCTGTCTGGTTTTAAGGTATATTGTCCTTTGGTTAAGAAAAATGTCAATGGACATTCAGTAGGAAACATGCATTATTTCTCCTGTGATGATCCTGGCGAGAGAAGAAAGCACCTTTAGGTAGGCTTTTTCAGGGCTTAACATAAATTTCTCTATAAAGTACTACATGTGTTTACAAAGGAATTGTTTGAAACCACCAGTTTTACTCTGGTACAATTATGACAGCTATGCTCTGCTCTCGTGTTGCATGATTGTGTTTTATTATAGGCTGAAGTTATCTAAATTTCGAATAAAAAGTGGCAAATTGTTAAGCCTATATTAAGTATAAAGTTCCTGCTTGTAAAGCATCCTCTCTATTTTATTCTGATGAACATCTGTGTCCTTGAGGGCAGATGAAAATAGCATCACATCTGGTGTTGTACCTG
This sequence comes from Polypterus bichir lapradei, assembly GCA_026402145.1. Lineage (NCBI taxonomy): Eukaryota > Metazoa > Chordata > Cladistia > Polypteriformes > Polypteridae > Polypterus > Polypterus bichir. The sequence goes on from JANRMT010062795.1 coordinate 8,683,704, forward strand.
AAGCTGTTCTGACAGTTAACAGCATTTCATATTGTAATACATCTGCAGTTCAGAGGCTAAAAAAATCCTGCTAATCACTCAGAAATCTTGCAGATTTTGTATCCTTAATTAATGTAGAAACAAGGTTCAGAGCATCTCCTACAAGTGAAGTGAATTTGTAAGATGGTGTTTGATAGGTCTTAAAGAGAGCTAGAGGGGCACAAGAAAAAAGCCACATAAATGAAATTATATAAAGTTGATCATAGACTCTGTCTCCCTTCACAGATAATTTACAGCACTTGAGAGACTGAAAATGATGCAATCAGGTTTATTAATAGATTTAATCCAATCTTTATATTGCACTGGGGCACGCAGTAGTATTAGACTGCATCTCAGGCTTCAAGTGATTTTCCAATCTACTAGATCTGAGCTCAGTGGAATTAATTAATATCTTGCTTGTATTAGAACATTGTAAAAATTTTTAAAAAGTTGCCAACGTTTTCATAATGTTTGAAAAAACTTATATTGTCTATAAGTTAATATGCCAGATAGGTGCATACAAACAGACAGTTTTTAATGTAAACAAATTCACTTGTGTGTATGTGACATGCCGCTATTTCTTTTTTATATACTATTAAATTTATGTCTTTTACTTTGGGTTTTTATATTATTTTGTATGGTTAGCTACCTTCAGATGATGCAATAATGCCTCTAGATTTAAATTGGCATCTGAAAATTTGGAGAGTCACATCCCTGTGTGTATCGCTTTTGGATATGTTCAAATATATATATACAGGTATATATATATATATATATATATAATGTGAATTTCACTACTCTTCATCTGCTCACAAAGGCTGTCTTACGTGCAAATTCTGTAGCTACCTATAAAACAGCTTTGCTTAATGCCCATTCTCCTTAACAATAAAGCTTTACTTATTCATAAGCTCATTCAAGAGAAGGAACTGACCATACTGTGCTTAGCTGAAATGAGGCAACAGCCCAATAACTGTTTTTATCTGAATCAAGCAATCCCTCCAGGATTTTCCTATATGTCTTAGGCTTATGAATCTGAATGTGATGGTGGTACTGATGTCATTTACAGAACTGGTTTTAAATGAAAATACACTTAGTATCTTATAAATCCTTTGAATGTGCTAAGATTCAGTTATTAGACTTGCAGCCTTTCACTATTATTACAGTGTATCGTTCCCCCAAACATTGCAAATATTTTAATGCTAAACTTTTGCTTTATTTCAGCTACAGCCCTTTCTTCAAATATTTTATTATTTAGTGATCTTAATATTCATGTTGATTCGCCACAGTGTTCTTTTGGTGCTGATGTTTTATCTGTTCTAGGATGCTATAGTATTACTAGCATTTACTTTCACTACTCACTGTAAAGAACACACACTTTATCTGGTGTGCTCCTCTGGTTCAGCTCTATGTAATGTTATGCACTTGATTTTCCAGTCTCTGATTACTTTTAATATGTTGACTTAGTTAACTAAAACAAACCATATTTGCATTCTTCTTTCTTTTCCTAATCTGAAAAATCTTCAACCATCTGTTCTTGGTTCCCTTATTAGTAAGAAACTTTTTCCTGACCACTGGCGTAGCAATTGATTGTGCAGATTGTACAAAGCACAAGGGCATGTGAGCTTGGGGGGCCCACTCAAGGCCATATAGATTTAAAAAAAAAAAATTAATAACTAAAACAGCGGTTTCACAGTCTTGATTCAGTGGCTTCATTGTTCAATTTCTTGTGTCACCATCAACTCTGACCTCGATGGCTGACGATGAATTGTATGCTGCTGCTGATCTTCTCGTTGAACGCTATAGCACTGACATTGCATTGGCGTCTTCCGCTCAGTTGTTGTCATTTTGTGCTTGTTTTCAATCCATCTTGTCTGTAATTTGTTTTATTGTGTACCTTAGTATGGCTTACTGTGCATTAGTGTCACTACTATGAGAATTTGTGAGTGTGACCACTTTATGATGTCCATTTTCTCAGAATTTATGTAAAACGAGGTCAATTGTGTAGTAGTATTCTGTCAGCTGGTGTTGTCATTTTAATTATTTACAAATTGAAATTGCTTCATTGTATAAAACAAAAGTTTCTACTTTGTACCTTACGTTACATTTTAATCATCTTCTTTCATAAAGTTGTCTTGGATAATTAGCATGTCCACATTTAACATAGATGTATGTACTTCCCACACCTCCCACATTCCATTTCCATAATTTATTTTATTTTTGCTAACTTACAGCGGCTGTAATAAAGCGATTTAAAAAGTTATTACAAGTTTCATTTTGAGAGCTGGTTTGTTTGTCAACAGTGTGTGATCTGATAGTGTCATGGTCTCAGATGCCACTGCCTAGCCGGCAACTCAGAACTATACAACTGTTTTCACTTACATCCTGAATGAGTATCGCCTCACATGTCACAACTTATTTCTCAGATTTCTCTTTAGTTATTGATGTTTTGATATCAAAGATGATCAGTAAATCTAATTCATCTACGTGTCAACATGACCCTATTCCCAATATGAGTAATGAGTTTTTCCTTAGTCAAAGTTCATTGGCCACCTCTCTAACTCTCTTGATAGCTGTCATTAGGCACTTCACTGATTCTTCCTGATGTCTTTCCTTCACTCCAGCCAGAAGCCATAGGAAAACAGCATAAACTTAAATTCACTATTTATTTTTCAGTCTGTTTATTGCAGTCTTATTTTGTACTTTGAGCTCGTATCTGTGTGTTTTATGTTTTTATTATGGTGCATTATCCATTTCAATTTTCTATTGGGGATTAATAATATATATGTAATCTTAGTTTGGAATTTTACACAATTTCTATTTCTCAAAAGCTATTATTGGAATGACTATCTTCACTGGGTATAACTGGTACTGGTTATTCATGGTTTCAGTCTTAATTAATAAATTTCTATGCATTCAACAGAATAACTGCATTTCTCATAATACGTCTGTTACCCATGGTGTGCCACATGGTTCAGTACTAGACCCCTTGCTTTTATCTCTTATGTACCATTGTGGTATTTAGTTTCATTGCTATGATGACAATTCACAAAGAAGGTTCTTAGAAGGTTCTCAGTGCTCAGTTTTTATGTTGGAGTGAATTGCCTGGAGTTGTAGAGGGTAAATAATATATCATCATTTGTCGATGTTATATCCTCTTTTTCTTTTTCCATTGTCTTTTCGTATAAGAAGTGACAACGAAGTTCCTCTGCAAGGTGAGCCAAGAACACTTTTCTTTTCTCATGTGGACCCCGTGTATGCCTTGCACAGTAAATGTACGTTCATTGCCGCCAGGTCAAGCATGTTGTAGCACACTGCAGCCGGCCACCTGCATGTTCCTGTTTGCACTGAATTAACTAATGCCTTCTGGTCCATGATGTCAACGCAGCACTGGGGAAAAAATGAAAGAGACAGATTTCCTTTTGTGAAAGTGTTTATTTGAGCCTTCAGACATTATACAGTTCATGTCTAATTTTTGTCATTTATTACTAAAACATGAAAAATGTTTCTGTTTGATCGATGTGTTTACATATATTGTTGTAGACACAAAAGACACATGAAATGTATGTATTCCAAATGATGATATATTATTTACCCTGTACAACTCCAGCATTTCACTTCAACATAAACACTAAGTACTGAGAACCTTCTTTATAAATTGAGCTGTGGCAAAGGGTGGGGGATGGGATAGTAGGCTGCTGGCTGTTTGTGCTGATCAACACATTTACAAGACAAAAGATGATGAGGGAGAGGTACGAAGGGATTTAAGGTGGACCGGGATTATGAGTTTTTTCGTAGGCTTTGGTAATTCTAGTTTTAATGGCTTCCATGATAATACAATTTAGATGTGGAATCATCTGGACAAGCTTAATAGTTCCAGGTCTGAAGTTTTTCTTGTGTGATCTAAATCTACCCTTTTAAATTTTAGAAATGTTAGGATCTGTATTGATGACACATCATTCTTTTACACCTTCAAGTCAAGAGCCCTGGTATTATTTTTGACAGCACTCTATCTCACTTTAACACTACATCCTATGCTGCCTTTTATCACCTTTATAACATTTCAAGACTTTGTCCCTCATTGTCCTACTCTCTGGCTAAGACTCTAGTTCATGCATTCATCAGATCAAGGCTAGACAATTGTAATGTATTATCTTTTGTCCCTACAAAATGGACTATAAAAGATAAATTGGAAGTGAAACTTCAACACAACAACATCAAAGAGCTGTGGTATAAAGAGTGTGTATAAAGGTGTAGCTATAAAGAGATGAAGAACCAGGCAACAGCAGGTGATGAGGATAAGGTCAATGAGTTTAACTCGTTTTACAACAGGTCTGACATGGTGTCCAGTACCAGCAGAATGGATGACCTGTTCCCTCTCCCACCATTGCAGAGACAGATTTGGCTCTTCACTATTGCAGCAGCTTATGTTAACAGTCATACTTTAAATGAGATTTTTAAAATAAATAATTGTGATTGGTGTGTAAATGAGTTACTGGAAACTGTGATTTCAGTAAAAGAGATTTAGGAAATAGCTTGTTAAAAGTGTGAAGCATAGAGTTCTTTCGCATTCAGATTTTCAGTAAAGGTATTCATTATGGCTTTTATAATTGAGTTTTGAAAAGTATAGTGATTAATAGTTATCCCCCAATTGTATTATTAGTTGTAACAATGAAGAGCTCTCTGTTATATAAAATAAATCCTTGGATGAGAGAAGACTTTTTTCAAGGGATTTTTTCAAGTCCCGCAAGGCAAGACTTTGGCCATGAGGTTTTTTGAAGTCACACCCTCCTCTCAACCATATTCAACCAAGCCCACAGTCCTCTCACTTCTCATTCGTGTGAATGCTTTTGACAGACACAGTTCCTGCTCTCTCAGCTCTTATACATTTTAACGTTTTCCTCACTTTAAGTTCCCAATTAAAAAAGACGTGTTATGTCCAAATCTTATTGAAGAATTTCATCCTGAAGGGTTATCAACAGAAAAAATGAGTACACGGGCAATCCTAGCACAGAGAAACGATGAAGTCAAACGAATTAACACCAAAAATGCAAATTGGTTAAATGCTGTGACAGAATTAGGGTTTGCTCGGACCCTTGTACCCTCAGACTACACGTCAGACACCAGATAAAAGTCCAAATAATTATTTATTATAATAATAAAGTGCACAAAGCACACTCCACTCCCAAATACTCCAATAATAAATCACAAATAAACCAACAATACAATCCTCCAGCTCCCAGACGCGTTGCCACCCTTCCACCCAGCTCAGCTCGCCATCTGGGAGCTCCCACAGTCCTTTTATATCTCCTGACCCGGAAGTGTTTCTGCCCAACAGTCCACAAATCCTTATTCCTTCCGGGTCAGGGTAAACAATGTTTTTTCTCACCCCGGAAGCCCGTCGCTCTTCCTATGATGAACTTCCGGGTCATAGGGCACGAAGAACTCTTCGGTCCTCCCTGCAGCTCCCTCTCGTGGCCCCCATGGCATCCAGCAGGGCGGTGCATAAAAACTCCATTGTCCATGATGCCCTGCTGGTCTTCTGGGGACCTCCATGCTGCAAGGAGGGCTCCACCTGGCGGCTTGGGGGTATTGGCCGGGATACATAGCCGGCCATATCTTACAATGCGTATCAATAGTCTATGCTAAAACAGTTGGTGGTGATTGCGTGGAAGATGAAAACATCAACTTACAATATCCCGAAGAATATCTACAACCATTAACACTGTCCAGTCTTCCTCCACAAGAATTACTGTAGAAAGAAGGATGTAGTACATCTTCCGCGATTAACATAAGACAACAAAGGAGATCTTAATATGCCATTCGTATTAAAATGTTAACAGTTTCCTATTAGAATAGCTTTTGCAAAGACAGTTAACAAATCTCAGAGCCAAACATTCAAAAAAGACGTTGCATTGTCACGATGAATGTCCAAACACAGAATCAAAATTCAGTGCAATGTTGATGAAATTTTAATTCAAAACTAGTTTTTACTGAAGTTTTACAGTAAAAATGTAACTTTAAAAAGTATTTGTGTATTAATTTCAAAACAAACAGAATTAAATTGTATTACACAACGAATAACTCTAACGCAACATGAAACATAATTTACTTTCAAATTATTACGTTTTACTATTTTTTAATTTGGTTAATTACTCACTATAATGTAAAATAGTTCTATTATGCATATGTAACAATTCCCATGAAAATAAAAATCTGTTTAAACAGTACATCTGCATCCCCATACGCGAGCGGCAGAACTGCAAAGAGGCTAGTACGTATCTCAGGCCCGGGGGTTGGCAACCGAAGCAAGATATTTGAGCAGCAGAGATAGTAAACAGTATACAGCAGGTTTGTTGCAAGATGGATGTGAGATTGTAGCATATGGGTAACTCAGCTGATAAATGTTTATTTCAAGCGCATGGCAGTCTTATAATCACTAAACTTTTTTGCAAGGTTGGATATTGTCAAAATTGTAATTTCTGTAGAAGATATAATTTTTTTAAACAGTCTTCCACTAATTGTAAAGTTTTTTTAATGTGCAAGTTGGGCTTAAATAAAATGGCTGTCATGGCTTCAAATCCTACACACGTAGGCAACACAGAGAATAACTTTTTGCAGTATTTCTTTAAATGTGTTATGAACCCAATAGTGAAACATCTACCACAACCCCATACTTTCTAAATTATAAATTAGTCCTTAATAATCAGATGTATTTTCTGTATGGTGATAACATGTGCATTCATAAAAGTTAGGTACGATAATCTTGTATTTAATTTTAGTCTGTAGGCTAATCCTTTGACAAGCTCATTGATAAAGTTCAGTGAGACATGCAGCTTAGGTTAATTTGTTGCTGTAAATTTTCCAATATGAAAGTTTGTTTTTTTCTAATGGTGGTTGCTATTTAAGCACATTTTCTTCTGCAATCTACAACTGCCTTGTTATATTCCATGAACGTTGGTCTTCAGGAGTTATTAAAGTGCACACGCACTGCAACTTTATTGTGAGTCTGTCATATATTCAAGCAATCCTATCTTTTCTATTACCCTGCGAAAGCCATTCTCATAAAAGTGAGCTAATTAACAATGATAGATAGATAAATAGATAGATAGATACTTTATTAATCACAAGGGGAAATTCACATAATCCAGCAGCAGTATACTGATATATAAAAAAAAAATATATATATATATTAAATTAAAGAGTAATAAAAATGCATGTAAAAACAGACAATAACTTTGAATAATGTTAGCATTTACTCTCCTGGGTGGAATTGAAGAGTCTCATAGTGTGGGGGAGGAACGATCTCCTCAGTCTGTCAGTGGAGCAAGACAGTGACAAAAGTCTGTCACTGAAGCTACTCCTCTGCCTGGAGATGACACTGTTCAGTGGATGCAGTGGATTCTTCATGATTGACAGGAGTTTGCTTAATGCCCTTCGCTCTGCTACAGATGTTAAACTGTCCAACTTTATTCCTACAGTAGAGCTTGCCTTATTAACATGTTTGTCCAGGCGTGAGACATCCTTCTTCTTTATGCTGCCTCCCCAGCACACCACCGCGTAGAAGAGGGCACTTGCCTCAACCGTCTGGTAGAACATCTGCAGCATCTTATTGCAGATGTTGAAGGACGCCAACCTTCTAAGGAAGTATAGTCGGCTCTGACCTTTCTTACACAGAGCATCAATATTGGCAGTCCAGTCAAATTTGTCCTCCAGCTGTACTCCCAGGTATTTATAGGTCTGTACCCTCTGCACACAGTCTCCTCTGATGATCACGGGGTCCATGAGGGGCCTGGGCCTCCTAAAATCCACCACCAGTTCCTTGGTCTTACTGGTGTTCAGGTGTAAGTGGTTTGAGTCACACCATTTAACAAAGTCTTTGATTAGCTTCCTGTACTCCTCTTCCTGCCCACTCCTGATGCAGCCCACAATAGCAGTGTTATCAGTAATCAATAATCAAGTAATCAATGCAATAGAATAAAAAAAAAAAAAACTTGGACAGAACAGGCTTTAGAAGTTTTTGATTGTTAGAGAGTATTAATATCTCAATAATGACCATATACATTTAAAGCAGTTTCCTGGGCTGTGACTATAGTGAATGCCAAATAGAGATTTTTGTGTGTATAGTGATGGCTTAAAATATGCCAGAAATTGCTAATGATGAGTGTATTCAGCAACCAAACAGGTCTTGGTGGAGAAGGTGGATTATTGGTCTTGTATGCCTTTAATGAAATTATTTAAAAAATCAACACCACCCGACTATAAATGGTTTATGCTTCAGGAGGTAGTGACAACTAGCTGTACATTTCATTACACTGAACATCTATATCTTTTTTGACACTTCTTTGCTGGTAAGCTCAATGTCTGTATTTGAAACTCGAATTAAAAAATAATTTTCAATAAAATAATGGCATAAATGAACATCTCCATTAATGAAGAATCTTCTCTGTGAAAAAGTATATCTTGAGCCCAGTAGAATAACATTTATGTGTCTGGAAATGGAATATGTCACATAGCAAATGTGCAGGTCTCTGCCCTCCTCTGGAATAATATGTTAGTGAAATTCAGTATTCTCACTTGTTTTCCTCCTTTTGTAGATGCAAAACAGTCATGGATGCTGTGAAATGCTCTTGTTCACAAATGCTATAATTTACTTGTAGTGGTAACGATTTTTCAATTGGAGCTGAAGAGGGTGCTTGTACTTGTCTCACTTCCTTAACAAGTAGTCACATTAGCCTCCTGAGAACCCAGATGTTTGTTTATTTGTTTTATTATTTGCAGCTGTTTATCTGCATTCTGGTGGATTATAAGTGTTCCATGTGCATTTTTATATCATTGAGGAAACAAAATTTAAGCAGATTAGCTGCATTTATTTTGGTATCCAGGAAATGTTATAAATGTTTATATATTGTTTTAAATATTTATTGTGGTGGGAAAGTACTGTAAACTAGAGAGTGTGCTTTGTCTCTTAACATTATGTACTTCATATTATGAGGTTTATAAGTATTCACTCACCTTATCACTCATGAATGGTTATAATTTTGTAATAGCTCAAGTTTAGGCATTTTGTTGACAGACTGCACCTTTGTTTAAAATGTACCAAGATACAAACTGTCCCCACATGAGTTTATTAAAATAAAATACACACATGTGGATTTATCCTATTGGATCTTACACTTGTTCAGTGTAAGAAAAATAAAATAGTTGATATTTTTGTATATTTTTTAATTCCTTTTAAATTTCAGCATGGAACATTTATGAATACGTCCAATTCCAATAGATGGTGCACGAGAATTTTCCATAAAGTCATTGAATTGCAGCAGCATTTATTTTAATCAGGACACTGGTAATGGGATTACTGTAAATGTCATTTTATGTCATATTACAAAGTGCCTGTTAATATGTAGTGTCTTAGACATCTGCATAGGCTCAAACAACGTAGTGCCCTATTCTTTGTTTCATACATATTACTTTCTGGATGCAATCAACCAATTTTCATTTTCCTTCTGGATTGCTAACATTATTGTTATCCCAGAAGTTACAAGTGACAAAATAATACGGTTTGAGGGGTTAAATGTAACTATAACTATACAGTGTTGCTGGCTAAAGCTGAGCTTGGCTCAGGGTTGTTGATGAATCAGGGCCAAATTGCCTGGCATTTTATTAAGCCAAGCCATACTGTGAAAGCCCTAGAAAATCAGGTGAAAGCTCACAGAACATGTGTGGCTCAGCTTGGTACTATCATAGAAAAATACATTTAAGGGCAAAATGTATACTTGGGCTTTAAATGGTTCATCAGCTATTGATGGAAAACCTTTTTTATAACCGTTGTAGCCACAATGAGCCCACAATGTTTTTGTGCCCTGTTTGAATAAAACAAGGTCATTGCAAGCAGGATTACATGAAGTGCAGCTGAAGGAGTTTGTGTGAGATGCTTAGCCCTCTAAATATCCACAAAGGTCATTTGTGTAATCTTTTGTGAAAGTCACAGAGGTCTCATTAAAATTCACTGTAATCTTTATACGTGAAAATATAGATATACCAGAGTATTAGTTTGAAGTGCTGAACACATAACAGTATATATCAAAGTTATGTGACAGATACTCCAATTAACAAAGGAAAAACGAGCAACAACAGGTCTTTGAGCAAAAGTACATTACCTCAATAGGAAAAAAAAACAAAAAAAAAAAACTTATGACTGGAAAACTGAGGTTATTTGTATGGAACCACATTAACCACATTATTCTGATTCGGAGTGTTCATCAACAGGTGCTCTGAGATTTGTTTGTCCTGAAATACAGTACATTTCTTCTTCTTATTTATATTTAGTTTCCTCATATTGAATATGAAATTAAATTGACATAATAAAGAGTTGGAAATAATTTGCTTTCAACTTTGAATAGGTTCCATGTGGCTTCAGGAAATATAAATAATCTATTAAATAGTATGGCGGATTTTAGAAGATTATAAACTAAACAATTAAAATACAAATTTAATTTATAAGTTATAAAGCATGCCCCACTAGCCCTGTTAATTAATAGTTATGCTGTATAGAAACCCTTGAGGAAACTAGCTTAATTGGGTCCTATACTAATTGTATTCTTCAGTGTGTTTGCTTTTATAAACAATTATTTCTTTAGTCGGGATATATGTATTTAGGTAAATAAACACTCTTTCACCTATGCCCAAAATGAAAATTGCATTTAGTTTGACTTGTTGGGTTTTCATTTTAAATGAACATTGTTTAATGCATAGACAAGTAACAAATCTAAACACATCAGTCTCTTGTCCATTATAGTGAAAAGTGGAAAATGAGCACATTCCTGTTATGCTGCTCTTTGAATGTCATTGGCAGTTTCAGCTGACTTGTGCATAGCTTGTTTCTGTAAATGGTATAATAGCTAGCCTAGCAGGGTAGTAGCATTTGTTACATACTGTAACTTTTTTAAGCTTAATTTATGAAGACGCTGCAATTGAAATACCCACATTCTTTCACTAAGTACTTTAATTTGAAATAAATAGGTCCATAATTAAGCTTCATAATAAATCTCTTCATTACTTCCTCTTCCCAGCCATCTTTGTTCAGAATAATGTACCATCTGCTTTAGACTGTCTGCTGATGGCACCTCCTAAAACTGCACAATGCTTCTTAATTCTTATTCCAAAGCTGTGGAGAAAAGCTTCTTACTATCATTATAACAACTTCACATTTGCTGATGTTCAGGAACCTCTTGAAAATTTATTTATTTACAAAGTATCTTGAGATTTCCTAGACTTCTACCTCTCAGCAGTTCTCCAGAATAATTTGCAGTTGCACCAGTCTAATCAACCATCATACATCTTTAATCTCTTTTTGTCGACCAACTATAATACTGCACTTCTTGTATTGTGTTTTGCTGTGGATTTCAGATACTTGTGAACTTTTTACCTTCAAATCACCCATATTGTGTTATGATTTGCTTTGTAAGTTGTCTGTTAAGTATGGAGTCATTTATTGTAAAATGTATATAGATACAATGCCTGTTTGAGTTATGGGCCACCAAACTCCAATTAGATCAACGATGCACGTGCAGTTAAAAAAGAATAGAAAATAAATTGAGGTTAACTAACATTCCACTGCCAATCCAAGTGGGACACACAGAAAAGACAGCTCTGATGCAGGGATACCTCTTCCTTAGTTTGGTAGATTAAGAAGATGAGTGAAAGAAGGGACCTGAATTTTTAAAAAGAAAACTTTGATAAATCTGTTTTCCGTAAATGAATACAAAAATGAAGAGACAAGAAACCAGAAAATAACAAATCTGATGACAAGGTATGACAATTAAATCTTAAGTAAGTGATTTCAGGATCAAACCCTATAGATGTAAGTTTGAAATTGTACCTGAGAAATCCAAAAAAGAAAGACACATGCAATACAAGCAAAGCTTAAGAATTTAAAATTTTACTGCTTGACTTACACTTGCCAATGCTATAGCCAGATTCCAAATGATATGAGCTGACAGATCAACAGTTGTCTATAAATGTCCACAGTGTATAATAGTAATTTACAAAAGACACAAAAAATCATCTAAACATAATTCTCAATGTGAGAGAAATACCACTTAGCTCATAACTAATTATAGGATTTTCAGAGGCAGCAATGAATTTCAGCAGCAGTGTAACAAATCTAAGAAATGGACCTACTTTTAGAAAATGCTTCTGACTCAATGTACGACGTAACAACGTCTACATAGACAAAAACACAGGACAGTCTATGTCAGTCACTTAGAGCCAGTTCAGCACACTGATCTTTCTTCTTCTTCTTTCGGCTGCTCCCATTAGGGGTCGCCCCAGCAGATCATCTTGCTCCATATCTTCCTGTCCTCTACATCTTGTTCTGTCACACCCACCACCTGCATGTCCTCTCTCACCACATCATTAAACCTCCTCTTAGGCCTTCCTCTTTTCCTCTTTCCTGGCAGCTCAATCTTTAACATCCTTTTCCCAATATACTCAGCATCTCTCCTCTGCACATGCCCAAACCAACACAATCTTGCCTTCTCTGACTTTGTTTCCCATCTGTCCAACCTGAGCAAACCCTCTAATGTACTCATTTCTAATCCTGTTCATTCTCGTCACACCCAATGCAAATCTTAGCATCTTTAACTCTGCCACCTCCAGCTCTGTCTCCTGCTTTCTGGTCAGTGCCACCGTCTCCAACCCATATAACATAGCTGGTCTCACTACCGTCCTGTAGACCTTCCCTTTCATTCTTGATGATAACTGTCTGTCATAAATTACTCCTGTCACTCTTCTCCACCTGTTCCACCCTGCCTGCATTTTCTTTTTCACCTTTCTTCCCCAATCCCCGTTACTCTGTACTGTTTATACCAAGTATTTAAACTCATCCACCTTCACCAACTTTACTCCCTGCATCCTCACCATTCCACTGATCTCCCTCTCATTTACACACATGTATTCTGTCTTGTTCCTACTGACCTTCATTCCTCTCCTCTCCAGAGCATATCTCCACCTCTCCAGGGTCTCCTCAATCTGCTCCCTACTCTTGCTACAGATCACAATGTCATCAGCAAACATCATAGTCCAAGGGGACACTTCTCTAATCTCATCTGTTAAACTGTCTATCACCATTGCAAATAAGAAAGGACTCAGAGCTGATCCCTGATGTAATCCCACCTTCATGTTGAATGCCTCCGTCACTCCTACCGCTGACCTTACCATGGTCTCACTTTCCTCGTACGTATCCTGTACAACTCTTATGTACTTCTCTGCTACTCCTGACTTCCTCATATAATACCATAATTCCTCTTGGGGCACCCTGTCATATGCTTTCTTCAGGTCCAGAAAGACACAATGGAACTCCTTCTGGCCTTCTCTATACTTCTCCATCAACATCCTCAGAGCAAACATTGCATCTGTGCTGCTCTTTCTTGGCATGAAACCATACTGCTGCTCACTAATCTATCTATCTATCTATCTATCTATCTATCTATCTATCTATCTATCTA
>JANRMT010062795.1:8706500-8727013 GCA_026402145.1 Polypterus bichir lapradei
TGAGTTTGACACATATGGACTAAATAGAACTTGAAAAGATATATTTTTTCAAATGTGATCGCGCAATTCAGATAGAGTTGACGCGCACTACAGCCTGCATGCCTCAATAAGTCATCCTCCCCTCGCTCTTACTTTTTTACCGTTCATCTAATGAATACACTGAGTATGGCTTTACCAAAACAATCATTGATGGCGAATAAAGTATCCATTATTCGAGTATGTAGATCGGGGTATATATATACATATATATATACCCGCGTATCGCAGCGGAGAAGTAGTGTGTTAAAAAAGCTATGAAAAAGAAAAGGGAACATTTTAAAAATAACGTAACATGACTGTCAATATACAGTATTTGTTTTGTGAGTGTTACTGATTGTTGCTGTCATCAAGGATTTGATTATCATTTCTTTCAATCAGGTTCGTATTTGTAGGATGTGTTGTGTTCAAGTTACATTCCGTGTTTGTCAATCGTTGTAAAGATTACAGGTTTCATTCATCGATTCGTTTCTTACTGCATCAATAAACAGTTCGTCTTCTTCTTTATCTGAGACCTGACACACTGCATGCATGGGTTTTTTTTTTACACTGTCTTCCTTTAGCGGGACATTGACTTTTTCCACCGTGTGCTTTGTTTCCGCAGTAGCTGGATTTATGAATATGCTTGTATGTATCAGACGCTTCATATTTTTTGCTGCCTTTTCAATTGTGTAATTCGGTTTTTGTTCAGCACTCTTTGGAACTGTTGCTTTTTGTCTGTGCACTGCGTCAGTTCACGTGAGCCGCTCGGTGTACATGCATCGATGGTTCCCAGCTGTGCTGGTGCCATCTCGTGCTATGTCCATGGCTGTATTTAATGTTACCGAAGTCCTGGCACTTAAAACTTTCTCTCGCAGTTTCGCTGAGTTTGTGCCAAACACCACCCTGACCATCTCATCTTCCTCTGCATAAGCACAGTCCTTCACCCGTGAATATTTAGTGGGAGTTTGCTATTGGATTGCCGCTGACGGACGGCCTTATATGGGCAGGCACTAAATTACAAACGCCAGCGGCAGCCTGTCTATGAACTTAATTTAAAGTGTAGGTTTACATCGTGCTTTGTTTCCGAAGTAGCAGAACTCATGAATATGGTTGTATATGTCACTCGCTCGCTTCTTATTGTTTCGCTGCCTTCTCAATTATATAATGCATGTTTTCTTCAGCGCTTTTTGGAGGTCTTCCTGGTTTTCTATGTACTGCGTGATTACGTGGGAGGCGTGATGATGTCACACGAAACTCCGCCCCCACGGCGTTCAAGCTCATCTCCATTACAGTAAATGGAGAAAAACAGCTTCCAGTTATGACCATTACACGTAGAATTTCGAAATGAAACCTGCCCAACTTTTGTAAGGAAGCTGTAAGGAATAAGCCTGCCAAATTTCAGCCTTCTACCTACACGGGAAGATGGAGAATTAGTGATGAGTCAGTCAGTCAGTCAGTCAGTGAGTGAGGGCTTTGCCTTTTATTAGTATAGATAATGTTTATTAATTTTATATTTATATTTTGTAATTTTTATGGGTTTTTCTGATTTGATAAATTTCAACAGAAAATAAAGATAAGTGTGGCTCTTTCCACTAATTGTGTCTTTTATTCACTAACATTGAAATTTGTTTAAGTCATCTATGTGGCTTCTAGTGATGAGTAAAATTATTACCTTTTAATTACAGGGGAGCCACCAAGTGAAAAAATAAAAGGTAACCTATCCTGCTCTAGTTTCAGGAAAACAGTTTATCTAAATGGCATTTTCCACTCGGCATCTATTACGCTTTGTGGGTAATCTCTTTACATATTTGCCTGCAGTATCTCAGTACTCAACATTTTTGGTGTAGTCTCTAAATGTATCCCTTGAAGGCTTGGTCAGCCATAATTCTGATATCCATAGCGTCCCCATTTTACACACTACCTAAATACAACAGGCCCTCTTACTTTTGTTCAGGAGGCCATTTGAACTCTGAATTATTCAAAGTCCAAATCAATTTTCCCCATTAGAAATAATGGAAAGTGAATGAATCCATTCCTAGACCCTAAATGATACCCATTTCGATAAACTTAAACAGCAAAAGTACATAATATAAGGTAATGATAACACAATTACTTGACCCTAAATAAAAAAATTAAAACATGAAAACAAAAAATAAAATATGTTTATTATGTGTAATAAAATGAAAATTGCATTTACTGTATGTTAGTGAGGAGTGGTTATGTCCTGTGTGGATGGTGGAGAGGAAAAGAAAGGTTGCTGTTTGGATGGGAAATCACCTTCCATAAACAAACCTATTAACTGTACATCTGGTGTTCTTTCTCCCTTCTGCCTGTCAGCACTGCTGGTTGAGGGCCACCATATCTGCCACATGTGTATGGCTTTCATGCTTCGCGATAAGTTACTTTTTCACCTCAATCCTCAATACTACAACCTTCATCTTAGGCTTTGTTGCTACCACACTTTTCTTGGAATGCGAGGTTAATAGATAAGGGTTATATATATGTAATCAAACACACCAAAAATAAATTGAAAAAGGCATTGAAAACACACAAGTGTAACACAAGAGATTCTTTCAATTTCCCATGAAAGCGGCAGTGAGCGACAACTTGGGCGCACGTAAATACCACCTGTTTGCGCTCCCTCCATAATTGCCATGTGGCTGCATTTTTTCCACTGTGTGTGCTGTTTGAATGTAGAAGCATCAGTCAAACTCCGAATTTCACTTGAAATTAGAGTTTGAACTCTGGAATGTTTGAAGTTGGAAGTATGAGGCACTACCGTATATGTAGTTGAATTTGTTTTTTGAATCCTTTGTATTAGCAGCAAGTCTTCCTGCTGCTGGGACATATATATTACATTTGCCAGTTTTCCAAATGGCAAATTGGTGAACCTATTCTGATTTTACATGAGTTAATATTAGTATTTAGATTGTGTCTCACAGTGTACAGGTATAATATTAATGGTACTGTGCATGCTTGTTTTACACCAAATACTGCGGTTTTAGCCACAGGCTTTCACTCAACCATGAATGGAAGAAATCAGGATTTGAAAATGAATGAAGGAATATGTTGTTATATTGTCATCATTATAAGTGGATACTTCCCCATACACTCTCTCATATATTTCAGCCCTAATGAAAGCATGTCTCACTTCTTCCCGTAGAGTTTGGTTACAAGTTCTCTTTACACCTGTCCTTGATTGCATAGCTAGTGTTAGAAGAAGACAACATTCCAGTTAATGACCAAAGAAAAAACGTTATTACCATAGCAAGGGATAAAAATAATAAAAATATTAATATCTAGTTCTGTGCATGCCTGTTTATGTCATATTGAAACAATAATGAAAAGACGCAAAAGAGTGTTTCTCAGTGATTCAGTCTGATTTCTCCATTGAAAATTCTAAATTCAGATAAAAGATCTAGTTTGTATACAACATTATACTTGAATTATTTTTATAATTAAATATAGAACACTTTTTGTGTGTGCATAGAATAAAACAGGAGACATGCCAGTAATGAATTCAGTAGATGGTTGCGTTTATCCAGCCCAGTCATTACACATGCTTGCCCCTCAAATAGATGGTTATTATTTTACAAGCACTGGTGGCTTCCCATTCATTATTTTATGCTAATTACATCCCCCTCCCCCACTATGCCTCCACTAGCCCCGCACCTGCTGCACTCATTTGTTCTCATTATAGTAATTATAGAATGATCTCTTTGCACTGTCCTTTAACTTTTTTTCTGCTGAAAGAATTGCTGAACAGTCCTAAATTAAATTCTACGGAGACGCACCCATTTTATATTCTCTTCAACAGAAGAATAAAATTTGAGAAGTTGATTAGTGACATAATTTTTCTCCATGTCTTTGCACCTTTCATGTTGGGAGGGGCAATTATAAAAGTAATAAAATAATTACATTTGCTTGTCACCAGCTCAAATGCATCATTCCTTCATTGACTTTATTTTTACATTATTTGTGAGACCCCAAAAATATAAATCAATTCCTTTTGATACTTAAATACAAATAACATGCAATGAAGCACAACATGTTATGCCATGCTTATAGTACAGAATTTTATTTAAATTCCATTATAAAATAAATATTCACAAAAATTACCAGTGTTAATAAGAAAATGATAAATAATAATAATTTATTTGCAATAGAAACTTAAAACAAGATGTTGTCATTTCCTATTTTGTTATTTATCAAGTTGACAAAGCTTAACATCTGCATTGTAGCTCATGCTGTTAAATATTACTGATCTGATTATAATTAGCATCAAATCTTGAAAGAAAATATATATCCATCCATCCATTAACCAATCTGCTATATCGTAACACAGGGTCACGGGTGTCTGCTGGAGCCAATCCCAGCCACCACAGGGTGCAAGGCAGGAAACAAACCCCGGGCAGGGCGCTTGCCCACCGCAGAGAAAATATATATATTAAAAACATAAATAACCTAACTGCTTTTATACAGCCTTCAAACCACCCCCAAAATGTAGTTCATGGGTTGGAAGCTGGAACGTATCCTGGCAGCATGAGGCCTAAGGTGTTATGTGTTATCATAATAATAACAATTCTTTGCGTTTATATAGCGCTTTTCTCACTACTCAATCTGTTTACCCTTACATTTGTCAAGTTTGTTATTGGATTGGTCTACTCCCGCACCCTAAATAATAACACATACAGAGCTGGTTATCCTCTAGCACTTTAAACTTCACAAGTGCTATAAGAATAACACAACTTGTCACTCTCTTAGCACTTCAAGAGACTTACTTATTATCGGCACGAACTACATACGATGTTTTAAATATATCCATCCAACCATCCATTTACCAACCCGCTGAATCCGAACACAGGGTCACGGGGGTCTGCTGGAGCCAATCCCAGCCAACACAGGGCACAAGGCAGGAACCAATCCTGGGCAGGGTGCCAACCCACTGCAGTGTTTTAAATATATCTCAGACCTAAATATTACTTTTGGTCTCCAAGAAAATATTCAAACATACAAAGGCTCAGCATCCTTGAACTATAGGCCATTTATTAGCCAAGAATGCCTTACTTTACGTACTATTCCCAACTTTTGGGTGGAACTCTCACCCTCAGCCCTTAATAAACCTTGCAGCACAGAGGTAATGGCAAATCTCCTGAAGCACCAGGTGGTCAAAAAAATCTACCTTATTACTTCAATCACTGTGGACATTAAGACAAAGCATAGAAAGATGAAAACAAGTTAATATTTATTAAAAAACAATAATAAGTAATAGAAAATAAGATAGATAGTAAAGTCTGGATAAATAGTCTTAAAAAAAGCTTACTGAAAGGAATCAGTGATGTCAAGGATGAATGTTCCAGGGCGGCATTTGATTTAGCAAGCGATGTTCATGAAAATGCTGTTAACTGACGATCAGATGAAAATTGGTTACACATGTCTTTGTTTTCTCTTTTGATATCGCTCTTCCATCGTCTCTGTTTCTCTTCTGACGTTGCTTTCAGTTGAGGCATATTGATTATAAAATTTCATGTCGTGGTTTCACAACACATGATTGCTGCATGCACCTGATTGGCTGGCTATCAATATGATGGATGAATTTTGCTTCCCAAATAATAAAGTTTTTTGTTATTGCTTTAGGTATTGACATAGCTTCCTTTCACAGCCTGTAAACCAAATTGTTGTCCCAGATGTCCATCTATAGAGTAATCAATAGCCTGAGGTATTGGTAAGTCTTCCTTTCCCAGGCTGTAAAACCAATTTAGCACTATGTTGTGAAGAACTGTTATAAAAGTGAAGTATAAGGGAAGAGGATATGCCTTTTATATTATAATGCCTATACAAGTGTCCTGCATCTGAATTAATCTTGTTGGGATTGAGCAAAATATAATAAAAATATAGAGAATAATTTTTAGATTTTATACATCATAACAAGGTACCAACCCCAGATGAGACACCAATATTTCTCAGGGGCCACTCATGCACACAACCATCCTCTACTCGTAAAGGGCCAGTTAACTTAACAATTGCTTGCATATTTTCTAAATCCCCAGTCTAAGAAATTATTTTGCATATTATTAGAGTATGTAATCATTCTACGACGAGGGAAGAAAGAAATGTATCAAAAATATCTTGCTTTGAATTGAAGTTTGAGGCAGAATATATTAATACCTTAATTTACAGTGCCTAAGATTGTATATATTTAGCTCCCATTTCACCATAAATAAAAGTGTGTCAATAGCCAGTTATCTGATATACTATAAATTTTCACATGAAAAATAGGTAGTTGAATCTTCTACAGCAATACCTGTGCATTATGGTTAGTCATTGACATAGACCCCATTAAACAATAATATTTTGATACTTAGGTTCCAATTTAACATAGTATTTTAGCTATTTCAGTATATTTGTGCAATATATTGCAGTTTTTGCAAAATATTTTGAATTTCTTTATTATTTTTACCATGTTATATATTTTAAATATTATTTGAGTAATGTTGTCTCTTCATCAGGGGCGGCATGGTGGCGCAGTGGTAGCACTGCTGCCTCGCAGTAAGGAGACCCGGGTTCGCTTCCCGGGTCCTCCCTGCATGGATTTTGCATGTTCTCCCCGTGTCTGTGTGGGTTTCCTCCGGGTGCTCCGGTTTCCTCCCACAGCCCAAAGACATGCTGGTTAGGAGGATTGGTGATTCTGAATTGTCCCTAGTGTGTGCTTGGTGTGTGGGTGTGCATGTGTGTGTCCTGCAGTGGGTTGGCGCCCTGCCCGGGATTGCTTCCTGCCTTGCACCCTGTGTTGGCTGGGATTGGCTCCAGCAGAACCCCGTGACCCTGTGGTTAGGATTCAGCGGGTTGGAAAATGGATGGATGGATGGATGTCTCTTCATCATTTTGTATTCAGTTTCTTCCTCTAGGGTTACTGCTTTGTGATTTTTTTCATGATTTTATCCATATTGCTGTTGGCAATCATGTCCTGGTTGCTACCATGTAATTACCATGTTGTGCTACTTAAGATCTCTAGCATTTGTTGTTAATAACAAAGCAGTTCTCAGAGTGTTTAGTGTAGAGAGTGTCTTTGGATTTGAAGTTTTGTTGTCCTTTGATTTTCTTCCTTGGATTTAATTGAAAAACTTTGATCTTTTAGTTTTGACCTTTTCCTGTTTGCAGATATGGATTCTGTTTGCCCCTGGGGTTATATAACTTTGCTTTAATTCAAGTGTGAAAGTATGCATACACCATAAAACAGGAAAATGCATACACAAAAAAAAACTCTGTGGAAGCACATTTGTACACAAATTAACCTTTATAATTACTATTGTCTTGTAACTGTGTGTATGTGAACGCGCCTTGAACCCCAAACAGCTGATGCCCCGAAACAGCCATAAATGGACTATGCTAATGAATCTGCAGTCATGATGCTGCAGACCTTCATTGGCTGAAATTTCCTCCCACCTGATATATCAAGTGTTGTGTTATAGAAACTCTTGTCTCTACATTAGAGGCATGCAAAGAACCTTAATTTAGTGGCCTAATTAAGTGTCCTTTTATTTTTCTAAAGAAAAGAAAATTTAGTCAGGACACACAAAGATCCCTCAAGCAAATATCTGTCTATTATAAAAAATAACTTAGGATGAGACTTGATCTTTTTCAGAGAGACACTTTCACGTCCTGCGACACAGTCAAGTCACATCATACTGACATCCTTTGGAAGCAAGTCCTGTGAGAGGGTGACCTTGGCAAGTCACATCCTACTTACAAACATTTTCAAACAAGATCAAAGTCATCTAACCTCTCAGTTGTTAGACAGAACTTCAAAAATGACTAAGCAAAGAAGAAAGAGCAGCGTGTCAAAAAGAGAGCCAAAAGCGTTGGAGAGAAGAGAATGCCAAAAAAAATGCAAAAAAGAACAATAATAATCTATGTGCAAATTTTGATAATAAAGAAAGTAAGCAACGACTAAGCAACGAAGAAAGATCTGCAATGTCTTTTGCAACATTACATTATTAATGCGTATCTAAAAGTCAAAGCTAATCATCTCTTCTTTTTTAAATCTAATCAAGCAAAACTTAGAACGGAACATATGCAAAGTCTTATTGATCACGTTCAAAATTCAAATATTAATAGTTCAGACAAATTCAAAATAGGTAAAGCAGTAATATTACTATCATCATATCAAGGTAGTCCAAGAATATTGCAACAGTTATAACAGTGTCCTGTTATCTGTACCCCACAAGACTGATAAGATCCTTTTCCATGCTTTTTTTAATCCATTACCTAAAGTGAATCTGCAAAGTTCAGTAAGCTGAGTCTTGATTGCTCCAACAGAGAATGAGCAAATTTGGGGTGAAACTAATTAAATTCTAGTCAAGGTTTGTTTTTGGACTTGGTCTTGCACTATTTCTCGATATTATTTGGACTTGGACTTAAACTCTACCTACCTCCACTTTAGAATCATTCTTGACTAGTTGCAGTCCTGCACTTGTCTTGGACATGACAAAGCCTGTCTTGACTACAGCACTATTTCACTACTTGCTGGACACTGTAAGACAATGTTGGTTGCACCCATGTTGTTGGTAGCTGTGATAAACTTGTTCATGACCTCAAAGAGGGAATTCTTATAGTTAACATATTCCCAGGTACAGTGCAGAATCTTGAGACGTTATTTTAAACAAGAGAGCAGGTTGCTTTGTCTGACAGTGGTGACAAAGTGCCAAGTCTCAAACTTACTTCCATATCTTCCCACCACACACCCCCTTTTCCTTGTTTCAAACCTATTTCCAATAGCTCTCAGTGTTACCTCCTAACTTCTCGATTACTTGCCCTTTTGTATAGTTGGAGAGAAGTGTATGCTTCCAACCAGGTTTTAGCTTTTCTTGTTCTGATGGTGTCCCTGCTCATTGTTTACTTCTTCCTGCTGGAAAGCTAAAACAAATACAGAATAGTACCAACACCCAAGAGGCCCCTATGTTCCCTCAGTGGTATATGCACGAATTTTCTTCCTATTGCCAGTTTAGCGCTATCTCTTTATGTGACAATTTCTCTGTTTTCTGGTGCTTCCTATGAACCTGCCAATCTTGTGCCACCTGACCATTTCCCCATGCTATGTTTATTTTACATTTCTAAGAAAATCAATTATATATTTTATATACAGGAAATGTATCACAGGTCAACAGATTTTTTCGCCTTCTTTTCTTTAATACAATTTTCAAACAGACAATGATGATTAACATTCTGTGGTATGT
Organism: Polypterus bichir lapradei; assembly: GCA_026402145.1. NCBI lineage: Eukaryota > Metazoa > Chordata > Cladistia > Polypteriformes > Polypteridae > Polypterus > Polypterus bichir. Next base: position 8,715,755 of record JANRMT010062795.1, read on the forward strand.
AATGGGTACATCATTAGCCCCACAGTGAACAAACTGTTATTTGCAGAATAAACAACCGTCCAGAATAATAAGTAAATTAATGGCAATAAATAAAGGATGTTGTTAATATTTTGATGCATGTAAAAACAAAGTAGTTTTTTTTTGGCTGCAATCAATATGTATTCACTCTTTCCACTAATCAGAGAAATGCCCGACAGTGCATGGTGTCAGTTTCTGATGAGTCTGTTTTATGTTATCTGGGTGCCTCCATTTCTATTCCAAGTGTTCAGTGTTTTGCTGGGAGATGACTGCTGGGTAGCTTAAGGATTAGTATTTCATAGTTAAGCAGTGCTAGATAAGGCCTGTTCTAAAAATCCAGATTTTGTGGCTTTTCATTATTGTGCATTTTACATTATGTTAGGATTTACTGCAGACCACACATTCTAGTATAGATAACTAGATGGATTTGTTGTTTTTATTTGGTACTTATTCCTCTGACTCTTTAAATGGGTCATTTTTATTAATGTGCAATGTGTTGATAAGCACTCTTTATTCATTAGTAATTTTTGAGTAGTATTTGCTCAGACAGTCAGGCATGATGTACAATAAGCTGTATTGTTAGTCCCAGTTTTCCACAGATCATATTCTGTCACTCCTGAGAATTTTTCATAAAACTCTAATTTCTTGAAGAAGCATGTTATTTTACTTCCTAATAACTGTTTACATTAAAATATAATTGATTATCATAATTGCAATCTTTTCTAATAACTTGTTTTTTTTTTTTTTAATACTTCAATGTCATTATTTTAAATTAAAAGACAATTAGCTCACAGTGTGATGCATAGTAACACAGTTAAGAAATTAAATTTTAAGAAAATCAATACATTATGTTCACATTTGCTCGACTCCACAATGGAATAGAGTTTACATTCAGGGATGCTGAATAAATCAAAGTTGGAACACATTATGCATATATTTCAAAAGTTGTTCTTCGAAGACACCTTACATTTGGAAAGCTAATGCCCAGCTATAGGGTGATTATTAAATTTTGTTGAATTTGTTTGTAAGGGTTCTTCAACCTCATTTCTCAAAGGTAGACTGTGAATCAGCAATTTCTTAATGACATTTAGCATAATATTGCCATTATATTGTTAAAACATTGGTTAACCTATTTGCTGTATATATTTGTTCTACAACATGAATCAAATATTCATAATTTGAAACAGTGCAGGATGAAGCAATGTGATAAAACCTCTGTGGTAATCAGGGAATCCTGTTAGTGTGCCATTCTTGATCACTAAAATCTTACCTAGGTACTATGGATTATACAATTATCAATTATTTGTGTAGAAAGATATAATTTAGGAAATGCATATACGCTGTACACAGAAATACAATCTGCAGAAAAAAGCCACACTACGTTGTACTTCTTAAGCCAGTGGCACATTATGCAACTTCTTGTCATGGGGTATGTTGGACTTGCACTGTATGTTCAGTTCATCAACATAAATTTAGCAATTTCCAAATTAATGGGGGGATTATATCACCCAGTAAAATGTATAATGCAATGGCCAGAGGATTTGCCTCAGGAAATGTATCTTTGGGGATGCTTCCATTGTTTTCTACTCATGGCTCCTGAAAGCCAAGCCAAGTGAAGTGGCTTTATTGTCAAACCATTCATAACCAGTATTGTTGCATACAATGGCACAATATAATGTTCCCCAAGACTACCATGCAACATATGCATAAAAACAGCACAAGTGCAAGACAGGTAAAGAACTGTACTACACTATAAATAGATAAATTGGTTAAAAAAAAGAAAAAGGTTTAAGTGAATATATAATAATTATTTGAAATAGATATTAATAAATAATAGCATCAACTAATAATTAAAATATCTTTAGTAACAGACCTAACAAAAGTACTGCATATAAATAAGTTTCTAGGAGCAGATATGAGGGCAGAGGTGCAGTTTAGTGTTTGGATAAGTAAAGGGATTAGCTGTTGCAGTACTGGTTCAGATGATACAGTACCTTCTAGGACAAAGAGACAGTGGGTCCTTCACAATGGTGTAGGCTTTGTGGATACATTGCTTTATAAAGATATAAAGATGTCCATCGGACCTTACTTATTCTATGTTAATTAATGTTGACTTATGTTTATTTTTTATTGTGTCTTCTATTTTTCTGTTCTTCATTTTGTAAAGCACTTTGAGCTACATTTTTTTGTATGAAAATGTGCTATATAAATAAATGTTGTTGTTGTTGTTGCCGATTGCAGTTGCTGATCTCAAGACCATGTCAGTTTAAATGACTGAAAATTGTCAGGCATGTCTGCTTTACCAGCTCTTTGCTTGTGTTGGATTGGCACAAAAATTATGACTTTTGGACCACAGCACCAGTACCGAAACAAATAACTTATGACTCATTCCCAACTCAAGGTTTCACTACAACTCCTGGGTGCACCCCGCAATCATGTGTCTCCCTGCTGCACCCTGATTCAATAAAAGGAGCCGATCCCTTTAGGATAATTGAAGCAAGGACCCCGATTAGGTCTCTAACACGATGAAACAAAGTTTTTTGCGCCATATAGAGTCTGCTGTGTAACAACGCATGGGCTGGAGACAGGTCCCATGAAGTCTCCAATGCATCAAAGCATTCTCCCATATACAGTGGAACCTCGGTTCACAACCATAATTCATTCCAAAACTCTGGTTGTAAACTGATTTGGTCATGAACCGAAGTAATTTCCCCCATAGGATTGTATGTAAATACAATTAATCCGTTCCAGACTGTGTGAGTTGCATGTAAATATATTTTTTTAAATATTTTTAAGCACAAATATAGTTAATTATACCATAGAATGCACAGCATAATAGTAAACTAAATGTAAAAATATTGAATAACACTGAGAAAACCTTGAACAACAGAGAAAACTAACACTGCAAGGGTTCGCGCTATAGAGCTATGAACCGTTCGCTAAAAACACTTTTTTTTTAATGAGTTTTAAGCACCGGGAAAAAAATTACCATTTGAAAAATCCATAATTTAACAAACCACCAAGAAAAGTAACATTGCAACAGTGTATGTTACGAACCAATCGCTGTTAACAGAAGTGAAGTGAAGGTTAAAATCCAATAGAAAAAAGTCTTCATTAAATACAACAAGGTTAAAACAATGCTCGAATCTGTCTCTTTAAAAACAAGCCTGGTGCATTCTTTAACTGCTTTCTCGGCCTTATGCGTCCAGCCGTCTCTCTCTCTCTCGCTAGTGTGTGTGTGTCTCTCTCTCACCCGCGTGTGTGTGTGTGTGTGTCTCCCTCTCTGTGTATGTGTGTGTGTGTGTCTGTGTCTCGCTCTCTCTCTCTCTCTCTCGCTGCACAGGGAATGCACAAAGAGACTGAACACATGTGGAAATCATCGGTGTGCACAAACCGAAAGGAAAACTGGCTTATTCGTATACCGAGTCTGTGGTCGTGAACAAATGCAAAAGTTTGGCAAACTTTTTGGTCGTAAACCGATTTGTACGTGTTCCGAGACGTTCGTGAACCGAGGTTCCACTGTAGTTTAAAAAAAGGGGGGGGGGGGGGGCGGGGGGCTTTGTACTGAAAATACAGAAGTGCTCTTATCTTACCATTTTAATAATGGGCTTTTCAGTACTTCTTCAGTACCATTAAACTGCACAACACTACTACTATGTGCCAACTTTCTAGCACAGCCCCATTTTATGACCTCCTACTGCCTGCTAAATCTGGCACTGTGAGAAGGGTTAACAGCTAGAGCGAGTTCAGCCACATTCTCTTCACTTTCCTCCATTTGGTCATGGTACGTAAAATACAAAACATCAGAGAGATGAACCTCTCTACTGCTTTTGAGGTGAAAAACAGCCACATTTCTTATTCCTCATTGCTACTTTATATGAATTGTACTCCTGGATTGGTTGTCATACCCACACAGCACTCATACTCACACAGCCCAACCCTATGTCTATAGACAAAATTAATTCTGTTTGATTTTAGCAGAACAAGTTGCAGACTAGTTGGAGTAAGTCACTTGGTATGTCATATTAGGTGATAAAATTCAATGAAGTGTGCCTTGATTCAAGGGAGTGTAATTCTGACTTGCTAACAACAGCAACATTTATTTTTATAGCACAATTTCATACACAGGATCAATGTGCTTTTGAAGATGTAAAAAAAACAGAGAAAAGCAGGTTAAATTAGGTAAAAATAACAAATAAGTAATAATAAAACAAATACAAGCTTACAAAGATGTGTAATTAGTAGAAAAGTCTTTGTATATTATATTGCATTGTAAATCTCTACAGATATGTCAAATAATAATTTCAGATGCCAATGAGGACATAAAAAAAAAAACCTACAGAAATTCCAAGGCCCCTTCTGGGCATTCTACCTAACATAAATGTTCTTAAGTCATTCCTCATTGTTCGCAGACTATGTCCCAAAGGATTTGATGCAGTGGGTCTCGTGGACAGCAGGGACATCTGTCTTCATTCAAGCATCACAGGTACCTGCACAGTGTCTTGTGGTAGTAGTGATGCAAAACGGCATCACAGAAGAAGTGGAAAATCAAGCAGAGAAAATGAGAGATTAGTAAAGACTGCAGATCTCTCAAGAATATGATATTTCTATACATGTATAATGTATCAGAAGTAGAACTAAAATGCAACTATGAAAAATTTTAATTAGAAGTGGGTGTTTAGAACTTTTTTACAAAATGTTCCATGGCATTAGTCTGGCATATCTTTATCAGTAAAGTCTTTCAAATTTTTGGTGCCTAATAATAAAAGGCCATCTCACCACTTCATTTATGTTTAGCTTTTAGAAAATTAATATTAAGATAATAAATATAATTATATAATTCTAATAGTTATAATACTGTAATATGCTAAACTCAACTAAATGAAGACCACAACTGAAAATCACTGGAAAAGTCATGTAATGCAACATAACTTTTTGTGGCATTGCACAGAACAGCCATAATATGTATGTACATCTGTGCAGAAGAGCAGGAGCTACTAGCTATAACGTGGTTGGTGGAGGAAATATCCGCTTCAACAGGAGTATAACTATCAATATAGATTTCTTTATATGGGACAGTTTCATTGTTTTGTTTGATTTTTACAAAAAAAAAACTTTTGAGAATAGAACTTTGTTTTCTTTCTTCGGTTTCAAGTTTATGCCATTAATTAAAATGACTATTTCATCAGTAGAGGTAACTGCATACTGTGAGCCAATTTGCTTGCTACAGGTCCATCCTACCTCACACCATGGCTGCAGCCCTGGTTATTTAGGAGGATGGAAGTCAGAAGTGTTCTTTCTTCAAAGTAAACAGGCCAAAGTAAAAGGAAACTCCTAAAACAATGACCTTCTCATCAATTTGTATTTGAGCAGATCTTCTTGTAAGCACTGAAATGGGTATTGTGAGGGACGGCCGGCGTTTCAGTCTGGCCGGGACGTCCCTGAACAGAAAGAACGAGGAAGAGCAGGTTTTTTAGGACATTGCCTCCCCCGGGATGCTAGATGGCAACTCCCCTGGAAGGAAATGGTTCCCCGGATTCCCTCAGGGCATCATGGGACATGGAGTCCATTTCTTCAGCACTGTTGGGTGCCGTGGGTGCTGCCAGGGGGATCAAACAAGGAACCTGGGGACTCCTACTGTTATTACGACCCGGAAGTACTTTTGAGGCACGAGGAGGATGATGTGGTGTTTGATCTGGAGAAGGAACACTTCCGGGTCATGAACTATTTAAAGGACTTTGGGAAACCCAGCAAGGAGAGCCGGAGTTGGGAGGTTGGGTGACTAAGCTGCTGGGAGTGGAGGATTGATTTATTGTATTGATTATTGTTATTATTATTGTATTATTATTGGAGAATTGTGGAGTGTGTGGTGCTTTGTGCACTGTATAAGAAGAAAATATTAAAAGAATTCTTCTGGGTGCTTTTAAACGTGTGTCCTGGATGTCTGTCTGGTGGGTTTAACGGGGCAACAGTGCCTCTAGTGTCCACAGTATGCATTTATAATTTATATTTTGTTACTCAGCCAATTTTGATTTTGAGGCTTTCAGTGGTCCAAAGGGTGATTTATGGAGTTCCAGACCCCTCTGGGAACCCTTGTATTATGCATCTTGGAAGAAAGTAGAAGATATGGAGAATAAACCTACCTGTAGTTAGTTTGTCTTTCCTCAGATTCCCATTTGTAAGCCTTGGTTTGCACTCCATATGTCCATAGTTATCCTTAATATGATAGCAATCACAGTGTTGTACTTTCACTAAAAATATAGAACCAATGTATAAAACCCTTCATCGTAGAAAATCCTGCAGCTCCTTTACAAGATAATTTCATAATTCACAGTATTTAATTTAACCCATTATGCACTTTTTGACATCATTGCACCTAAACTATGTACACAAAAAAAAACAGTTTTAACTTGTTTATTGTAATAAAGGAGCTGCAGATCGCTGAAGAGTAGTGAGTACAACACTTCAGATTTTTAAAAGAAAGTATTCATATAATGACAAACTTTTGTCTAAACCATTATCAAATGAAAAACAAAAATGTTGTACCTTAGAGATTTCTCTCTAAAAAACTGGAATCAAGATTCTTTTTGTCCCCATTGTGTTAGCTATCATTGTGCCAAGTTTAGATGTCATTTCCCATAGCATTGCAGAGTTATACTGCTTGGCACAAGAATGTTGCCCTATTTGGAAAATTTTAGTCTCTTGCACCTAAACAATCTCTCAAAACAAGTACTGCAGTTGCAGTTATTTTTTTTAGAAAAAAAATGTACACATAAACACTTTATATCATTCTAAAGTAATAAACAATTTATAACCATATATGTATAAATATGTGCTCATGCATACCTATACTTTCATAATTATTTTTCATGCCAGTCCTTTTAACAGTTTTGTTTACCACTAGACACAGAGGAAGCTTGCATTTTGTACACATGATTGTGGTGTTAATGCCGCAATTTACCTGTGTTCTTCTGCCTTCTATTGTAGTTGCCCCGCAAAGGTTTATTTATTTTCTTGCTGTTGCTTTCCTTTTGCATTTCACACTGAAATAAACAAAGTGCATGCATATATTTTTATTCCAGGTTTTTCCAGTGCTGGAATATGCGGGCAGGGACAATGCCTTTGCTGATAGCCCCGGTCACCGGGCAAGAAACAGATACCCATGAGCACAAAGTTAGTCTTATAGACACATATACCAAAACCAACGTTTCTTAGCCACTTATGAGTCACGGGGGCTGTTGCTGGCATTCAAGCATTTAAGACATGTTCATGGTCTAATCTGCCACTCACTTTTTCCCACAAAGACACGAAAGGTTTTGACACAGGCTTTCAAGACTTTTTATTCCATTTGCAATCAAGCTACCTTCAAGCTCCCCGAAACCCCTGCCGCTGTTAGACTTTATTTCTCATTTGTAATCATGCTCATTTCTCCCTTCCCATTGCCATTGGTGGAGAAGCCAGAGGTGAAGTGAGCATGATCAGAAATGGGATAAAAAATAATACTTAATGACGCTCTTGTGTCCCAGTTTTTTCTTTTTTTGCTCATTTGTTCGTGACAGAGTGATGCCAGTGGCATGATACAGTGACATTCGATCAGGATTGGTGGTCCTTGTGTTAAAGTTTGAGAAGCTCAAGTACATCATAACAAATACTCAGTACTCGAAGAAACATTTCTCTGTGTCCTCTAAGCTGAAATTGAAAGACTGCTGCTTAGAAAACTAACATAGGGAGAAGGGGCAGTAGCAGATGGTCTCTAGGTATACTCGTATAAAACTCCATGCAGCTCTGAAACAGCAGATGGGATTCCTTTCTTTTCTCTGCAGTAGTAACCCTGCTGCAGCGACCCATAGGAAGGCTGTTTGCATGAAAGGGATGTGGTAATCCCTTGGGATCCTCTTCCCTGAAAGAGTCAAAACTCCTGGAGAGCCAATGGGGGCAGGCCTATTGGGAATTGGAACTAGTGTGTTGTTGAGGTGTCGCCCGCTGTATGGCAGAACTTGGGTCCTAATTTGAGGAGGTCCATCCGGTTAGGCACTTGGAACGTCTCGTCTCTCAGGTATGACAACTATCTCCCTCTGCTGTTGGAGGAGCTTTGTAAACTCCGAAATTCAGTGGCGGCACTCTCTGAGGTACACAGACCTGGGACTAGCCGAATCTCTCTAAATGCGTACACATTTTATTGGTCTGGTCACTCTGATGGTTGTCATACTCAGGGAGTAGCTGTTGCTGTGGTGGATTGGCTCCTTCCGATGGTGTGTAATGTCACACCTTTCAATAAGTGTATTATGAGACTCAGGTTAAGGCACTCCCTGGGTGCTTTGTCTGTTGTCTTAGTGTCTGCCCTGACCATGGTGAGTGATGGTGAGGGAGACTTTCTGTTCAGAGCTTTGCTCAGTGGTTGATGGGTGCCAACAAGGTGAAGCTCCTCTGATCATGGGTGACTTCAATGCGACCACTGGCACTGACAGGGCTGGCTATGAGGATTGTGTCAGTCTCCATTGGTCTGGCGACTGTGGTGAAAGTAGGTCCATGTTTCTTGACTTTGTGAAAGGTCAGGGCCTGCAGATCACTGGATCTTGGTTTTAGCACCCTGAGTTGCATCATTGGACTTGGTACTTCAATACAGGTTGTGCAGTGGAGATTGATCATATCCTTGTGGACAGACGCTGGAGGCTCTTACAGATCTGCAGGGTCTACAGAAGTACCCAGTTTGGAAATTCTGACCACAGACTTGTTGCCACTTTGAAGATCCAGCTTAGGTCCAGTAGGCTACTGCTTACTAGAAGAATAAGACTGGAATTGGCCATACTCTGAGATCAGGCTGTTTCAGATGAGTTTGCTAATAGTTTGTATGAGGAATTAGCACACTTAGGTGCAACTGCTGATCCTAATGTGAAGTGGGAGACCTCCCATGACACAGCCCTCAAAGTTACTGAGGATTGTTTTGGTGTTGCTGGTGTTCCCAGAAGGAAGTATTTAATCTCGTAAGGCACCCTGGATATTATCAAGAGGAATGACAGCGCATGGCTTAAATGAACTCTGGTCTCTGTACTGTGAACTGAGAAGGATGGCTGCGAGGACTCTGAGGGCGGATAAGGAGGCAATTGTTAGAGAAATCCATGTGCAAATGAAACACCATCTATGGTCTAGTGAACCACATCCTGCTTACAGAGGAACTAAAGCATTATTTTTTTATATTTTAATTTTATTGATTTTATTGTAATCATTCCATAAGGATAGATCAATTTTTACAAAAAATAGGATTGAAAACAAATCAGCATTATGCTCATCCAAATCTGTTACTCAGAGAGTCACAGTCAGGATGGGTGATGGAGCTGTGAACCTTCCTTCAAATCTCACTGAGATTGCACTTGTGGTGAACCAGCTGAGAGTAGGGAAAGTTGCAGGGATCTGTGGTATCCAGGGTGAACTTCTCCAGGCTCGTGGTAAGGCTGTCCTTCTGGCATTACAAGCAATCTTTGCTTCCATTTTTGAGATGGGCATCACCCCAGCTGACTGACAAACAGGACTTGTCATCCATATCCGGAAAGAGAAGGGTGATCACCTGGATTGCAGCAGCAATAGAGAAATAATACTGCTTTCTGTGCCAGGTGATGTCCTTGCTAAGGTCATCCTTATTCGAATCCATGATCACTTGCTCAGCTACCAGCGATGGACCAGTCTGGCACTGAGGGTTCTCTTAGAGTGCAAACACGAATATTGGCAGAGTTTCTTTGCAGCATTTACCGGTTTTCATAAAGCGTTCAACTCTGTTGATGGAACTGTCCTTTGGGACATCCTGAGACTACGCAGGATCCCTCTGAAGTTGATCAATGTCTTGGCTAGCCTGTGCACTGGTACTGTGAATGCTGTTCAGAGTGGAGGCAGAACCACTGCAATTTTCCCAACATGTTTTTTCAAAGAAGTCTCTGAAGGCAAACAGGTAATGTACTTTACATAATTAAGTTATAATTAAATTCTGAGGTCTTCTCAGATTGTCTAAAGACTACAGTAGTTGCTCACAAAAAATAATCTTCTTAAACCTTAGACCTATTTCTAACTTGTTTATTTAAGTAGCATTTTAGAAAAAGCAGTTTTAAGCTAGATGATTACTTGAATGAACATTCTGTTCTTGATAAGTTTCAGTCAGGTTTTAGAGCAAAGCATAGTATGTTAACTGCATTGGTGAAAGTAGTAAATGACTTGTGGGTTAATGTGAACACGGGAAACATATCTGTATTTGTTTTCTTAGACCTGAGCACAGCATAAGACACCATAGACCACAACATTTTTATTAATTGCCTTAGACAGTGTATGGGTCTCCTTGGTAGCCTCTTAAATTGGTTTTAGTTTTGTAACAGCTAGAAAACTCTTTGTTATTTTTGAAAATTCTAGTTTGGGTATTCTTTATATTGTATGTACCAAAAGGATCTATTCTGGGCCCACTGTTATTTTCAAGCTAGATTATCTTAAAATACAAGGTGAACTAACACAGTTGTGTAGGTGACACACAGCTTTACTTATCTATAGTACCTGATGACTCTAAAGCCTTGAGTAATAATTTCTTCAAGTTTAATAAGGAAGAAACAGAAACCTTAGTTGTTGGTAAAAGGTGGAAATAGTTATGGTCTTAGAAATGAACTTGATTCGTTAGCATTAAAAGTCAAAATGAAGGATTTAGATGTATTCATGACCTAAAGTTTAAATTGCACATTAGCCTGAATTTTAGGACTCCATGTTTTCATTTAAGGCAGTTAGACCTCTTATAACTTCACAAGATACTGAAGAATTAACGTATGCTTTTCATTTCAGTTGACTAGATAACCGTAAAGTACTCCTAACAGGACTAACTAAGACATAATTTAATCAATAGTAATTAGTTAAGAATGCAGCAGCAAGAATTTTAACCAGAAAAAAACATTCAAGCTTAATTCTTCTATTTTAGCATTATTTCATTCATTACCTAGGTGCTTTGGAATTGATTTTAAAATACAGTACTATTTTTCATATATAAAGCTTTAAATAATCTATTTTGGAGTGCCTGTCCTACATGCCCATTCATAAGCTTAGATATTCTAATAATTGTCTACTTATTATTCCAAAAGCTAGGTATAAAAGAAGTGGTGAGGCAGCCTTTTGTTGTTATGCACCAAAAATATGGAATACTTTACCAATATTAATATGTTAGACTAATGTCGTGGAGTACATTTAAAACATTCTAAAAACACCCTTTTTTAATTT
>JANRMT010062795.1:8741591-8758935 GCA_026402145.1 Polypterus bichir lapradei
TTAAAATTTTTCCTTTTCTTTTTCATAACTTCTTTAACACAGTACTTCTCCGCTGCGAAGCGCGGGTATTCTGCTAGTTATATATAAAGATTAGATAGCACATAATAAAATGGGGTGTATGGACAAACCAATGCATGTCTACATTCATAACAGTGGGGTTCAATTGCTTATAATATATTTGTTGTTCCTGCCTTCATTCTTACAACTTCAATTGAGCAATCCTAACTAGCGTCAGTCACACTTGCTTTTTATTGATTGATTCAGATGCAGAAGACAAAAGCAATCACCTTCCAAAATTTACAAATAAAACCTCTCAAAACTGAGAGAAAGAAACATCTGCCTTGTGAAATGGCACTTTGTATGTGTTCAGAAATTTGGACTTGTGCTTAAGACTATTACTAATTATGCCTCCTGGGTGTAGCCTGTTTATAAATGATATAGCAAAGCAGTAAGGCTGTCATTTCTGAAAAACTGTAATTGCAATACATGGATAAAAGACCAGTGTTGTTTGGTATTCTTGCTAGTCTTTAAAAGACTGCAGTAAACAGACATATATATAGGAGAATTTGAGCCTAACTATTACAAATATCTTTCAGGCAACAACCCATACCCTTAAAATGGTGAGAAGGGTTTTTGAAACCTTAGCAGATATGTTTAGCGCTGAATTATAGTAAATCGTTCAAAATACAATTTCATCCTTTTGTCCTAATAATAGTGAACCAGAGGCGGAAAAATTCAGTGTTTTAACCTTATCCATATTCAACTTATTAACCCATTATGCATCATTTCACCATCATGAAAAAGTATACAAAGGGGAAAATTCAACATCATTGCTACTGTTCCCTATAATGGCTAAGAAACTATGGAAGATTATTTGTGCCAAAATGAAATACAGTCCAAATTGTTAAACCATGTTGAAATACAATATATTTGCAAGTGAGCATTGTTTTGTCGTGTTATAACTAAAATCATATCAACCAAACGATCGATTGCATTTCTCAAAGGCACACAATTTTCATGTCAGTTTAAAATGCAATACCAGATCACATTGCATTTTAATTCATGTTCATAGACTGCATGTCATAACTAGTGTTGATCAGTGAATTTTGCCAAGAAAGTGTTATTTGCAGCGAATTTACTGTGTTCGCATTTGCTTATTTATTGATAATTCAGCCAGTTTGGAGATTTTTTTTTTTTTTTTTTACCAGCACCCCATAATGCTTTGTGAGGCCAATGCAATGTCCTCTGGAGCTGTAACGGCCAACATTGATGGGACTGCCCCTCAGGTTTATAATGCTGATTATTTACATGACTCTGTGGGGCGGGTTTTCTGTACTTGTAGCCAAATGTGCATGTTAAGAGGAGGCACATGGCCTATACATGCATTAGCCATGTGGCATAGTGAGACAATAAACCTTGAAGGAAAATGAAAACAGAGGAGACTTTATGAAATAATAATAATAACGAAAGATTTATTACTATTTACAAGATGTTTCTATCTTTTTGATAGAATAAAAAGTGCAGAGCATCAGCACAGACAGTTTAGAGAGCCATCAGCGAAACTTCAAAAAAATAGCATGAGCCAGTGCTTTCAATCATGACAGGGCACTTTGAATTTAATGTGGGATTCACAATAGACAGATGCAAAAAGAATGTTTTGTCAAAAATGGCAAAGTAATGATGAAAAAATTACATTTGACCCAAACAGATATTTCTTGTTCACCTGTTTATAAAATGTATGTAGTGCTTAAGCTGCTACTCTTGGCAACACTAATTAAAGAAGAGACCTGTTGAGGTGTACAATAAGTTTTTATCAAGCACTTGCTAATAGCTTTGTAAAATATACCCCTAAAAACGTTCCATCTTTGTCCCTGTGATCTTTTTAAAGAATGTATTCACTTATTGGCACCACAGTTTTTATCCATTCTACTAACTCACTTGTTAATTTTAAATACTTTTAACAATTTTGTTCCCTTTTAATCTCAGTTTGCTTAAGTGTAAAGATTGAACTCAGTCTCTCTTCTTAGGTTAAATCCTACAGTCTTGGATGAAGTCTATTAAGTCTTTTTTAGGTGTTATTTTCTTTCTTTCTTTCACTTGTATTGATTTTGCTACTACATACCCTACTGGCATGTATTATGTATTACCTAAAGACACAACATATAAAGTCCACACAGACAAGGGGAGAATTTGCTAACTACCCAAATAATGTCTTGAAATGAATTTGAACATATCCTTAGTTTGTGACTTAGTCACCCCAAATTCCACTTGATAGGTTACCTGTTATTCTAAATGGTTATTTTTGTTTTGTCAGTTAATTTAAAATATTGAATGCAAACTGAGGTGTGCTGGCCTGTAATTTTTAATTTTGTTAGTCTTTAGAGTGCAATTAATTATAGAATCACAATGCTAAAAGTTTATAAATCTGCTAGTTTGTGCCATTATTATTCAAAGGAGCATGTGTTATCATTAAAGCTTGCATTGTAACTTTTAACATTTTTCTTCTTTTTGTAATGTAGCTACTTTATCCAGAGCATATATTTCAAAGAAGTTATTCAGTATATTTATCCGTATATGACATACATGATAGACAGAATATTATATAAATTGGATTCATAGCAGTAGTCTTGCTTCTCATAACATACAGAGCTCCTACTATTTTGGGAAACAAAATGCATTCTATTTTTACTTACACTTTGATTTGTTACTTAGGGTAAAATCTTATCAAACTGATCAGACTATGATCTGAAATGGTTTCTTTGTTGAGTGAAACTAATATTTATAATTTAGCATTAAAAGCAGAAATTGTATTGATCAAATTTTACATTTCAATACTACTACTATTAATTAAATGATTTGTTATTACAGTATATAGTATATATAAAGAAAAACACTAAGAAAATATAAAAGATTTTCATTTTAATAATGTTGATTCTCCCAGAGGAAGGCCTCGTCACTATCCATCATGCTGCTAAAATTAAATTTAAATTGGTATTTAAGTTGTTATGTAACTGTCATTCCTAAGTATGTGAATTGTTGTGAGACTGAATTGATTAAAAAAAACCCTGTTACTGTGATATGGGTTCACAAACAAAGCATAGTGTATGAAGCCTCCAAAAAGAATAGCAAAAGAAGACTAGCATGGCCACTCCAAAAGAGATGCATGTCTTCAGTCTTCACAAGCCCAAAAAGGAAAGCTGGCTTTAAATGTTCAAAATACATTAAACGTCCCAAAAATATACTGTATCAAAATCACTTAAAAGGGAGAGTACCATCAAACTTGTCTTAACAAAATTATTTCTAAATGAAAATATTTATTAGCAAAATAGAAAATAGAACAAAAATGCTCAAAAACCATATAGGATTTGCCTGAACAGCAGTCCAAAGCAACAATCCAAAGAGATGAGACAGAAAAAAAATACACAAAAAACAGAAATAACAAAGGAAAGCAATACATAACAAATTAGAAAATGTACACATGGGTGTAACGTTATGAATTTTGATGCATTTTACATTTTTAGTCAGCTATAAAAATATTTAATAAAGAAAAATATGATAACAGTAACTAAAATTAAAAAATGTATTAGTAGACTACATTAAGTACCAGATTTTAACAGTACCTTACAAAGCCATGTAGTTAATAACAGATCACAAATATGCTTATGTTGACTCAATAGCTTTCATACACAGAAGGTTCCAATTTAAGTGATATGAAAATCACATCAATTATTGTGCCATCAATACAAGGGTAAATCAAAAAGTAAAGTCAATTTGAAAGTTACTTGGTAACCGCAATGGATAGAAGCTAATGCAATACAGCACATTCACAATGGCTTATGGGTAGATGGAACATGCACAGAGCAGCACTCTGCCATTAGTTTAGTTGAAGCCAAGATCAAAAGAACATAGACACACTCCACTGTGGGATTGTACCATTGTATCATTGTTGAAGAAAACATCATAAAGATATTTTTTTGGGCAGAGGGAGTGAAACCTGCTGAAATTCAGTAAATCGTGTTGGTTCAGTACAGTTTATGAATGGATAGAAAGCTTTAAAGTAGGAAGAACAAGTGTAACAGATGAAGCTTGATATCTGGTCAACCATTAACATCTACCACACAACCACACATTGACATGGCAAACACTTTTATCAGAGAAGTCAAATGGATTTCATTGTCTGCTGTTGCTGCACATTTGGATATTAACTATGGATGTCCACACGCCAAAGTGTATGATGACTTTTAATACTGTAAAAGATTACAAAGATTAGTGCATGGTGGTGGCAACCCAGTTCCTGAAATGTATTTTGGAGTGGATTGTCATTGGAGAGGATGCATTGGTCCATCACTGTGATCCAGAAACCAAAAGACAAAGTATGCAGTTGAAACACCTGTCTTCTCCAGTAAAAAAGAAATTAAAACAACAGTCGTGCAGACAGACTGCACCATACTATATATTAATCGCCTTATACAGAACTTTTCTAGTTTTTGCCACTTATTACTATAAATGACAAGCCAACAAAAGAAAAAAATAAAAATACTAATAATAACCAAATTAATTTTATATAGCAATTTTCCCATCTTCAAAGTACTTCACAAAATTTTGAAAGAACAACAGGATATATCACATTGAATACAAATAACATCCCCACTGAATAAATACAAATACTGGATATACAAAGCATTCAAATAGAATATAAGACAATAATTCAATCTAAAATACAAAATTTAATACTACAAAAACATCTGGAACAAATAACTCCCTCAATAGTACATTTGTCACAAAAAATGTAATCATAGTTTAGGGTCAAGGCAATAATCTTCATGCGTCTCAAAGAAAAATTAAAATGCAATGTTTGTACACAACTGCGTTTGTGAAACTCAGAAGTATAAGACTATCCAGAACTATCTTTGAATGTATTTGAGTTATCTGTGTAGTGACTTCTAGAACTACAGTACTGTACCTATTATATTCAAATATATTGCACAGCAGCATTTACATAATGTCCAACACCTCAAATCTTTCAATATTTTACCAAAATACGTTATGTTCTGCGCTCCAAGAAAATCCTCAAAAACACTGAAATGTTCCAAAAAGAGTCATTTCTACTAGTTTACACTGTTTATTCTGTTAAGAAATATTTTTTCAAATTCTTTTAAAAGAGACTAACATAAATAACAAGAACTAAAATCAATATTTCAAAATGAGAGGCAGACACAAAAAGAGACTTTCAGTTATTTTTCTCTATTATAGAAAAAAAAATCTTGTGATGAGACGAGACTTTTTAGCCTGGGACGAGATGTGACTTTTTCAGACAGATACTTTCATGTCCCACGCGATGAGACTTTGTGCCAAGAGATTTAACCACGCCAGGGGCCAGAAATAAAAGACAAAGAGTAGACGACAAATTAGAATGTCATAAAGAATTCAAAAACATTGCCGCGATACACATGCAGAGCAGGTTAGAGATAATGAAAGTACTAAAATTCGAAAGTCTCAAAAAAAAATGATAGTAAAGATTGCATTATCACAAACAAACGGAAATTATTACTCAGTGAAATAACAGAACAGTGAAACGAATATATTGTTTGGATTTAAACTTTAAGTCAGAGACTTGTAGATCGTCTAATTCGTGTTGCCTTCAGGGAAAAGTAGTGTTTCTTCCCAATGAAGAGGTGTATCTGCGAGAATTAAAAGATTTGTTGTTTGGTGAAAGTGAAATCCGCATACATGAGTGACAGAGATGCAAAGTGGTTGGCGAGCAAAGTGAGCAGGGGGTGAACCCCTCTTTGTTTTTTTATATTTTCAAAAAATGCCCACTATTGAAAGAAAGCAGAAAATCAAAGTATTATAAACTGAAATCAACAGAGCATTAATGCACAATAAAGTACAAGTAACTAACATAATTAATGTAGCAGAAGACTTCTCTAAATTGATTTCTTGAACTCACAAAAATTATACTGGTTCATGAAATATGCAGATTACTCTAAAATTAATTTTATCCTGACTTTCCTGTAAAAAAAGTTCCATTTCATTCCTAAACTGAAAAATAAAAAGGGTTCTTTTGGCAAAACTGGATCTTCAATATCGAATGCATCAATGATGTCCTAGAGAGAACCTTCTCTATCTCCAAAAAACGTGGCTCAAACACTGTGCCTCAGAAGAGCTGTCTGTGTTGGTGCAACTGTTTTACTGCAGTGTGGAGGTCCTTTTTTTATCAGTGACTCCTTATGATAAGACCGCAAAGAGTTAAATAAAATAAAACACAAATTTCTATTTGCCTATTTAAATAATTTTCGATATTACATATATACCTCCTCACTGCTCTGGGTCTCATTCATACCTATGTCCAGTGCCCCTTTAGTGAAAGCCTTTGTCCTGCAAGAAACATTTACACGTTAGCCACACATTGAGAGAAAGAGATAGAAAGACACCTTTCAACAGCAAAATTCTCCAATAGAATAATACACCACCACCTCCTGATCAAGGGTAAATCACACTACTATGATGAGTGGAAAAAAACAAATAATATTACAACCAGGAACAATTAGGTATGAACAAATAATCTGAGACACAGGTGAAAGCTTACAGCTGTAAAGTCAAATGGTGCATCCAGGATGAGGTGCAGAGCATAGTGAGGCACACAAAAGAGTTATTTCAGATTATTATTATTTAATCTATTTACATACAGTGCAGTGGATAATATACTAATTGCAATGTGTTTATAGTGGGTCTAAAGTATTTCCAGCCTAAAAAAGCAATTTGTTTGATTTCTTCACCGTCAACATGAATATTTCACAATCCACTCACCCAACCAACTGTTGTAAGAGATTCTGCAGTCTTAACCACATTTCCAAGCCTTAAATCCTGAGAAAAAAATCTTGGTGTCAGCACCAGATCATTATTGAACAGAATAAAAGATTGAGTGTTTTGTTCTACACAAATTAAAAACAATAAAATAGCTGCTTTTAGAAGAAAAGACAAAGGAAAAATAGGAATCTATGTAAATCCACTGTATATTTTATTTATAGGCTTGACTAAACAAATATATTTTTAGCCTAGATTTGAAGGCTGATAGACTGTCGGAATGTCATACCTCTACAGAAGGGTTATTCCATAAGTACGGTGCTTTATAAGGTACTGTTTTATTTCTAGCTGTAGCATTTTTTTTATTCTAGAGACAACATGATATCCCACTCCCTGCGAAAGTGATTGTAAGGAATTAAAAGGTCACTCAAATACTGAGGTCCTAAACAATGTAAAGAGTAATAGATGAGCAGCAGTACCTAATAATCAATGCAAAATGTTTAGAAAGCCAATGTAAAGAAAACAAAACAGGTGATATATATGAATGAAAAATGTATGAAAAATAACTAATCAAAAATAACAAAAACAACAAATAAATACAAGCCAGGGTGAAAACTTTGACTGAAACTCGACAGCTGCAGCCTCAGGTGGGCCAAAGACTGAGTTTGAGAACAAGGTGAGATAGCAAATAAAGTTAATAAGAAGGAACAATCCTGCCAGGTTCCACATTCTAAATCATTATAATTGTCTTATAATTAAGGTCAACGAAGTTAAAATGTACTAAAGTATATCTTTTTGTAAGGTGTTATTATAAAGGTTGGTCCAGTGATTTCTAATGTTCATCCAGCTTACTTAGTGTACTCCTGATCCATGATTATAACCAGTTCAGTGCTGGATGGGAAACATGAGTGTGAAATTCAAAAGATTCTTGATTCCAACAAATTATTAGTACACTCACTGCATGAATTACACCCACATTCAGGCACGTTCAGAACTTGTACTTTAGGAGGGGAAGCTATGTTAGAAACTCATTAAGTATTGTTAATGTTTTATTAATTTGTGTTATTATTTGTTGTTGACGTTTTTAGGGTTCAAATTCATAACAACACATAGGAGACTGAGGCAGAATCAGTGGCTAGGCAATCAACCATACTTTTAACTTGTTTTACTTACTAAGGACATAATGCTATTCTCCAAAATTATGTAAGTTAAAAAATGCAAGTAAAAATTCAAATAAGACTGATATTGTCAAGAAATGTGAAGGTGAATATAATGCAGAATTTACTTTGACGAAAGGGCTATTTTAAAGTCATTCTGTAATCTATCAGGAGCTGGTACACTATTTTAAGTAACACCTATTGGAGGTAAACTCTTAAGTGTAGAACTGTAAATCAAGCACACATATAGTAAAATAAATTGGGACAGGTGGATAAAAAGTTGGGGTCCCCATTTAATTTCCTGGTGATTGTGAGGATAGATATTAAAAAGCTTGTCCTCAAATCAGCACCAACTTCTAGTGTGGTGCCTGTTTACACACTGTATATATATGCTCCAGACCAGAATGGATGGGACTTGGCATGCATGGGCAGAAGTGGTGTCAGGTATTTTCATATGGTTTTCCTTCCATTTTAAACAAGGCAATGGAAATAGGAGTATTGACTAGATATTTTTCAGACTTGCAGCACACAAAATTAAAAGACGGATCAATAAAAGGGAAACTTCTTCCAATTTAGGGAGCTAACATTTTCTAGTTGTTTTTTTATTCAAAAAACAAAATTATCCTTGATTCTTGATACTTAGCTGAATAAATTGACCCTGTTATAAGAGATAATATTTTGAATATTATGGATTAAGTTTCCAGTCAAGTAAATGGTGAATATATGGTCAAATTAAAGTCTGTGCCACAAGCCAGAGCCATTTAAAATCTCTTGTTCTTTCAATTAAGATTCCAATATTTAAGATGTCTCCCCTTCAAGAGGTACTCACTTTCAGAATGGGTCTAGTTTTACAATATAACTAATATATCTTTCATCTTATGGGTGTAGTGTGGAGGGCAGTAAAAACTGGCTTTACATAGTGATCACCACAAAACTGATGTTGGTCTGAATGGAAAATGTTTGTGCACTGGGGAATGGGTTTTTTTAAATGATTTCTTGCCAATTGATTTTATTTGTAAATGTTGAAAGTGCAAGCTTCATCTGATAAGATAGCAGGTGTAGAGAGTAAAAAGTTAATGTGTGGTTTATGATTAAAGCTCAGTTATTCTTTGCATATGTAGTGCTTTTTTCAGGCTTCATGGCACTTTTAATACAAAGAAGTTATTAACATTAAATTGACTTTGGCAGTGATTTGCTCTTCTACCAGAATCTCAGTTCAGTTCTCAGCCCAGCCATTCTCAGTGTGGATTGTACTCCCAATACAAAGAGTTGTCATGCCTGGCTAATTATTTCCTATATGAGTATGTGAGAGTGCCCAGTGAAGTACTGATGACCCCTCCCAGGTTAATTCCAATTTGTCACTCAGTGGTGCAGCGATAGGCTTTTGGCCTCATAACACTGCAATAGACTATGTGTATTCAGGAAGTATATTTATATATAAATTATTTTATGTTGTGTAGAAACAATAAAACATTCTTTGTGTGGTTGTTTAAATAGTGCAGTAGAATCAGAGAGACATATTAACTTACAAAGGTAAATCCAGTGTACGTTTTGTCTTTAAAATGCTGAATGTGAGAAAATTGAGTGAAATGTAGTTTTCTCTATTAGGTATTTTTCAGATAGTGCTGTCTCTCATTTTTGTGTACCTTGGCTGCTAAGTGCTGCTTCATTAGTTGACTTTCTTCTAGTAATTATTTCAGGCTGACTCATTAATTATACATCTCACCACCTCACCATCGTGGGGGAGGCATTTTTGCTGATGCATTGTTTTGAACATCCATGAGAGAGAGCAAGAGTTATCCTACATGATACTCCCCTCATAGTAATAGTTTGTGAAAGTCCTTGAATATTTTCAAGAGATTAAATTGTTTCACAAAATGGTGAGCTGTGGTAAAATCCATATGGTCAATGCTAATTTAGGCTTTAATGTTTGAGAAACACATGTATAGTAATTGTGATAATGCCAGGTATAGGGATCTGCACTAATGTGCGTTTCAATAAACTCATAGTTTTTACAAAGGGAAGTGAGGATGCACTGCTAGAGAGGTCAAATCCCATGAGGGACAAAATAACACTTGTTCAAATATTCTGCATCACAATGGGAGGATACAAAGAAATGAGGTGTAGTCTTGGGGTTTACTGGTAGAAAACAATGATGAAAGGTGCCATCAAGGCAGATTTTATCGAAAGCTATTTAATGTACATTTTTCTTCATACAGAACATGTGTACATTATGCAGCAACAGGAGGCTGGTATGTCCTTCATGGATAAACTCATAGCTGCAGTAACATAACTTGAACGAAAAAGAGTTTCTCCTCAGTCTACTGAATAAAATATTGGGACTCATCAGAGTGGGAGCTTGTGGCATGTATTCTCATTGACACTGTGATATGACCTCTGAAGCACAATAGGCCACTATCACTTTTTACAACATACTGGGAACAAAAAAAGTTGCAAGATCAAGTTGCTGGTCCCACATTCTTGGTCTTGGTCTAACCTTTGCTGACCTACTTACTAACACCTCTGCCTCTACTTACTACTCTGCCTTGATGGCACCTTTCATCATTGTTTTCTACCAGTAAAACCCAAGACTATATCTCATTTCTTTGCATCCTCCAAATGTGATGCAGAATATTTGAACAAGTGCTATTTTGTTCCTCATGGGATTTGACCTCTCTAGGAGTGCATCCTCAGTTCCCTTTTGTGCCTCCCCATTTAAAATCTGGCCATCTTTACTAACCCAGCAAGAAGTGGCTTAGCATATCATTTTATCTAACAGTTATCTAAGTTTTCAGGCAATACAGCTGTGGAACAACTGACTTTTGGCCTTGAGTTCTTTGTTCTGATAAATCATCTCTTTGAATATTCTGTTTATTGTAGGTAATCTGCAACTAGCATATAGATTGAATAATATGTCCAATATGTCAGATTTGACAGCTCAGCCCTTCAGCCATGATATTGCAGATTTCATTCCCTACATAAGTGATAAGGTATTCCATCATTTCCAATTTACAAACATTTGTTGGTAAAGCCGTGTCACAAGAATGACAAAAAGACATTGCGAAGGTTTGGGGCAGCCACCCGTATAATATTCCCTGGCTGCAAAAATGATTAGCACTAACAGACATGTTCACATAACTGAGTCCAAAACAGAACTGATATACTGGAAGCAAGATTGCGGCTTTAACGGTCAGTAAAGGAAGTGATGTCATTAGGTCCGAAACCGGAAGTGACATTGTTGGCTGCCCCAGAAACAGGCAGGATTTCCCGAGAATGGTTTGCAAGGGATTGAGAGAGAGAATTAGTACACTTTCCCACCCCCTGGCCCAGCGTGGAATTACATCTATTTAAGCCCTTTAGTTGTCTCCTAAACATGCGTGTGTGACAGCTGATAGTTTCCTTTTAGCTCTTCCCAATGATTTCTAGTTGGTACTTTTCAAAATATCACACAACCTTCGCCACCTTTCCCTGGAAATGAAGCAATGCTGTGTTGAAGTTTACATATGTTAGCTTGTCATTGTCAAGATCTAATCCATCTTCAGTTATCCACCACTGGCCAATACTCAGTTATCCTTTCATCTGACCAGTAAGCTGTAAAATGCCATGGCTGGTACTACATGATTTCCTCAAGTTGTACCAGACTGGGAAAGAGCAATAAGGTTAACTGGCTTTTGATGTGATTGATCAAAATGAGCAATTTCCGTCTAGCTCATAGTTTCTCAACCTTTAAGTATTTGTGACCCAAGTTTTCATAACAGTTTTAATCGCGCCCCCCTAACGTTTTTTTTAAAGGAGCCCACTAATACCAATTTGTTCTTTTTTAATTAATGATATATCATAGATGCATATTTTATTATATCTACTTTTATCAACATTTATCTAACTCTATATTTATTTTTCTAGTATCAGAATGTAGTTTAAGTTCATTTGTTTTGGTTTCAATAGATGTATTTTTCATATCTTTGATTCATCCATCCATCCATTATCCAACCCGTTATATCCTAACTACAGGGTCATGGGGGTCTGCTGTTTACTTTTTTTCACATCTTCGTGCCCCCACTTTTTGTTACTTCGCGCCCCCCTAGGGGGGCCCATCCCACAGTTTAAGAACCACTGATCTAGCTTCTCCCTTTAGAGCAATTACCAATTCGAAAATAGATCCATGACAGCTTCCTAACTGTTGGTGTTCTAGTGGCATGCAAGCCCCATTTCTATTCCAGTGTCACAATCCTTGAGGTAAACTATTTGTTAATATTTAGGCTATTTTAGGAATTTTTTTACAGTACCTCACTAAGACAATCCAGTTTGAAAGCACTTATGAAATAGCAGTGCAGCATGCTGATAAACAATTTTGTATCTGGAGTTTTATTTTCTGTGCTACACACTATGAGCCAGTTCTGAAATTTTAAAGGATGGCTTTAGAATGTTAAGTCTATATCTTTAGCTTCTAAAATAACATTACCTACTTGTGAAAGTTTGTGATAGTAAGCTAATATTGTTTCAGTTTTTATGGGCTATTATTGTTAAGCATCATTAGTAACTGTTACATGGATAAAGATGATGGATTTTTTTTTCTGTGGTCTTGATACATGAAGCTTGATGTTGACATTTGCTATATAAAGTTATGTTGACATCTCTTCATATTATTATTAAAATTTTTATGTTGTTGAAGCTTGATGAATACTAGAAATACTATAATAAGATGACTTTAAAGCTGGGAGAAATGCTTTTACAGATAAGTAATCATTCTTCATCTTTTAAGCTTTGTACCTTGATATGCCTTTCAGCAGCATTTCTGGGTGTATGTGTGTGTTTGCACAAATGAGTGTGTTTCTTAGCTATTCAGAATTGGAAGCGTTGGAAGATGGAGCTAACAAGATCACAGCCAGGGTGACTAATAAGATTAACATTAGCACTGCTCTAATCCTAAACACAGTGTACTGAAAATATTCCTCCACTTAGAACACCAGACTAAAAAGGAAGCTTTACACAGCTGTGAAAGGATGAAGCTAGTTCATTGCAGCCTAATTTATATAGTGTTTTCTGCCACTCTCTTAGAGCGTGGAATTGGAAGGTTTTGGCTCTCTCTATAAAAAATATTAAACGTTTTCTTAGATTGAAAAACAAGCAAAAGTTTTGGTCACCACAGTAACAAAAAAAACTACTTATGAAATAGCTTGCATACTGTAATTAATAAAATAGGGATGCAGTAAGGTGTCAAGAAGTGATATTCATAATGTTGTTTCTCATCAAGGTCCTTTTGGCATTATCAGCCATGCATTGTTATTGCATTGTGTTCACCCATCTCTTCCACTGTTTACCTTCTCCTTCAGCCTGCACATTCTGTATTCTAATGGCCTTGCCTGTGCCATACTTTGCAATGTAAGATAGTAACATAATGCATGCTTGTTGAGACAAACAGGCCTCAATCATTGAATGTTTCATATCCTTTGTGTCTCGTGCATTAAATTCAGCAGACTTTTACTTTAATATTGCTGTTATTTTGACCCTTGCTTCTACTTTTGAATGTATTTCCACAGATTGTTTGTGCCTGTTGTTGAAACTTTTATAGATTTATGACCTTCTGCCTGGATATTCTTGAGAACATCTATGCCTGGTGCTTTGACTCTGTTAGCAACAGTTTCTGGCTTTTGACCTTGATTCAGTTTCCGATCATGGCTTTTCATGTTGCAGCTTCAAAATTTAAAAAAAAAAGCCTGGTTTGATCTTCAAATACTTTCATCCCTTCAATCACTCCAGTTTCTACTGCCCTCTCAGAAACTTTCTCTCTGAAACAGACACCAGACATAACTGTAAAATGGGAGGAAAATGCCCAGTGGGCAGTGCAGAGACAATAGTACATTTTAAAATTGGTGCCTGACCATAAAGCTACAAATTCTGTAGGGCTCCCTAAAATAATAACATTGACTACCAAACATATGAACATCACTGGGAAATCTGACAGTTTGTTAACTTTTCCTGAATTTTAAATTATCTTCTGAGATATGTTAATTATGTTAACTTCTCATCAATTATTTGTTTGGATTATATAGGTAGACATAACCCTTTCACTTAAATCCATAGTTTGGATGCTGAATGCATTATAAAGAAAATAGTCAAACGGAAATCTTTTCTTACTAAGGCTGTCAGAGATGTATAATGCACAAGACACACAAACCATGTGATCGGTTCCTCTGTACTGTCCTGTTTTTTCCAGTGGGTGTTCACACCAAATTTCTAAAATGTGAAACACACCTTTTTAACATTTAGAGATGATAAAATACCATAACTTTAGAAATAAACAGTTTTTTTCAACTGGCATACAAGACCTTAAATATTGATGTTTAGATTACCAATGCAGAATTTGTAAATTTGTTAATTGTTTCATTACTTAAAATTATTTTAAACATTATTTTAACAACTACTTTTTTAATAACATGCATTATGCAAGATTTTGATGAATTATTATGATGTAAATGTACACTTTTATGCTCCCCATATGACTGATTTTCTTGTAAAATCCATACTTGAGAATTTTGCTTTCCACAAATATATTTTCTGAGAATTTTACTGGTCTTAAAAGAAGACATTTAACTGTACATACTGACTGAAAAAACAGGGACATTTCTTATGTACTCTGTCGTGTTTTTTCTTTTAATGTTACAACATTGAAAACAGGTATTATAGAAAAGCAAGCATCAGTGATATTATTGATACTATAACTCTCAGTCCTACAATAATGAGAAATTATATCGTTATTGTTATCAAACTCTTAACCACAAAATAATGAATGCATTTAACTATAGCTTACAAGCATAAAATATTTTATGTCATCAATACAATTCTCTCCTCTTAATCCAAAGACTAGTTTACTTTCACAAGAGCAACCAATCAGATTATCCATCCATCCATTGTCTAACCCTCTATATCCTAACACAGGGTCACAGGGGTCTGCTGGAGCTAATCGCAGCCTGCACAGGGCGCAAGGCAGGAAGAAATTCCTGGGCAGGGCACACACACACACACACACACACCAAGGGCAATTTAGGATCGCCAATGCACCTAACCTGCATGTCTTTGGACTGTGGGAGGAAACCGGAGCACCAGAGGAAACCCATGCAGACACGGCGAGAACATGCAAACTCCACACAGGAAGGATCCGGCAAGCAAATCCAGGTCTCCTTACTGCGAGGCAGCAGCACTACCACTGCACCACCGTGCTGCCCCAATCAGATTATGTTTAATTTAAATATTTTGTTAGCTAACATAGCATTTTAACTTTTATTTAGCAGAAACTGTTTGATTAAATATAATCATTTGCATTGTTCACTCTAATTATAAAGATAGATTTAAATTTTCATTTTTAGACTAGCTAATACTTTTAATGTTAAACTAATGTACTTTGGAATACCACATAAGCAAGATTATTTTCTGTGCTTTTTGATTTCGTAATAGCATTGATGATCATCCTTGGTGGTGTGCTGTACTTGCCCTGTTTAACCTCATAACTGTGGAAGTGTTGTGTGGGGTGTTTATTAGAGATGGAAATCCAAGTTCCTCTCCTATTTACCGACACTAGCCTTTATAACTTTTTATCTAGCACTCAATTCCCTATTCTTACTCCACTATCCTTCCCCTTTATTCTTCCAGAAATGAAACTTGAAATATTTTTTTTTCCATCAGCCTAAATACATTGCACTAATAAGCAAAAATTATCTGAAACATTCCCATGGAATTCCTGATATGTTAACTTTGATCATTTATTTAAGAATGTGGGTGTAATGCAGTTACATTTCTTTTTTAGTATCCATAACCAAAAGTCCATTGTCTTATAAGTCTTGATGCTTTGCAAGGGATGACATTAATATTCTAACAGCCTTATTTCTAATGATCCCCAGCATAAGTAAAAGGTTGTGAGGTTTGGGGATTATATCACTGAAT
The DNA here is from genome assembly GCA_026402145.1 of Polypterus bichir lapradei. Taxonomy (NCBI): domain Eukaryota; kingdom Metazoa; phylum Chordata; class Cladistia; order Polypteriformes; family Polypteridae; genus Polypterus; species Polypterus bichir. The sequence continues at coordinate 8,757,497 of JANRMT010062795.1, forward strand.
CTTCTTTAATGAAATTAAAAAATAACACTGGTTTACATTTACCAATACCCTTCACTGATTAGTGGATTGCTCTGACAATAGTAAGCTATGATTTGTTACTGCTGAATTTGAGTAAAATATGAAATTACCATTTATAAGTTTATGCTCCAAAAAGTGAGCATGGTCATTAGTAATTTTGTTGTTGAAAGTATTTTGGTACCAAGAGCCTTTTTAATGCTTGATGCTATGATCTCACAATTAAAGAAAGAAAGTGAGGGCTAAAGGGCTAAAGTAGCACACTGCATCATAAATTTTAAACAGGCAAGGGTTTCAAAAACCATGGAATCAAACCTGAATCAAAATAACAAAACCAGAGTGGCTACTCGTTGCTTCACCCATAGTTTTCTCTAGATACTATTGGAAGGTATAATGTTATAGAGAACTGCAGTTCAGAAGACCCAGTGTCAAACAGGTCAGCAACTGTGGCCCTACAGGGTGAATGGTTGTTAGGTCTGAGTGTGTGGTGACGTTAACTTTAAAACCATAATGTTTTGGTACAAAAAACAATCAGTGTTAAACTAGGAGCTTTGTACTCCTGAACCCTACCTCAACTATAAAATCTCTGGGAACAAACAACTTTATCAGGTTCCCCTGGCAGAACCCAAGAAATGTAATCTCACAGCACAGATATGAAAAGCACAGGAAGAATGTATAATAACAAAAAGAAAGCAATATAGCATAATAACAAAGAGCAGAAATGATACATGAAAGGATAATATTTCAGAAGCAGGTTATATGAGTGCAAAGCTTATTGAATACACAGACCAGAGTGACACATTTAATGTTAATTCATAGCTGCCTATAAATCTTTATGACAGAATAGGTGTCAGCCTCTCTTCTGTGACATGTAGTGATAAACTCAAGAACTCTTTCTGTCTCTCCCTCATATGGGTAGAAGAAAAGTAATAGATGTCAGTGCTTTTATTCAATTCTAAGGTGAAGTCCTTGCATTCCTTTAACTTTTATTTCATCTTGGAAAAGCACTCGTTATCTAGCAAAGTAACAATCCTTGGAGCAGTCTAAAGATTTGATTCATTTCCAACTGTACATTTTCTTTGGTAATTCTTAGCAATCACTCTCTCAGTCAAAGATTTCATGTGCTTTTTTAGTTCAGTTCAGTTTACTCTATATAGTCTGTTTCTTTCATAAGTACAAAAGTGTAATACATTTATTAACATTTAAAATGTATACACCTGTAGCAGAGCTGTGTTAAGTAACTTGTTTTGAGGTGTCTGTATTGGCAAACTTTGTATATATGATCATGGAAGATTATTTTGCTTTCATTAACATTTCTGTTAATATATTTTATTTTCTGTGGCCTCTTCCTGCTGTTGAGCTGAAAAAACATAATATATATATGTGTGTGTGTATATATATATATATATATATATATATATATA
>JANRMT010062795.1:8768935-8782889 GCA_026402145.1 Polypterus bichir lapradei
ATATGTATATATATATATATATATGTTTGTGTGTATATATTTGAAGGAATATACTTGGCCATTTCAGATTGAAAAGGTGAAGACTCTAAAACTGGTCTGATGACTTAGTGAGTGAGAGTGCCCTGTAATGGATTGTTGTCCCATCGAGTGCTGGTTCCTTCCACAAGTTTGATGACGCAGTGATAAACTTTGGCTTCCTCTTAGGAAAGAGAGGAAAGGTTGGGAGCATGCATTGATACATCGTATTGCCGTAACCACCACATGACGAACTACTTCTGTTACATTTGTTTAATATTGCAAGTTCATCCCCATGAGATGTCTGCTTCAATTGTTAACGCTTGGTGAATTTTAAGTCTTAAATTTTAATTGGGTAGCAGGATTGGGGTTTTCACAAAGACATCTAGGTTTGCATGTTTGTTAAATCATTTGAAAGCAGCATTATTTGCAATTTTGGTTTTGAGGTTAATTTTCTTCACATAGTCATGTTATTTGTTGATCAGCATAGGCATGTAGTCTGATTACAATTTCATTTTACTAAGGCACAATTAAATATAAACCACTGGTAGGCATTTTGTTATGGTTTCAGTCAAAACGTGTATGATATATATATAATTTTATATTATTTCTGTACTGAATGTCTTAATTTGAAATATAGAATCCCAGATTTCTTCATTTACATTTTTCAACATCCATTTCTATCTGTCTTGCAATAAGCTTGTGCCCTTTCCACAACTTATTCCTGCACTGTGCTACTGGTATTCCTTTCAGCACCTTATGTTCTTTTACTGAAATAAGTAGGTTTGGGAAATTAATAAATGTATGAATTCACTGATACAGTATGGACAAATTATTTCAGGCATTCTATAAATTTATAAATATCTCTGAGTTGAAACTTATTGTACAGTATATTAAAAGAAACCTCATGTTTGGCCACTTGGTGTCAGTTTCAGCATTGCTGGTGGGGGATATAAATGCTTGAAAAGAATGAAAAATGTAAGAGCTAAAATAATGTGCATTGAAAAACTGCTATTTCTTTTTTCCTCTAAACATTATTATAGAAGATTCAGGTTATTTTAAATGATACAAACTGGGATACAGAGTCAAATATTAAAACCAACTGGTTAATCAGTGTTCTTTATGCTTAGGACCTTTCATAAAAACCCCAAGTTTTAAATGCTCATTAGAAGATTGCAAAACATGAAAAAAATTCCACACATGCATAACGGTAGATGGAAATTCAAGAAATACCAGTTTCATTTCATGAGATATCACAGTGTTGGACTTCGTTTAAAACATGAGAACTAGAACTACAAGCAGTGAACACGGGGGTTAAATGGATGCAGCAATTAAACCCATTGCCATTCATCCATCCATTATCCAACCCACTATATCCTAAGTACAGAGTCACAGGGGTCTGCTGGAGCCAATCCCAGCCAACACAGGGTGCAAGGCAGGAAACAAACCCCAGGCAGGGTGCCAGCCCACCGCAGGGCACATACACACACACACTGGGGACAATTTAGGATCGCCAATGCACCTAACCGGCATGTCTTTGGACTGTGGGAGGAAACTGAAGCACCTGGAGGACACCCACACAGACACGGGGAGAACATGCAAACTCCATGCAGGAAGGACCCGGGAAGCGAACCCGGGTCTCCTAACTGCGAGGCAGCAGCACTACCACTGCTCCACCATGCCGCCCTAAACCCAGTACCTAAACTAAAAATCAGTTTTGAATCCTACCAGAAAGATTTGTTACAACAAAATAACTAACTTAGGAACACTTGTGAATGGTATTGCTTAACTATATACTGTTGCACCAATGATTTTATAAGATTTAATTTCCACAGCCACACCCCTAACAACAGACAATCATATCTTGATGACAGGAACACAAAATGGTGGCCACTGGATAACAAGAATGGTGTAGTTTATAATTCTTAAAACAAAAACAAATACCTCAAAAGGAAAGTAAAACATAAATAAGCAAAGCCCCACATCTAATACATTTAGTAACATTTAGTAACTCTGAGGAAAAATTGTATTGCGCTGAAGAAATAATCCAAAGTACTAAAGATCATAACACATCTTCTCTTAACTAATCAAGAAGTCACCAATACATTCTAATTTGAGCAGACATCATAAAACTAGGTTCACTATTTATCCAACACAGCATTTGAAAATGTAAAACCTCCGTTTCTTCTTTAATCCAGAGTCTCAGATTCTTCAATAGATGGCTGAAAGAGCTGATCTCAATCTCTCTACCTAACCCAACCCACCACTCTTAGCAATCTGCATCATTTGATTTCTAATTTATACCTCTATTTACATTTACTACATTTACTATTGTAATAAGGAGAGCAAGAGACCTAAAAAGGTTTGGGGATGGCCACCCCATATACTGAAAAGCAGCAAAAAAAAAACAAGTTGATACAAAATGGAGTTCAAGACAGAACTGAGTACAGAGGGCAACACGGTGGTGCAGTGATAGAGCTGCTGCCTCGCAGTAAGGAGACCTGGGTTCGCTTCCCGGGTCTTTCCTGCATGGAGTTTGCATGTTCTCCCCGTATCTGCGTGGGTTTCTTTCAGGTGCTCCGGTTTCCTCCCACAGTCCAAAGACATGCAGGTTAGGTGCATTGGTGATTCTACATTGTCCCTAGTGTGTGTGCTTGGTGTGTGGGTGTATGTGTGCCCTGTGGTGGGCTGGCACTCTGCCCGGGGTTTGTTCCTGCCTTGCGCCCGGTGCTGGCTGGGATTGGCTTCAGCAGACCTCCGTGACCCTGTGTTAGGATATAGCGGGTTGGACAATGACTGACTGACTGAGTACAGATGGAGAAACAGAGACAATTATATAGAGGATACAGGAAGTGGTTGGATCAGAGTAGCTGGAAGAGAAAGTGATGTCTTCGGTAGGTGGGTTCTGAGTAGGAAGATGTCATCAGAGATGGACGGAAGTGACAATATTTACTATTAATCAATACCTCATCAATTGTCTAATACAGTAGGTACTTCAGAGGTATTGTATGTTGTTATATTTGTAATATGTGTGACAATATGAGAACTCATTTCCAAAAAGACTGCTGAGGATCACATATACTTTGTTATTCAAACTACATATATACAAAAGGAACCTCAAGTAAAACCAAAAAGAATTAGTGGGCACACTTATTTCATGTATAATAATAGACAACTATGCAAAGTAAGTAAAACGTTAACTTTTTTGTGAATCACACTAATTAAAAATGTTCCTTTATTGTAAATGTGTTCCTTTAGTTTTTCCCATTCTATCAGTACATTAAATGTGGCTGGCCGCATCCAACTTATTATGCCTTACCGTTGCCAGGATATTTATTGACAGGAACGATGATGCAGTATCAAGTCACTTATGCACCAACAGTCGTTTATAAATTCATGATAATTAAAGAGTATGCTTGTTGCAACTTTTCAATGCTCATAGTAATTGGGTCTCCATAGAAGTATAATATTCTCTACCAAAAAACAATTTTACAATGACGTTTTAGAAATTGTATAGTACTGAACAAGTGGAGCTATTTAATTAATCATGCAGAAATGAAATTGTCAAATTTGATTAAAATGCTGATATCCCTCTGGGCAGCATCATGGTATAGTGATTGTCACTGCTTTCGGAAAAGTAGAATGCACAGAGCTCATATCCCACATTTGTCCATTGTCTGTGTTTCACTTTATATGTCATCCACATGTCCAAAAGGACTTTTTCCAGGTACTCAAGTTTTCCTCCTACATTCCAAAGATGTACAGTATGTGTTAGGTTGATTGTTGATTCCAAATTGCTAACCTGTGTGAGTAAGTGAGCTCTGCAGTGGACTAGGGGCCCCTGTTTAGTTTTTGCCTGATGCTAATGGGATAGGCTTCTGCCCCCGTGACTCTGAATTGGATTAAGCAGGTTTCAAAAATGTTATGTAATGTTTAAAAATTCTTGATTCTTTTTCTTCTTAAATCAATTTCCTAAGTCGCTGTATTGCATAATGGGTATTTTTAGATTGTTATAAAGGTGCCATCAGCTGCATTCTGGTCCCAATCAAGGCGGTTCGTCATGTGCTGGGTGTGGTAATGCGCTATCAGCACATGCACCCAACCTCTCCTCTACAAAGATGCTTGAGTGAAAAATAAACTACAAAGACCAACAGAGTATAGGAAACAATTGCTAAACCCTTTAAAAAAACAAACTGTATAGTAATAGGTAATAAACTGGAGAAAGAAACAGCATACATTCTGTCAATTGCAGGTGGCACAAAAGCATACCCTGAACCTTGAAAAACATCCAGGGAGGCACATTTAAACATTGCAGGATGGTGTCATTCAGTGCAAATCACACAGAGTTAGGCAATAAAATACATAGAGGAATTAAAATAATAATGACAAAATGTACAAAATAACAAGACTAGAGCCTTTTTGGACCTACCTAAAGCAAGAGAAATGGATAATTTGCACCCGCCATAGATATTTACACAAGTCCTGGTTACCTTCCTGCCTAAACAACAACTTTGACTACTCTTTCTATCACCAGAGAGGCTTTTGCAAATAGCATTCCTATTGTTTTAAAGGTCACTAAAGCACTGACCATTCTCCCCTTTTACTGAAAGTCTAAGTCTCAGAGAATTTTAAAGTAATTTTCTGATCTGATCTCCACTGAAGTAATTCTGAGCCTGGCATAGCCCTACAAAACCTCTAGTGTCACCTGCCATATCTCCCACTGTCAGCTCCTGGAATTCCTGACAGTCAGCTGGCCTACTTTTACTAAACAGACCAAAAATCTCTGAAGGGGCCTCAATAGCAACCTTTTGCTGCTTGCAGTTACAAGTGTTGGGAATGAATAATTGTGCATTCCCTGCTCTCCTTCCATTGTGTTCTGTTTCCTGGAAAAATAATTTGAGGGACTCTCTTGACTCAAGGCAGATCTCTACTGAGAGGTAACCCATCACCTTCTAATACAGTCCCTGACCACAAGTATACTAACAACTGATACTTACGATTTAGTACATTTCAAATCAAAATGATATTCTGTTTTAGTGTATGAAAGCAATGGATAGTCGTAAAAAATGTGACACTATTCCTTTAAGAAACAACTGGCTTTAGTGCAGTCCTGTGCTGAAGAAGTCTCTAATTGCTGTTAAGGGAATGCTTATCACAGAACACAAACTGAGCCACTGATACACTTACGTGCGACCTCCCTTACCTGCACTAATAAAGACTGCTCACAACAGATTGTTCAAATTGATGATAATTGGATTGCCAGCACGTGTCACAGACAATCTGCCCAGTTCTTTTTTTTCTGTGTTTTACATATTATTCTCAAATGTGAAGGGCCTAGGTTGATCTAGCCTTGATAGGAATTTGACAGTAATGAAGTAACAAACATTTCTTCATCTTTCATCTTGAATATATTTGATAAACTAAAAGTAATTTTATTACCCAATTTTATAGTTTAAAATGTGATATATCTGCTGATTTTTAAAGTGGCATCTTATGTGGTAAATCATTTTCTGACTTTAGTTTGGCTCTGACCACAAGACAGCATAAAAACTCTGTAACTTCTGCAATATAAGCTCTAAAAATTCTTTTTTTTTTCAAAATATAGTATACTTTTGTTCAGCAAACACCTGTGTGGCTCATTAAGAGGTACCTCTGCATTCTTGTATAAAGTCATTTCCAAGTTCAGTTTTCAAAAAATTGCCATGCATAGGGAAGTACAGAATATTTACTGTTTAGTAAATCATAATATAAGCTTTCATTCATAAAATATGCTATTTCCTAAAACCATATCATACAGCAAATATCATTTCCAAATAATTTATCACTTGTGAGAACTAGCCCGAACACCATCAGACTGACACCAGCTCTACTATAAAACACACGTTTATTCACACAAAAGTCCCAACACAGTCCCGCACAGCACATAGTTCAACCGCATCAATCACCCCAAATCACAGGCCTCTCCAACGTCCTTGGGCTGCCTTTCTTCCTTCCACTGGAGCTTTGTCCTCCTCCAGCACCCGACTCTCACTCCCTGACTGTAGGAAAGAGGCCCCCTTTATAGTCACTAGGACGTGCTTCAGGTGCTCACTGACATTCTTCTGGCTGCACTTCCTGGTGTGGCGAAGCACCTGGAAGCACCCTGGGCGTCCCTGTAAGGTCTTTCCTCCTCCTTCCCAGGTGTGGCGGAAGTGCAGATCTCCCAGACTTTATGAGGCTTGGGGCGCCCCCTGGTGGTAGCCACGGGCCCCAACGGGTTTGAGCCTCCCTGCTCCTTCCTGGTGGTCCAGTTATTATCCAGGGCGGTTGCCCCCTCGTGGCCCGGTGGACGTATAGATTGCCTCCCAGTCCTTCCAGGCGTCCTGGCTGGGTCTGACCCCCAGCCTCCTGCCACACACTCTTTTATTGTGCAGCACTGTCTTACACCTTGAATCTCAAAATTGATCCTTCCAGTCTACATTTATAACATACAAGTTATATGTCATAAAAATTGTGCAATAAATAAATAAATGTACTTTATAAATTCATCTTAAGGTACGTCTGTAATACTCTGTAACCTAGTGGCTAAGGCACTGCAGTTTAAATAGCTAGGCTTCTAGTTCTGTCTGTGCCACTTATGTACTGTGTGACCTTCAGCAAGCTTGCTTTTCATTCTTTATTGATAAGTGAGCTATGAAATGGGTGGTGGGATATTTGTTTCTTAAATTAATTAAATTCTCAATTTGTAAGACTTCAGTTCATTCTCATTAAGCACACTTCCATTTAAGAGCTTGGCTCATGATGCAATAAGTAAAAATCTTTAAAACCAAAAAAACAAAAATTATTGTTCTCAAAATGAAAATTATTATACATATATAAATACAGCATTGTACATGAAAAGGTAGCCTTGGCCTTGTTTTAACAGCGGCAAATATAGTTAGGTGAAGCTGGCAGAAAGTCTTATTGTGCATGTTGCATTTAGATTTAATAATTATGTTATCTATGTCTTTGTTAGAGAGAAGGGGCCTCATGTACAACGGCGTGCGTAGAATTCACACTAAAACATATCATACGGACAAAACTAGAAATGTGCAAACGCACAAATACATTCAGATGCATAAAACTGTGCATAAGAAGAGTTCCATGTACCTACCAATTATAAATTCTACTCAATTTTAACACACAGACACACACCTACAGCTGCACCCCAACTCCTCCCTGAATTTCACATATTTGAATATGCAAATCAATATAACTATCCCCTTCCATTCAGTGTTTTGTTAAAAGACAATAGCAAAAACATGTGAAAAAAATAAGAATTTTAGCTAATGTGAAGTGGAGGCATGAAAAAATGTACTATTTGTGGGCTTAAGCAAAGGTATAAGCAACAAAAGGAAACTGATGGAGTAATTACAGCTTGGTGGAGGCATTTGAAAGTTCAAGTTCAGAATGTTGCACTGTGTCCAAAATAAAAAAGAAGTGGTCATATGTCAAAGTTGATGTAAAAAGGTCAGTCGCAGCCCACCATCTGTTTATTCTATTTCAGACAAATTACAAAACTTGACCCCTGTGCCGAGGAAGCAACTCCAGGGAAAGATGGTGCTGTTGTTCCCAACACATCTTTGGGCCCTGGCTGCACACATAACTTGGAAACCACCAGGCAACCATCTTGCTGTGCGCTGACAGGCACTGTTCTGGAGTCACAAAATGCAATAGTGGATGCTATAAGAGATGTGGCTAATGAACTAAGGAATATAAGGATTGTACTATGTGTTATTGACCACAAATTAAATGAATAGGTTAAAAAATGAATTCTGCATCTGATTACCTGTTTTTACATTCTGCTAATTACATTTAAACAGTTGTAACACTGTCTGATTTGGCTGACCATTTGGTGGGTCAGGGCCAGGTTCTCCAGTTACGGGCAAGGCATGATTGTGTGCCACATTATACAGCATGCTACATGCTTGCACAATGCAACACACTTTCTGTGCACTACAGCACAGCACATTATTAGAATGGAAATGCTTTCAATTTACATAAGCAAATTAATTCTTTGAAGGTGCCTTTATAGTGTAGCATTGGCGCCAAAAGCTACAACAGATTGATTCTCTTCTCTTTACATGGCTCTTTTAGATGACTCACTATCCTTACAAGGACTGCTTGCCATTTGCTGCACGAGTTGGAAAAACCACCTGAGACTGCAGGGGAGCTGTCATTTTTATTGGCTCATTCTTTTGGTAATTCATCCTTGACTGATGTAACTTGTCCAGCACCATTGCAATAGCAATGTGCGTGCAGTTGACTGCTCCGATTACATTTGGAAAACCAGACGTTGTGGTGAATTGCGCTTTGATGTTTGCCAGTTAAACCATAGTGTAAGGAAATCTTATATATCTGTATGACAATTGGATAATACCATTCCATGCAACTAGCTTGGTGTGACTCAGTGATAATTGTGAAATACCTGATTGGCCAGCATGTTCACACTGAATAGCTCCTCTGGTTAAAAACCCAAGGGTGGACAGAACTTGCAAAGAAGCAGGTAGAGCAGAATTTCTTAAAGTCTGCCTTTGTAAAGCCAGCGCCAGTTTAGCACACAGCTCCAAGAGGATACCTTTTGTAAATCAAAATCAACTTAAAAACAAGTCATCATCATCTATAAATACACACTCTCTTCTAATTCTTCCATTTGCAATAAGTTCTAACAACGCTAAAGCAGCGTTGGAATAGTTTGGCGATTCCGTGCACCATTATATTGTTACAATCAAGTGAATTAAATTTGTAAACGATATGCAATTAATTATGGTGTATTTGTTAAATCCTGCATCATGTATGCAAATCTAAAAAGAAAGGGACACCACACAAAAACAGTAGCACTGTTTTGATGCTGGGTGCTGCCTATTTGCAAAACCAAGCAGAAACTTGCCATACTCAGTGTGAGGCTGCCATGAAAATGTGCATGGCTTTATGCCAAGTTTAGTTTTTATTCATCTCAAAGTGGGCATGGAAATGGGCCTATGTGACATTTTTGTGTGTATGCATCATTTATACATGAGGTCCGTGGTTTTCTGTATTCATTGGTACAGTGTGTTTGGAGTGTGGTGCATGTTCATATGAGTTCCTACAGGTAGAAACATGAAGAATTCATGGAACAATATCCCATTGCAATGGTTTTTGTGAAGTGCACAACTTAGCATTTGGTGAAAAAGTGTCATGCTACTGCTTTTGTGAGCAATGCACCAAAAACCCAAGAAACCCTTCTGTCAGCATTCCAGAGGTGGTTGTCAATATTGCTGAAAAAAGTCTGCACATGTTGATACAGCAATTTTCACACAAAACATGTCATGTCATAAAGGCCATTTTAACCACAAGATGGTGCCACTAAGCCCAAAACTACAGACACAGTAATTCCTGAGCACAATTCCGGGTTTAAATAAAGGATTTTTATTTGTTTTCAACACATTTTGTTACAGAATTACTTGTCACAATACACCAATATAAATCATCTTATTCCACCTCTGAAAAAGTGTTGCCTGCTGAATCCTAACTCTAACTCAGTTAAGTGAGGCAGTAGGCTGTCTTTTAACTCTGACCTGGAAACCACTTCTGGAGTCAAGCCAAGGACATCCGGAGCACTTCCAGGTTGTGCTGAAACCAGAGCAGTCCTCCCCAGGCATGTCCTTCTGACAGTATCCAAAAGTCCAACAGAGCTCTAACTCCCATGCTACCCTGTGGGTGTCTTATTTGGGTTCAGCCCTGGGGAACACTACCATCTGTCATCTGGGTGAATAAATGGCCTCCTGTCCAAAATGAATACAACCTTTATCCGAGCCAGGATGCCTGTCCTTCTTCCATGGCCCTCACATGGCTCCCATCTCAGATGAGCCTTGTAGGGGTCAGTTTCTATACTTGTGAGGGGGTATGAGTACTGCAGAGGCGGTACTACACTGTCCAGCCTCAATGTCCATCCTTTGCAGGAAGAACAAAATAAACTGTTAAACAGTTACTAGATGCACCAAGCTGCTGACCATTTTCCCCAGCTAGGTATGTGGCAGCTGATGCTTTTTTTCCCTTTGAGTAGCACCCCTCTTTGGCATGTCATTGATTGATGTGGCTGAATTAGGTGGGGGTTAGTGCTGTTATGGTGCATCAACATAATTGAATATTTAACTTTGTCAGTTGGTACCTTAGGCAAAAGCGCAGGAGCATCTAAGATGGGAGCATTCCAGAGTCTTCTATGAAGAGACCACCAAGATAGCGGCGTAAGTTCTAATTACTTTTGTTAAGTAAGATTGGTATATAGCTACATTCTGCAGTCATTTATGTTTTGAGTGCTGGACTTCATAAAGGACCCGTCACCCTGGCAACAATGCAGTAGTAGGCTAGTGCTTATAATATATTGGGTGTTTAGGCAGCAATAATAACAAGCCACCAGAAAGCCATTTGTTATAGAACTACTTCCTTTTTATTGTGAACTTCCCCAAACACACATTGTGGGTGCCTAACAGGAACAATACAGACCAAACACACATCTCATGTGTTCTACATAGCACATTACAGCACTGAGACTTTTTTTGGAGGAAGATTATAATTAGTAAATTGTTATCTAAAAGAAATGTGGTATGTGACAGAAATGGAGTATAATAAGCAGGATAACATATTGTTAGCTAGTGATTATCGTGCGATTTATGATACTTTAATTTACTCTAACTTTATATTAGTTAGTTAGCCATTATCAATGTATTATATGATGATGAGAATATAACATTTACATATATGCTCTATATGGCACCAGTGACACAGGCATGCACAGAAGCTGTAACATATGCCACTAATATATTATGTTCTTTTTTAAGGGCAAGAGAAAGCAGTGTGGTTGAGTTTTTCCAAAAAAGAAATTATATGCACACCACATGTTGCTGCTGAGCTCTCTAACAACATCCTTCAGGTGATTATTAAGGACTTGAAAAATCTCTTGCAACTGGGAAGGGTATTGGTTTCCATCAGATGATCAACACATTTCAGCCAGGGTGTACACTACCCCCCAGGCACTACTTTACAAATCTGATGGAAAAAATATCAGGATGCTGTAGATAGTGTGAAAGCAGCACTGTAAAAAGTGAAATCAAAAATCATACCACAGATGCTTGGAGAAGTATTGCCACACAGATATACTTAGTAGTCACCTGCAACTTCATTAATGAGAACTGGGAGCTGACTTCATATAGCCTGACCACAAAGCCACTTGAGGAATGACACACAGCAAAAAATATTGTTGCTTGGGTGGAGAAAATGGCAAAGAAGTTTGGTTTCTCTCTCAAAGTGTATTGATTATTGTACATGATAAAACAGCTAACGTTGTAGGAGCTCTGAGGATCTTGGAAGAAGACCATGAAGTTGCTGCTCACCGTTGTGCTGGCCTTGCACTTGAACTAGTGGTCAACCATTCTCTAAAGAATTCTCAGATCAGCAAGACACTGCAGGCTGCAAGATGCCTTGTAGAACATTTTAATAAAAGAGAGCTGGCCAATAGCAAACGAAAAGCAAAACAGCAGCATTGAGGAACACCTGAACATAAACTATAACAAGATGTAGCAGTTAGGTGGAACAGTTCTCCTCCACCGAAATACATAACTTGACCCGTCGTGTCTCTATGGCTCAGGATAGCTTTTTTTGTCATATTTAGAAACAGATTGATGAAGAAAGAGAAAAAAATGGTTTGTGTGTTGATCTGATTTAGATCCCAAGTTTTTCTTATATAATCTGAAGTGTTACTTGAATTGATAAGTTGTGCTCAAGTGTTACTTAAACTGATTTTGGCACTAATGTTGGACTGCTAAACAGATTATATGTTTTTGTGTTATAGAAATCTGATTCAAACAAAGTTCACTGTTACTTGATCTTGCGTTTTTGCACTTATGTTGTACTGCTAAGCAGATCTGATATGTAATATTTAATTCAAACTGCACTACTTTTGTTATCAATTGTTTATTTCTGAACTGAACTTATTTTTATTTGGAAAGATTTTGAGTTTACATTCCTTTTTTCACTTTATCACATAACTAGCAAAATACCCGCGCTTCGCAGCAGCGAAGTACTGCCTTAAAATTTTTATTAAGAAGACAATTTAATTTTTTTAAACTGAGGGAAAATATGCCAATAATTATTTGTTAAGGATCTCTTTGTATACCATGTTGTCAGTTCGGCCCTCCGGTTGTAACATGACCAAGCTGTGCGCTGAGCTTACTCTTGAGCATGTAACTTACAGTTGGCCATGTGAACAGTAATCTTGTCTCAGATCTCACAGCTTGGATTGCTGCTGTCATAATCGGTTTGAGTTTCATGGTTTGTTTCAATTACGACAGTATTTGCAGGATTTGTTGTGTTGAAGTGACATTCGGCATCTGTCAAGCGTTGTAAGCACACAACCGGTTTCATCGATAAAATCACATCCAGCTTTTGAGAGTTTAAACATTCATAAACATCAAAGTGTCCACTACTGAAATCGTCACCTGTGAATCTAAGATATTTAAGAGGCATTGGCGGTTGTCGAAAGGTGTAAAATATTTGACCATTTCAGTACACTTGAAAGCGACAACCGAACAATTCAGCGGCAGCCATCAACTCACATGCAGAACCATAGATGAAGGGCTTAAGCATTTCACTCTTATAGTGCTCCTGTGTAGTATAATTATCTCCTGTACCGTCATCAGTCCACACCTTGAACCTGTCCCAGTCATTCAATACATAAGACACAATGTTCCTCCGGATATCAAGAGTGAGCCTGATATGGCCGTGCAATATGTAACAAAGAGAATGGAAAAGGTAGGTGCCATCTCCGGGCATGGAAACCACTCAGTAAGTGACAGTTCTTTGATCAATAGTGATCACCTCGATAGACATGGTAATGGGGGTTGGAATGATAAAGGAAATGGGTACCTGAGCAATTTAAAGTCTAAAATACCTATACAACAACTATAATTGTAATAAACAAACAATAAAACAGCGGAGAAGCCGTGGATTAAACAAAAAGGCTGTAGTTATCAGTAGGGAGACGTGAATCCCGTGGCGAAGCAAGGAAGGGAATGTAGAGACCGGAACGACGGACGGTCTTATATAGGCAGGCAGCCAACAACGTGGGAGGCGTTGGGATGGGGGACCCAACGCCACCTCACACGGTGACTGAGCTGCAGGCTATGGACGTATATATGTACGTAAGTAGGATTCAGTTAGCGTTGGGAACCCGTGTACCAAATTTCTTGAAGATGGGCCCATAAGTAACAAAGACTGTTGAAAAGTTCAATATGGCGGCCGACAGTGGCATCATACCACCGAAATAAGTACGTACATTGGTTTCGGTTAGTGCTGGGAAGCCGCCTATAAAATTTCGAGAAGATCGGGCCATAAATAAGAAAGTTCAACATGGCGGACATTGTTGAAAGTTATGATCATTACGCGTAGAATTTCGAAATGAAACCTGCTTAACTTTTGTAAGTAAGCTGTAAGGAATGGGCCTGCCAAATTTCAGCCTTCTACCCACACGGGAAGTTGGAGAATTTGTGACGTTTGGAAAATTCAATATGGCGGCCGACAGTGGCGTCATACCATCGAAATAAGTATGTACATCGGTTTTGGTTAGCGCAGGGAAGCCACCTACCAAATTTAGTGAAGACGGGGTCAGCCTTCTACCTACAAGGGAAGTTGGAAAATTGGTGTCGTTGGAAAGTTCAATATGGCGGCCGACAGTGGCGTCATACCATCGAAATAAGTAAGTACATTGGTTTCAGTTAGCGCAGGGAAGCCGCCTACCAAATTTCGTGAAGATAGGGCCATAAATAAGAAAGTTCAACATGGTGGACGTTGTCGACCGTTATCGATCGTTATGACCGTTACGTGTAGAATTTCGAAATGAAACCTGCTTAACTTTTGTAAGTAAGATGTAAGGAATAAGCCTGTC
>JANRMT010062795.1:8797889-8825492 GCA_026402145.1 Polypterus bichir lapradei
CAAATACTGTCGTAATTGAAACAAACCATGAAACTGAAATCGATTATGACAGCAGCAATCCATGCTGTGAGATTTGAAACAAGATTACTGTTCACATGGCCAACTGTAAGTTGCATGCTCAAGAGTAAGCTCAGCGCACAGCTTGGTCATGTTACAACCGGAGGGCCGAACTGACAACGTGGTATACAAAGAGATCCTTAACAAATAATTATTGCCATATTTTCCCTCACTTTAAAAAGGTTAAATTTTCTTCTTAATAAAAATTTTAATGCAGTACTTCGCCGCTGCGAAGCGCGGGTATTTTGCTAGTATATATATATATATATATATATATACACATAAAAAATAGTAAAAAGGAGGCGTGTCAGACGTCGTGGTACATTTTCTGATGCGGCTAGACGAAAACAACTTCGTGACGCTGCCGGCAAATACACAAAACAATTACTTTCACAATCATGTTACGTTATTTTTAAAATGTTTTCTTTTTCATAACTTCTTTAACACACGACTTCTCCGCTGCGAAGCGCGGGTATTTTGCTAGTATATATATATATATATATATATATATATATGTATATATATATGTATATATAGTCACAAGAACGACTCAAGACTATTGCAAAGGTTTGGGGCAGCCACCCGTATAATATGCCCTGGCTGCAAAAGGTTGAATTGAAGCAAGTTGTTTATAAGACTTGAGTCCAAAACAGGACTGAATATGTGGAGGTAAGATGGCGGCTTTAAAGGTCAGTGGAGGAACTGATGTAATTTACGCCAAGAAAGCAAGTGCCGTCATCAGGGCCGCCAGAAACAGAAGTGATGTCATCAGAGGCGCCGGAACTCAGTGGGATTTCCCGGGAATAGTCTGCAAGTAACTGAGAGAGACAGTCAGCACACTCCACTGCCCCTTGGTCTGATGTAGAATTACAATTACTCAAGCCCTTTAGCTGCCTCCTATTCGCGTTTGTGTGACAATATATGTTCCATAATTCTTCAAAGCATAGATTCAACAAGGTGCTGGAAACCTTCTTCAGGGATTTAGATCCATATTGACATGACAGCATCACACAGTTGCTGTGGATTTGTCGGCTGCACATTCATGATGCGAATCTCTCGTTCCACCACATCCCAAAGGTGCTCTATTGGATTGAGATCTGGTGACTGTGAAGGCCATTTCAGTATAATGAACTCATTGTCATGTTCAAGAAACCAGTTTGAGATGATTTGAGCTTAGACATGGCACTTTATTCTGCTGGAAGTAGCCATCAGAAGATGGGTAGACTGCAGTTATAAAGGGATGGATGTGGTCAGTAACAATCCTCATGTGGGCTGTGGTATTTAAACAATGCTCATTTCATACTAAGGGGCCCAAAGTGTGCCAAGAAAATATCCTCCACATTATTACACCACTACTACCAGCCTGAACCATTGATACAAGGCAGGATGGACCTATGCTTTCATGTTGTTGATGCCAAATTCTAACCCTACAATCCAAATATTGCAGCAGAAATTGAGACTCATCAGAACAGGCAAAATTTTTCCAATCTTCTGTTGTCCAATTTTAGTGAGCCTGTACAAATTGTAGCCTCAGTTGCCTGTCCTTTTCTGAAAGGAGTGGCACCTGGTGTGGTTTCCTGCTGCTGTAGCCCATCTGCGTCACCGTTCGGCATGTTGTGTGTTCAGATATGCTCTTCTGCATACGTTAGTTGTAATGAGTGGTTATTTGAGTTACTGTTGCCTTTCTATCAGCTTGAGCCGGTCTGGCCATTCTCCTCTGACATCTGGCATCAACAAGGCATTTTCACCCAGACAACTGCCGCTCACTGACCGTTCTCTGTAAACCCTAGAGATGAATGTGTGTGTAAAGCCCAGTAGATCACCAGTTTCTGAAATAATCATACCAGTCTGTCTGGCACCAACAAGCATGCCACATTCAAAGTTACTTAAATCATCTTTATTCCCCATTTTGATGCTCAATTTGAACTTCAGCAGGTCATCTTGACAATGTCTGCATGCCTAAATGTATTGAGTTGCTGCCTTGTGATGGCCGATTAGATATTTGCATTAACAAGCAGTTGAACAGGTGTACCTAATAAATTGGCTGGTGAGTGTATATTGTATAATATCTACAATATACATAAACACTAAGGCATGTGTGTCCAGTCCTTCTGACTAATCTGATCGGTCAATTAGGCTTTGCTCATGTGGCGAAAGTGCTAGCGTGAGATGCACGACAAAAGAGTAAATGTGTAAAGTGAGACAGTGACGATGGATGAAGAAGCTGTGTCCTGAGCACGAAAAAAGAAGCTTGATCATGTAAACCAGTTCTGCATTCAATTTACGTTTCTTTAAAGACCTTTTTCAATATAACATTGGGTATGGTATGAAATGAAAAGAAAAATTTCAGCAAAGCTCAAGGAAGTTAAGAAGGTCAATGGTTAGCAAGCCTTATAAACCTTATTGAGTACCCTGTGCCAGGTTCTGTGGCTTTAAGGAGGTGTTGCTTTGGTAGAATTAAAAAGGGAGTAAGAGAGAAGAGGCAGTGGAAGTAGCGTCCTCTGAATACAAGAGAAGTTATGAATGACACAGTGGGCTTCAGAGGCTTAATCCCCTAATCTATTGCACCAAGCCCCTGATCTTTTTCTCAATTATATACAACGATAAGCCCTTCTTCCTTTGTCCATCATATAAAATATAGCCCCTGATCAATGATGCACCATTATATCAATGTTCACAAAAGCCCAAAGAGACCCACCCCCCAGCCCCCTCCACTCTTCAGTTTTTATATACATGTAAGACTGCAGTTGACAATCACAGAATCGGCTAAGACCCTTATAGCTGCAAATCCTTTAAATGCCCCTGAACCAATATTTATACTTAACCTGTCCCCCTCAAGCTGTTTATTGTAATATACATTCACATCTAAGGACTTTGAAAATGGACATCCAAATTGTTAATATAACCTGCATGTCTGGCTACTTTGAACAAAGATGCCCTACACCCCTGCTTTCTGAAATTCTTTGCTTTTGTGCTTAAAGCAGGCCTGTACTTCTCAATTTGTTCTTAATAATTACCAGTACTATTAGATGCACACCAGCATAGTTTTCTAGGGTACTGCCTTTCATCATGGTTATCCATTCTGCTCTATCTACCTCCAGCCTTTGAGCGTGCCGCTGGTAACAGGAAAAGTGACACCAAACACCATTCACCCCCCAAATCCCCAATTCCCCCATTCCACCCACTCTTAAATTCCAGGGTTTAAATCACACAATACCCCAGCGCTGGTCTTAGACAGTGACACTTGAATTTCTAATGGGGAAGCTGTAGAAATTGCTCCTAATGTTGATACACCAGTATAACACATAGGGTACTGGCACTTGTGTATATCTGCTTCAAGCACGGCTTTGCATATACATTTACATTTGCAGGTTTTAAAAGGGGACTACGTACAACTGACAGAAAACATGAAAAGAAACGCTGTACTTGAGTGATTGACGTAACCAATGAAAATTGTAAATATCTAATAATGAGAACAAATGTGGAATTATGTGTGATTGTTCCCCGCAATAAACAGAGTTGTTATCTGATATCTGCCTAGCTACCCGAAATGGTTTAAGCAAATTCAGAAAATTGACAAATGATTTTTTCAGCTTTTAATAATAAAATTTGTTATAGTAGCATGATCAGAGGAAACTTGATGACCTCAATATGCTCTAAAGACATCCATTTATCACAAAGTCTAGGTTGAAGTCATTGAAAAAAATATTTACATTCTGATTTTTCTCTGTTACCTTATTACAAATAATCTCTAAGCTCCAAAAACCTTTATAAGAGCTGATCAGTCAGGTCTGTGAAGGTGGCAGTGAAGTTCAAGAAGCTGTCTGCGCCTGTTTATATCTGGTGATTGGGGAATAGTGGAAATCAGGCTTGTATCTAATCTTCATGAAGTCATAGACCATTCCAACTCATGAACTGAATAACCTCAAGTTCAGGAAGTGTCACCTTTAAACAGTGGCAAAGTGCCAGTCTCCTTTAATGTCATAACAACATGGAAAATGGCATTTCCACTTTTCTTCACAGGATTGAATGGGACAGCTTTTAACAGACAGGTTTCAATTACTGTTCACTTGTTGACCTTAACAAGTGCATTGCCCTGCTGTCCTCTGGAGACCAAGTTTTGTGATATATTATATAAGATAAGACTCTGGCCTGTTGACATCTATTAATGGCACTTTTCCAATTTTTTCAAGGGGCAAATGTAATTTGGAATTACAGAATGTATTTAAAGCACACTTTTTTTCCTTAGCAAATGCTCATTTTAGTAATAAGGATGCCCACTGAACATTAGTTCATCATCATTATCATAATAATAAGTAAAATGTATAAGCCTAAGTTTAGTCTTTTTTGAATAATTTTTAGATGTACATCTTTTTCTTATTTGGGCAAACAATTGTGAAGTTTTTCTGTTAAGGCAGGTGGGATTTCCCAGGTTCCTCTGAAAAACCTGCCTTGTACTGTTTGAAATATGCCTTGTTTGCTACGTCATTCAGTGAGCCATAGACCCAATTTAGAGATAACAGCTTGGCCAGTGAAGTCATAGTAAACAGAACAAGCAGATTTTCTTTTGTTTAATACCTCTATCTCTGGATGGCAAATTCTATAGTGCACAAATAAATCAACAAATCAGTACTCATTCAAAACAGGTCCCATCGCTAAGAATCTGCAGAGCCATAATGAGTGGTCATAAATCAGTTTTAGTGATGCAACACACTTGACTTTATCTTCTCAATGCTGGAGCATTAGTGTCTGCTTGGTGTGTCATGACTGAATGAGTGGGTGGCACATGTTTTATGACATATCGACTTTTAGTGAGATCAGTGTTTCATTAGTATTGGAGTCATGCTAATAACAAGCATTTTTAGTTTCAGTGGTCTTTGACAATAAGGTCACACTGTTTTTGTCATGACTGTAATAATCTAAACTTCAGCTGATGGCTGATACCTTGAATAAAATATGATTTTTTTATGTTTGTATTAGCAATGTACTAGCAAAGCTGAAAAATACATCATGGGACTTTATATCATTAAACAACAGTTTGTTTTAATAGCAAGATACTCTTACTTTCATATTTCAGCATTAAATGATGGGTATACACAGCACTATCATTATGCAACAAAATACTCTATCATATTACATATTACATATTTCCTGTTAGAGATCAGTGGTGATGTTAAAGATGTCTTCAGTTATAGAGTGGATGCAGAAGTATTCAAACCCCTTCACTTTCTTCACATGTAATTGTGTTATAGATTTAATTTTAAATTGATAAATTTGCCATTTTTCCCATCAATCTACACTCAATAACTCATAATGACAAAGTAAAACATTTTTAGAAAGTTTTGCAAATTTATTAAAAACTAAAAACTGAAATTGCTCATTCATATAAGTATTTAGACCCCTTGACACATTAGATTGAATGTGATCAGTCCTTTCTTTCTCCTTCTTTTCTTCTGCCGCCTCCACTCCTCTCCCGCAAGCTCCATCCTCTACCTCCCAACTCTGGCTCCCCGAATGGAGTGAGGCGGCCCCTTTTAAGTTGCACCCGGATGTGCTCCAGGTGTTTCTAGGTGCTCCTCCTGCAGCACTTCTTGGTGTGGCGGAAGTGCTGCACGGGCTCCAGGAAGCACTCCATGTGCACTCGGGTTCTCTTCCGGCAGCACTTCCTGGTGTGACAGAGCTCCTTAATTATCCAGGCACCCCCTGATGGTCACCATGGGCCCTGACAGGGCTGAGCCCCCAATATGTTGCCTTCCCCAGTCCTTCCATCACAGTGGAATCCTGGTGGGGCAAGCTAATCCCCGATCATCTGCCACACTGCCTCTCCCTCAACTGAGGCTTGTAGGGTGAAGTGGCTCGTCCAGCGAGGGTTATCTTTTTCCAAGATGGAGCGCCGGTATACCCCAGTCCACGGTTCCGCCCTGAAAAACAAAACCAAGAAGATGGCGGGGAGACGCTGCCCTGACTCCATTCCAAAGTACCCCTCATACTGTTATATGGACAGGGTTGGCTCCTGTCCCTTAGACTGTGGCATTCATAACACCAGCACTCTCCTTGCACCCGTGCCCTCTGGATGTGAAAACAGGATGGGAACTTCCGCCTAGCCTCGAACCCAGCTGAGTTCAGGATCTCTCTCCATCTGAGGAGAGAACGACCTTTTGATGTACTCATGTTTCACCCTGTTCAGAGAACCAGTCTTCCTCCCCGCACCGCACAACCTCAGCCACTCTTGTAC
The DNA here is from genome assembly GCA_026402145.1 of Polypterus bichir lapradei. Lineage (NCBI taxonomy): Eukaryota > Metazoa > Chordata > Cladistia > Polypteriformes > Polypteridae > Polypterus > Polypterus bichir. Next base: position 8,804,182 of record JANRMT010062795.1, read on the forward strand.
AGCCTTGAGGGGCGCGTCCGGCTTCTCCTGCATGTGGTGGAAGTGCTGCAGTCCATGGCTCTGGAATTGTCCAGGGGCCACTTGGTGCTGACCACGCTCCCCAACAGTGCTGAGCTTCCTAGCTCCAAGCCCATGGTCCTGACATGCTCCATTGGGGTTGCCAACTCTTGTTCCGGGAGAGGAATTGTCCCTAATATGTCGCCTCCCCCGGTCCTTCCATCACAGGGGTGTCCTGGTTGGACAAGATCCCCGGTCTTCTGCCACACCATTCAGTCAAACTGACTAACCAGGTAAACAGGGCCTTTGTTAGGGAGGTCTCCAAGAACCCAATGGTCACTCTGACAGAACTTCAGAAGTCCTCTGCTGAGATGGGGGAACCTGTCAAAAGGATGACCACCTCGGCAGCACTCCTTTAACCAAGCATTTATGGTGGAGTGGATAGATAAAAACTACTCTTTGGTAAAAGTTTGTCAAATGTCATTAAAAGGACTCAATGTGAGGAAAAAAATACTTTGGTCTGAAGGGACAAAAATGTAACTGTGTGGGCAGAACTCCAAGCACTGTGTCTGGCAAAAACCCGACACTACTCATCACCTGCCTAATGCCATTCTTTCAGTGAAACATGGTGGTGGCAGCATCATGCTATGGTGGTTCTTCAAAGTGGCAGTGATAAGAAGACTGATCAGAATTAGGGGAGGGATGAATGCATCCAAACACTAAGAAGTCCTTAAGGAAAACCTGCTGCAGAGTGCACGTGACCTCAGACTCGGGCAATGGTTTAACTTTCAGCACAATAGTGATCTGATCCATATAGACAAGCCAACACTGGAGTGGTTTTGGGACACATTTCTGGCTGTCCTTGAATGACCCAGGCAAAGCCCAAACTTTTGGATATTATTACTTAATTGCTCTGAAAAAAATGCAATTAGTATTGCAGCTTTCAATGCTGTATTCAAAAACTCCTGTACAGGGCTTTGTCATTTTCTACCAGCTACTGTATGTCTTACAAAGAGAAACATTTATTTACAGAATTTTGTCATCTAAAGGCCTGATAAGTTTTAAAAAATCAGAAAATAGATTCAATTGTGTTCTAACATATACAGTTTGATAACAAAAAACTGGGATTTAATGTGGACCCAGCAAGCTGTAATGAGGAAACTATGGAAAAACTAGTGTACAATGTCAAAGCTCAAGAGTAACATAAAGTTGAGTAGCCAAGAAGAGCAAGTGGTCCATGTACGGAGAACAGCGGCATGCATTAGATGTATGGACAGCCACAAAATACACAGAAAGAGCAACTCATCTTATGAGATATATAAAGAGAAAGTAAGAGTATGCAAAATCAGAGCTTTAAATTATACTAGATAGCTATCAGAGCACAACATAAGAACAGTAAGTTTGGCTTGTTGTGACCGGTGGACATATCAGGCATGAGTCAGGAGGAATAGTTGCGGTGCCATTTAATTTACAGGCCTGTGGCCTGTCGTCACTTACTATGCATGCCTGGTGTTCTCAGTCACAATTGCATGTCATCTCTTCTGAACAGCATGAAATTCTGTAAAGAATCATCTGTACCTGATACAGTATATCTGCCTTGCGCCCTTCAGATCCTGTGAATGGCAGCTCTGAAAGTTCATGTCACATCATGCACTTGCAGAGGTGACATCCTATTTTGAGCAAAATCATTATCTCTGTATCCTTCACTATGACTAAAAGTATAAGCTATCATCTGGTCTCTGGCTATTTCTGAAGAATGGTCACTATTAAACACTATGCATCTCTTTCTTCTTCACATGGTTTAAAATCTGACAGTATGTAGTCAACATGACACACTAGCCTCTGTTCTCAGGAGACAAGCTACAGCATGTTTGCAAATAGCGATGGACCAGCCCACTCAAGGATAATGATAAAGAAGTTAAAGAAGACATGATTGACAAGTCTAGTGGCAGTAATATTTCTTTGAAAAACTAGACAAATTTTTATATTTGCATATTAATTAATTTAATGGTTGTGCTTTTATCCAGGGCACCACAGGCAAGTTAAGAGTCCCTGAATAAGTCTGGCCATGATATAAACATATCTTTGTAAATTGTTATTTTATTTCAGTTAGTCTTTTCAACGACTGTAATTATTTTGGGCAGATGCTGTTTTATTAATTATTTTATTTTAGTTTATGAAAATTTGTTTTTTTAGTAATAGTTTTCATCTTTGTTTCAGTTTGCATTTATGATAATAACCTTTTTGCGAAGCTTGTAGAGACTTAAACAAGAAGACTCAAAGCTGTATTTGCTGCCAAAGAGGCTTCTATAAAAAAAAACTGAATTGATGGCCTGAATGCTTATATGAATGAAAGATTTCAGTTTTTGATTTTAAATAAACTTGCAAACCTTTCTGGAAAGGTTTTTCACTTTATCATTATGGATTATTGTGTGTAGATTGATTACAAAATTGCAGATTTTTCTATTTAAAATTAAGTCTACAGTATAAGGTGTTCAAAAAGTGTAGGCGTTTGAATGCTTTACGAATGCACTATATATACAGTACATGTATGTATTTGCTTCTAAAAATACTATGTAACTTTTGTATCTTAGCTTTCCTTTTCATATTTGGCTATATATGTTCTTTGTCCTGTCCATGTCCTCCTACACAATATCAGTTATACTGTGTTTGGTTTCTGAGGTGGCAGTCTACCACTCCTACTGTTTCATTTGCAGACTTCTGCTCCAAGAAGGTCTTATGTTTGTTTGGAGTGTGTTTTGAATCATTATAATGCTGAAAAAGATTAAGTTTTTCCCAAAGATATAGCATGTCAGTTAGAAATCTGTTTATATTTCTCAGTGGTAATCATTCCATCCATTTTGACCAGACCCAAAACATCACTGACTGCTTGGCTCCTCCAGACCATGATCTAGCTGCCACTATACTTCACAGAAGTGACATTTTCAAAGTTGAACATACTGTAATGTGTTTAGATAAGTTTCACTTTATCTCCTGTAAAAGAGGGACAAGAGGTAGAAAAAGGGTTGGATTAGCCACCCCACATATTGTGTTATAAATAAAGCAATGAGTAGACACTTGGGACTATTGGACAAGTCCAATTAGAACTGACTTGTATATTGAGAACAGGTAGGCTTTTATAGAGAGTAGACAGAAAGGGGTGTGCTTATAAAGCCGGAACCAGAAATGATGTCAGGCTGGTCCTTCTTTCGAGATTATGGGTAAGAGGGAAAAGAGACGAGTTTGTATACATAGCCACCCCCTCGCCATGAGTAGAAGTACGATCACATAAGCCCTTTAACTGCCTCCCATGCGCACGTGTGTTACACTCCTTAAGAATTAACCCACACTCTATAATATATTAAAACACATGTACTTAACAGTATAAAGTGAAAGCAAGTGAAGATTACATGGTATAGGCAGGGATTAAAGAAAAAGGCAATCTTGAATCTTTTTGAAATGTTGGTAGCATTAGGATTTCATAGACAGAGTATTTTGTGATGAGAAGGCCACAGATTTGGATATAATATACATCTTTTTCCAGTTTATTGCCAAAAAAGGTACTAAAATGTAAGGTACCATGCACACCAGAGGTTTCATTTATAAACTTTTCATGGATTTGAGTGTGACAACAAGCGAAGGCCAATAAACAAGGAAAATGCATTTGCACATTTCCATGTGATTTACCTTTATAAATCACAATTATCTTGTAAATATACATAGGTAAACATGCCTCAGACTCCTCCTGGTTGCTGCCTTGATACAACCATACATGGACTTTGCTAATCAGTCTCATACATATGCAGTCGCAATGCAGAAGAACTTCACTGGTTGATAGACCACCTCCCATACTGACGTCAAAATGCTGCCACCTGCATTCAAGAGTATTTTGCCATGCAAGATCATACTTAGTATTATAGTGTTTCTTTTCTGTATTCTGGACGTTTGGTAAAGGCATAAGTTGCCAGAGTCTGAGTGGGTAGCCACTGTTTATTGCACATGTAATGACACGATTGCTGTTACGATGAATAGTACAGGCCACAATTTACCTTACCAACAAGTCTTCTTTGCCTCAAAATACAAGAATCACAGGTTGATCCAGCCACCAAGCCGTGATATTTGTCAATCTCATCTTGGTATCATAAATGACTTATAGTTAACAAATGCTGCTTCATTCTCACTAGATGCCCTTAATGCAGTATGAGTACAGTAAAGTGCTTTGATTACATTAGGAGAACCAGACACTGCTGCACATTGTCTTTTTATATTGGCAAAAACATGTTATGATTTATGTATGTACATCCACACTATATGAAAGCTAAATGTAATGCCTCGCCAGTCAGTTAATGGCTTCCAGCCCAGCAAGCATGAAGGAGTGAACCTTGGCTGATACATTTCAAACCTGTTGGCCAGTTTCCTGAAAGTGACAACAGGTAGTCAATGTAAAATGACAAAAAAGCAAAAAAATTCTTCAGTGCAGGTATACAGCACTGATTCTCACAAAGAGAACTAAAAACAGTCTATACGTTGTAATTATCACTTTTCAGGTGTAATATTGTATGTTTGCCACATCGATGTACATTCTAGTAACAGCTCAGTGGTATGAATTATTATACACATGTGTCATGTAGCTGGTTTGGCTCATTTCTCTACTTGATCAAGTGTGTTGTCATTTTCTAGTTTCTCCAAAATGTTGCGTAAAAATAGGTCAGAGTTGCTGTAAATATATGCACATTTTTCTGTCAAGTGTTTTTATAATCCCCACTTTTGCATGGAAAGCTGCTGAATTGCTATAAAAATAAGCCATTTTAATGTTCAAAACTCACAATACTGGACTGTTCTTTAATCAATATATAAAATAAGAAAATGGACTGAAAAAAAGAATTCAAAATGTGACCTGTGTAAGCTAAGACTGGTTAACCTACTAGCAATAAGGACACCTGAGTTAACAGCCAGCAACTGGAAAACCTGCACATTTTGACCTTATTTGAATAGCAACTTTTTAACTATGGGCTCTTTTGTCCCATGTTAAACACAGTCTATGTATATTTTTAAACATCTGCTATAGATCAATATTAAATTCTGTATCTTTACTGGTATCTTTTAGATCATCCTATAAGAATACTTAAACAAATTGTCAATTTATTAGACCTGGGGTAATTAGGATCGAAATGGTCAAACCGCCTAAGAAAGGCAAACACTGATTGATTATTCTTATAATCATTGTTAATTCAAAGTGAAGTTAGGCCTTTAAGTTTGGGTGTATTCTGGGCATTTCAGGAAGAGAGAAGGACAGCAGGCAGAGCAGAGCAGCAGAAAGAAAAGCAAGGAGAGCCGAGAAGGAGAAGAGCCCTAAAGCATTTGACACGGACCTTTGCGGACTGAACACCAGTCTGAAGCATCTCTGCACCCAGACTTTAAAAGACTCATCTTCTGTCACCTTCATTTTCTGCATAAGTATTCTCAATTAAACTCTTTTTAAAATACATTGCCTAATCTAAATCTTTTTTTCAAATACATTACCTACTTTTCATTACCATCATTTTTTATTGAGTTTTTATTAATGTTGCTTTATAATAATATTAATTTTATACTGTTTAATTGGGTCAAGTTATAGTGATAAGTACACCTGTTGTAGGTGATTACCCTATTCCTATAGGGGTTAGCAGCTTAGGAAAAGATATTTTCCAATAGCAGCAGAGTGGTGAGCTTTGGGGATTGGCACAGATGTACCTCAGGTCTGCAGGCAACCATTTGGTCTGCTTGTGCACAGCTAGTAAGTCTCTGCTTAATGCTGCATACACACATTTTTCGCCTGTTTTTGTGTGTACTTAACATTTAGTCTGACTCCAGACTTTCATCGTTCTACCATGGTTTTTAATTGCTCATATTGTTACCATGGAACATATTGCTTAATAACTCATAAATAATGGAGTAATCCCCGATGTAATGTCAGCATTGGGGTGGGACAAGAAATGCAGAAAAATTTAAAATCCTCAAAACTATGTGGCACTACCAAGTTTGGATGCCATCATGAAAGATCTCCTCATGGAGGCACCCTGTTGGACCACTTTTATCTACAGGTTCATTCTACCATGGTGTGCTAAGAAACTCTTCTCGGGGTCTTTTCTGCCCACTGCTATCAGGCAACTCAATGCTTCCACCCGATGTACTTGTTAACTTTATTTTTATGAATTTATTTACTTATCGTTTGATTGACTGATTGACTGTATTAGTTGTCCTGTAAGTCTATATACTTGTTTTTATATGTTTCAGCTGCTTTGTGCATCTGAATTTCCCCATGGCATTAATAAAGTTTATCTCATCTAACCAAAATAAATGCTTATTTTATAAGAAATTTTCTGGGCCTACTGTAAGTATTGAGGAGGGATCATTTTAAGCTTTTTTTCATATCTTAGGATGAAACATTCATGTCCTTGTAACCGATTAAGTGGGTTTTTGCTTTGAAGCTTCTAAACACAGAAGTCAGACTAGTTTAAAGTGTATGTTAAAATAAAAGCACTAAACCAAATAATTTTTTAAACATAAAATGTAGTTTGAAGAGAATTAATGAACAAATGAATTTTTTGAAAAGTAAAAACTGAATGTTTTGGATAATTTGAAGCAAATTAAAGAAATGAGACTTTGATTTAAATATCCATTCAGCTAAAGAAGGCCACAATGCTATGATTAAAGGACTGGCTGAAATGAATACCAACAGACACTGCCGTCCAAGAAGTAAATTTGGTAGTGTAAAATAAAGTTGCTTGGACTTCTCACTACTTGGCAGTACATTTTTTACGATAGCAGAGTAATCCAGCCACTATTCTGCTTACAGTTTTTATTATTTACATTTTTTTTTCTTCATATGTGTTTTCTCAAGTGTTTTGTGATTGCATTCTCTGTGAAAGGTACAATATATAATAAAATTTGATTGATTGATTGATTGGTGCCTGAAAATAAGTTCTATACCAGAAATGAATGGGGCAGTCAAAGGTAAATGCAGGCAATCATAAAGCATTATTTTTATCAGGAGAACAGAGGAGTGAGCAGGCTGTAGTGGGAGACTTTAACCTGGAAGCTAGAGAGAGAGATAAATAATGTGAAAGAGTATTTGTTGCTGAACATACAATTCCCCATATTATTATTTCATTAGTACAGAGAATCAAAGCAGGTAAAACAAACTCCAAAATGCCTCTTTCTTGTTCCCTGAGTTCCCGCCTACTCCTTATTTGCTGCTTGCTCATTTGGTGTCTGATTCCTGCAAATTCTTTTTTGTCATAAAGTTGCTGAAATAAAATATTTTCAGGGGTTACCAGATCATAGATAAACTACTGTTTTTATTTTTGTGTCTGCATTTAGAGTTGCAGAGCCATTATATCTTCCATGAGTGGGGAGAATATGATTTGTTTGACTCTGTCTGTTGCAGTCTAGATATCCATAATATCAATTGAAAACTTTACAGTTATGTTATTCATGCCATCTTGATTTCATATATACTGTAATTTAAACATTTGGATAATAATGATGATTTCATTTATGTTTAGTATTATCTAATTGGGTGGCCTGGAAAACCTAGGGTTGAATCTGTATTTGATTGTTTTCCTTCCATTGTTTAACATTTTGTGAATAATTTCTGTGTCTCCATGTTCCCATGTTAATTTACTACATACAAACGCTATTGTGTAAATCACATATGATGCCCATCATCTACAGGTTATGGGTTGCTTCAAAGGGTTTGTTTTGTTGTCCCTGAATTGATCTCTTCCTTGGCCATTGTGTCGGTCCTCATAAAATGTTTACTTAAAGTTGGCTTGGAGCATGTTATAGTTTTTGGACAACATAAGTGATACTTTTTAACCCCAAACATGTCTATTAAAATTATCATTATTTGCACTTTAAAATGTTTTATGTAAATCTTGTGTGTGGTAAAAGAATAATAATGTGGAGCAAATTCTACCAACATGCTTGCACAGCCTCAAAAGTGAGTCTCTAATTAGGCATTAGCACACATTTTGGACAGAAAATATTAAAAAAATGTGTGTACACATTTTATCTTAGTCAGAAACAAACTCTAGCGTAAATCTTTTAAAGACCCTTGATAATCTGTAGAAATTCCTAGATACAGCTTTAGATTTTTTTATTTGACTATTTTATGTCTGTAGAATATTGTTTAGAAAGGGACAGTTATGATGTAGGTGATTTTGAATTATTGTCCAGTCTTACCTTAGTCATCCAACTTTTACTAACATGGCAGCACACTTTATCATGGAAGAATATGTAGTACTGTATTGTTGCAGTTAACAGCGAAACAAGATCAATACCAAGTTTTACCACTCCACAGCTAATCTTGTTTTGGCCTCGTGTTGCTCCTCGGTTTGCTCAGATGGATTTTTGCCTGCCCGTTAATGGCTGAGGGCTGGCAATTAACATCTCACCCTTTCTTTAATTAACGATTTGCAGCTACATATTCCTTTCGATTTAAAGGAACATAGCCCAGGGAAAATGTAAACTCAATCTCAGGTAAACTTTTTCAAAAATAATTGCAATCATTAAACTATATTAGATCAAAATAAGTGCCACTGTCACAATTACTCACTTCAAGCATATGAGAAGACCCTGAACTCAATCCCTATATGGAAAATAACAATGACAAAAGGTAAACATTAGTAGAATCATATCTGAGACATAATTGTTTCTCTTTAACTCCTGAGTGGATCCACCATCAGGATAACTTGGATGTTCACCCCGAGGCCTTGGGATATGTAAGAAAAAAGTAATGAGAGCATTTTTCTGTTTCAGTGGTCCCTCACGCGCTTCCAATACATGTACATGGTTACTTGTACATTATATTGCTGTCTTGATCTAATATATTAGTAACCACTATGTTAAATCTCAGAGGGAGACCACCCCCTGGCTTGTTTTATTTTTACATGTGATGTTCGTACAGTGTAAATATATACATGTGGTGGTCTTGATATAGTCTTGCTTTAAATCATTTCTCAATTACAACGTACATAGATAATACAGAGTGAGCTGATATTTATCATTCATTATGTACCCAGCTTTTCCTAGTAACCAAACTGATCCAATAGTCAAAAGCTTATAAAATACCTAGCCAAAGGCTGGAGAATGATTGTAAAGAATGTCACCACAGTGTAAATTTGGAGCCCAAACTATATACAGGTGCTGGTCATAAAATTAGAATATCATGACAAAGTTGATTTATTTCAGTAATTCCATTCAAAAAGTGAAACTTGTATATTAGATTCATTCATTACACACAGGCTGATGTAGTTCAAATGTTTTTTTCTTTTAATTTTGATGATTATAACTGACAACTGATGAAAGTCCCAAATTCAGTATCTCGGAAAATTAGAATATTATGAAAAGGTTCAATATTGAAGACACCTGGTGCCACACTCTAATCAGCTAATTAACTCAGAACACCTGCAAAAGCCTTTAAATGGTCTCTCAGTCTAGTTCTGTGGGCTACACAATCACGGGGAAGACTGCTGACTTGACAGTTGTCCAAAAGACGACCATTGACACCTTGCACAAGGAGGGCAAGACACAAAAGGTCATTGCTAAAGAGGCTGGCTGTTCACAGAGCTCTGTGTCGAAGCACATTAATAGAGAGGCGAAGGGAAGGACAAGATGTGGTAGAAAAAAGTGTATAAGCAATAGGGATAACCGCACCCCGGAGAGGATTGTGAAACAAAACCCATTCAAAACTGTGGGGGAGATTCACAAAGAGTGGACTGCAGCTGGAGTCAATGCTTCAAGAACCACCACGCACAGATGTATGCAAGACATGGGTTTCAGCTGTCACATTCTTTGTGTCAAGCCACTCTTGGAACAAAAGACAGCGTCAGAAGTGTCTCGCCTGGGCTAAAGACAAAACTGCTGCTGAGTGGTCCAAAGTTATGTTCTCTGATGAAAGTAAATTTTGCATTTCCTTTGGAAATCAAGGTCCCAGAGTCTGAAGGAAGAGAGGAGAGGCACATAATCCATTTTGCTTGAGCTCCAGTGTAAAGTTTCCACAGTCAGTGATGGTTTGGGGTGCCATGTCATCTGCTGGTGTTGGTCCATTGTGTTTTCTGAGGTCCAAGGTCAACGCAGCCGTCTACCAGGAAGTTTTAGAGCACTTCATGCTTCCTGCTGCTGACGAACTTTATGGAGATGCAGATTTCATTTTCCAACAGGACCTGGCACCTGCACACAGTGCCAAAGCTACCAGTACCTGGTTTAAGGACCATGGTATCCCTGTTCTTGATTGGCCAGCAAACTCGCCTGACCTTAACCCCATAGAATATCTATGGGGTATTGTGAAGAGGAAGATGCAATACACCAGACCCAACAATTCAGAAGAGCTGAAGGCCACTATTAGAGCAACATGGGCTCTCATAACACCTGAGCAGTGCCACAGACTGATCGACTCCATGCCATGCCACATTGCTGCAGTAATCCAGGCCAAAGGAGCCCCAACTAAATATTGAGTGCTGTACATGTTCATACTTTTCATGTTCATACTTTTCATTTGGCCAACATTTCTAAAAATCCTTTTTTTTGCATTGGTCTTAATTGATATTCTAATTTTCCGAGATACTGAATTTGGGACTTTCATTAGTTGTCAGTTATAATCATGAAAATTAAAAGAAATAAACATTTGAAATACATCAGTCTGTGTGTAATGAATGAATCTAATATACAAGTTTCACTTTTTGAATGGAATTACTGAAATAAATCAACTTTGTCATGATATTCTAATTTTATGACCAGCACCTCTATAATACATAATGTAAGATTGTCATATGAGATCTGGAGAACACCACACTCTGAAGGAATATAGTATGGAAGAACTGGCATCATCTTTCTTAAGTGAGTTCTTAATTAGGGACACCAACTCTGCCATTTTTTACTGAAGATTAATTTTGGTTAAATGTACGTTGATCTGTATTTTTCTATTTCTTATATTAGGTAATATAAATATTTACATGCATCACTTGTTTTTTTATTTGGCTTTGAATGAAATATAGTATGTACGATCTAAGTAACAGTGTTATCACAATGTTAAAAATGTTAAAATTTCTTAAACTTTTTTTTTTGCCACCTAATCTTGCCCTTCTTAGTGTCTTTAAAACCCAGTCCATGACGGCTATCAGACTGTGTAGAATCACTGCAGACAGTCATCATGGGGAGATGGGGGTGTCCCCCTTGGGGAATCGCCACCAACAGTCATAGTGGAGCAATGTTGATTGCCTATACTTCCTGCAGCGACTCATCAAGAGATACAGTGCATCTGGAAAGTATTTAAAGCGCATCACTTTTTCCACATTGTGTTATGTTACAGCCTTATTCCAAAATGGATTAAATTCATTTTTTTACTCCGAATTCAAAACACAACACTCCATAATGACAACGTGAAAAAGGTTTACTTGAGGTTTTTGCAAATTTATTAAAAATAAAAAAACTGAGAAATCACATGTACATAAGTATTCACAGCCTTTGCTCAATACTTTGTCGATGCACCTTTGGCAGCAATTACAGCCTCAAGTCTTTTTGAATATGATGCCACAAGCTTGGCACACCTATCCTTGGCCAGTTTCACCCATTCCTCTTTGCAGCATCTCTCAAGCTCCATCAGGTTGGATGGGAAGCGTCAGTGCACAGCCATTTTAAGATCTCTCCAGAGATGTTCAGTAGGATTCAAGTCTGGGCTCTGGCTGGGCCACTCAAGGACATTCACAGAGTTGTCCTGAGGCCACTCGTTTGATATCTTGGCTGTGTGCTTAGGGTCGCTGTCCTGCTGAAAGATGAACCGTCGCCCCAGTCTGAGGTCAAGAGCGCTCTGGAGCAGGTTTTCATCCAGGATGTCTCTGTACATTGCTGCAGTCATCTTTCCCTTTATCCTGACTAGTCTCCCAGTTCCTGCCACTGTAAAACATCCCCACAGCATGATGCTGCCACCACCATGCTTCACTTTAGGGATGGTATTGGCCTGGTGATGAGCGATGCCTGGCATTCACACCAAAGAGTTCAATATTTGTCTCATCAGACCAGAGAATTTTGTTTCTCATGGTCTGAGACTCCTTCAGGTGCCTTTTGGCAAACTCCAGGTAGGCTACCATGTGCCTTTTACTAAGGAGTGACTTCCGTCTGGCCACTCTACCATACAGGCCTGATTGGTGGATTGCTGCAGAGATGGTTGTCCTTCTGGAAGGTTCTCCTCTCTCCACAGTGGACCTCTGGAGCTCTGACAGAGTGACCATCGGGTTCTTGGTCACCTCCCTGACTAAGGCCCTTCTCCACCGATCACTCAGTTTAGATGGCCGGCCAGCTCTTGGAAGAGTTCTGGTGGTTTTGAACTCTTCCACTTACGGATGATGGAGGCCACTGTGCTCATGGGGACCTTCAAAGCAGCAGAAATGTTTTTATAACCTTCCCCAGATTTGTGCCTTGAGACAATCCTGTTTCGGAGGTCTACAGGCAATTCCTTTGACTTCGTGCTTGGTTTTGCTCTGACATGAACTGTCAACTGTGGGACCTTATATAGACAGGTGTATGCCTTTCCAAATCATGTCCAATCAACTAAATTTACCACAGGTGGACTCCAAATAAGCTGCAGAAACATCTCAAGGATGATCAGGGGAAACAGGATACACCTGAGCTCAATTTTGAGCTTCATGGCAAAGGCTGTGAATACTTATGTACATGTGCTTTCTCAGTTTTTTTATTTTTAATAAATTTGCAAAAACCTCAAGTAAACTTTTTTCACGTTGTAAACTTTTTATTATTTTCTCAAGTTCTCCTGTGTGTGCTGAAATACACTGTATTTCTAATTAATCAACAGTATTCATCTTGATGCAAGCACACATCAGAAACAAAGCCAAGCTTGAAAGAAGGCATTATAGCCATGGAAAAGGACAGAGACAATTCAAGTGCACTTATCCATTAAAAAAGTAACATGTTTAAGTCATTTAAAACCAAACTGTTTCTTTTCAGGCTGCCATAATCTCATGACCAACATTTTGCTTTGGGAATATTGAAGTTTCTTGATAAAGGATATCATTAATGCTTGTCTGTTGGGGAGACAATTAAATCTGACTAATTCAACTGACACTATTCACAGAAATATCCTGGGAGTACCTGTGTATATACATAACATTCTGTACTTCAGGACCAGAAAACATTGTTTTGGGCCAACATTCATTTCTGAAATATTAAAGTGCGGCAAAGTTGGGTTTCTGGTTAAATACTTTACAACACTGTAATAGTTATTGCTACAAATAAGCATGTAGTTCAACCAGGAAAATAATCCTTTTCGTTTTACTTGTAACCAACACATTCTTCATAAATATTCATTTTGAAAGTTGAGAGATCAGGTATGAAGTGCCACCATGTCACCATATTGAAACACAAAGTCAAAGTCCAGTCTGGAACATGGAAAGGAAAATATTCTAGGCCCAGGGAAACATTTGCTGGTATCTAGCAACCTTCATGAACTGTTGTCTATGATGGGTCAAAACATCTTGGTTAACAGATTGCTAAAGGTTTAGAAATGCTTTAGAATTAAATATTTTACGATTAAAGTTGTTGATTGAAGTTAAGAGAGGATAAACAACTACTTGTAGAAAATACTTTTGCCAGAACTCCTTAAGATAGGTTCCTAATTATTTGAAAACTGCCTGGCATTATTCAGGTTGATTTCCCCCATAAATGGACCACCATTCCCCCCTTCTGTGATATAATACTGTGAACAACCAAACCTGCTGTTGGCCGGTTCTCAAGCTCGCTGTGTACTGCACAGCCATCCCTGCCCAGATAGAATGCCTCACAGATTGCGTCCTGCTCTTCACACAGACTTCACAGCTAAGTGTGTGACAGAGCCCAGTAAAAAGGGATAATTGGTAGTTATATAAGGAATGGAAGTGTTTGGAATGTTAATCAGCCATTGATCATAGCACACTGAAACAGATGGGGTGGGTTTTTTCAGCATTGCATTTTGATACAGTCTCTACTTAGGGGTGAGAGGAGCAAATCAGCCACAAAATAAATTTGGTAGATTTTAAACTGATAATTAGGAAATTCTAGACTAGACAAAAGGTGAAAGTTTGCAAAAAAAAAAAAAGACAGGGAGAGCTTCTTCAAAAATACCAGAATGTTTAGTCTTGAATGGGGAGAGATGTGTGAGCAAATTTTTCAAGTTGCTCCTTCGCCTTATTTATTTATGAATGAATCTATTAGTAAATATCTGTCCAAGATTTTTACAGGATTTTTTTCCCCTCTAATAAGTGTTATTTTCAAATAACTTTCATTTGTGACATTTAATAGATAAGAAATTAATCCTACAAAGAAGCTGCTTATGATAATACAAAATTACATTTTAGCTAAATTTTCCTCCTTGAAGTGTTGATTATGCCTGCATGGTACTTTGTATCCTATGTAGACAGCAAATGCATTTTGTATTTCACAATTTTGTCTCTTGCACAAAACATACATACATACTGTATATACATACATAAATAAATATGATATGATACTGTGCAGTGCCTGGCTAAATTAAATACATGCCTCAAAAAATCCACATTCACTTTCTCAAAGAAAATACAAAATATTAAAAGAGGACCACCAACCATAACTCCTCCAGAGCTACTACTGTCTCATGCCAGCCTGTCCAGAGTGGCACTACAGTACACAGACAAATCACATCGTTTAAAAGTCCACACTTGTGTCACCATTTTCTACCATTTTCAGACTGGAATGCTGCATGTTAGGAGTAATGTCACTGGGTAAAGTTGTCACATCCATGATGTTAAAATTACAATACTCTTTATCAGTTATGTTTTTTCATGCTGGTACATTCATCTTTTAAACATATGTAAAAATTATTTTAAACTATATTTTTTTCTTTTTGTTATTCTTGTGTTTTTGCTTTTAAGCTGTTAAAATAGGGAAAAGGCTATTATAAAAGTTTTAATTACAGCATAAAAACTTCATGTACAGTAATTACTATATATAACAAAACTACTAAGAATGTTTTATCCATCCATTATCCAACCCACTATATCCTAGCTACAGGGTCATGGGGCTCTGCTGGAGCCAATTCCAGCCAACACAGGGCACAAGGCAGAAAACAAACCCCGGGCAGGGTGCCAGCCCACTGCAGGGCACACACACACCAAGCATACACTAGGGATAATTTAGAATCGCCAATGCACCTAACCTGCATGTCTTTGGACTTTGAGAAGAAACCGGAGTTCCCGGAGGAAACACGTGCAGACACGAGGAGAACATGAAAACTCCACGCAGGGAGGACCCGGGTCTCCTAACTGCGAAGCAGCAGCGCTACCCACTGGGCCATCGCCCCCCCCCCCCCCACATTAAAATAATAGTGGTTAAATAAAATAATCATATTACCAGAAATTCAAGACAGCACAGTGTCGCAGTAGGTATCATTGCCACCTTACTAATCCAGTGTCCCGAGTTTGAATCCCAAATATAGTTGTTGTCTGTGTTGATTTTACACATTCACCCTTTTTCTGTGTGTATTGTTTTCTTACCACATCCCCAGAGTCATACAGGCTACATTGACTGATAATGTGTAAGTGTGGCTCTTTGATGGACTGGCTCCCATTTCCTGCCTCGTGTCTAGTGCCACAGGGATTGGCTGTAATTTCCCATGACCCTAAATTTCATTATGCAGGTCTCAGAATGCTGTGTTATAACATGAAAATTATAAAGATTCACTTGGCAAAAATGTAAATATACTTCTATAATTTATAAAGCATTTTTAATGTTCTATGAACTGTTTTCAGATAGTACATATTATATGGTTCTGAAACTCACTTAAAACTCAGGTAATCCATTTCTTTGTTGTCAGCTACAGCCTATCCTGGCAGGACTGAATGTGAGACAGGAAACAGCTCTGGACACAGTGCCAGTCCATTGCGAGGATAACTCGCGCATACACTCGCACAGAGGCCAATTTGGATTCTTTCACTAACCTAACCTGTATGTCTTTGGGGATGTTGAAAGAAAACAAATGCATTTACGGAGGAAATCTTCATTTGGAGAGCAACCATGCTAAGTGTTCAAACTCAGGATTCTGGGTCCATGAAGGCAGCAACACCATCCACTGCAATGCCCTATATATTTTATAGCACATTGAAATTTTATTTAAATGGCATTAATAAAAAAAGACATATGGCTTATCCAAGATATTCAGAGTAACACTTTAGATATTGAGACCCTTTTGCTAATTACACGTAAGACCTCTTTCTTAACTTCTGTGCTAGTGAGTGGCAATTGGATTCCGGCCATTGAGCAAACAAGCATAATATGATATTTGACATCCTCAACATCATCACAAATGTTTGTAGTAATAATTTGCATTACTACAAATGCTCCTTCTCTTGGGATCTGTAAAAACAGTGTTAATGTTTGTGATGTGCCATCTATTAGAATGACAAATGAAATACATTTTATTACTAAAAATGTTTGTGGTGCACCATCATTTGGAATTACATTGTTATAGCAACTAGACTTACACACCGACAGACAAACAGACAATTGCGGTTTGTAAAAGGCACTAATATAGCACCCGACCCGGCACAGACTACGCAGAGGCACGTGTAAAATAAACAGGCTTTTTATTTTTTCCTTCACCCGTGGGCGCACGTCTTCCCCGTGTCCCACAGGCCCAACACAGTCCCAAAAGCACAAAAACACCGCTCCAACAACCCTTCCTGGCACCACCACTCCTCCCAGGCAACCTCGTCCTCTTCTTCCCGATTCTGGCACAGAATGGAAGGAGGTTGCCTGCTTTATAGCCCACCCGGAAGTGCTCCAGGTGTCTGACCAGCTGGTCTTGCACCTCCGGGTGGGGCTGGCAAGTCGTCCATTGTAGCGGCTGGCTCTCCGCAGCACCCCCTAGTGGCCACCCCATCTCCCAACTGGGCTGTGGTGGACTCCATGTCACATGGAGCCCAGGGGGGGACTGAGGAAGGACCCACGGCCAGGGAGGCTGCCCCCAGGCGCCCCGGGGGAGGCATTGCACTGTCCATGGTGGCTACCCCGGGACGTATGTAGCAGAGGCGTTCCGGCCAGGTGTGTCCGTCACACTTTTAATAAAGTGGATATATACTGTATATATATATATATATATATATATATATATATATATATATATATATACATACATACATGCATTTACATACACACACACACACACAAGGTGAGACCCAAATATTCCCAGAATTCCTAAATTGAAAATCTTTAAACTATTCTATTTTAGTTACCATCAAAATACTCCCCTTGAGGTGCAGTACACTTGTTTCAATCCTTATGCCGTTTTTGTTAACATTACATGTACCTATCTTTTCCTACTGTGTCTAGAGCATCCTGTAATTTTTCTTTTTTTCTGGATTTTATTGTAGCAAGTTGTCTTCCTTTCAAAAGAAGTCACAATGAGCAAGATGTAATGAATTTTTTATGGGGTGAAATTGGATTGGGGTGTGTGTGCGCACAGAAATCACCACATTCTTTTTGGATTAAAAACTCTTTGACAATGTGGTGCGTGCAGGTGCCCTGTCATGTAACAATATACAGTTTTGCATGTGCCATTATACTTGTTGCTGATTAAAAGCCTGTTAACATAAGTCTCTTTATTAACAAGCCCGTTGATTTCTGGAGTGGGGGTTGAATTATGGCTTGTTAAGTTTAACATGAATGTATGGAATATTTTTCTTTTTCAAATAATATTAATGAAATTAAATAAAAAACTTGACATACTTTTTTTTTATTTTGGAGAAGAATAAAATTGATGAAGTCACACACATGATTGTAGAGTATATGTCAAAAAAACATACTTGATCGAATTAGCACAATTCCACCACCAACACTTAAATAGCTAATTTGAAATAAATGATAATTGTTTGGCCAAGTATGCCAAGAAAACAATCCCCACACTTGTACACCACCACCACCAGCCTAGACTGTTGACACCAAGACAAGTTGGGTGCATGGACTCATCTCATTGGTGCCAAAGTCTGACCCTGCCATCTGTGTGCTTCAGGCGGAAATCAAGATTCATCAGATCAGGTTACATTTTTCTAGCCTTCACCTTTCCAATTTTAGTGAGTCTGTGCCCACTGGAGCCATAGCTTTATGTTCTTTGCTAACAGGAGTGGAACACAACATGGTCTTCTGCTGTTATAGTCTATCCACCTTAAGGTTCTGAGATGAGTTTCTGCTCAGCACAGTTGTATAGATTGGTATCTCAGTGGCTACCTCAGTAAACGTAGCTTTTCTGACAGCATGAGCGAGTCTGGCATTCTCTTCTGGCTTCTTTCATCAACAACGCGTTTCCTGCCACAGAACTGTCTCACACTGAATTTTCTGTTTTTTGTACCATTCTTAGCCCACTGTAGAAACTGTTGTGTATGAAAATACCAGCAGTTACCAACAATCATGCAATGGTTACATTTTCCCACCATCCTGGTGCTTGATGTGAGCATTAACTAAAACTTTTGACCTGTACCTGAATGACTTTATGCATTGCGCTGCTGCCACATGATTGGTTGATTAGATAATTGTATGGATAAGATAATGTACAGGTGTTCGAAATAGTTGGCTCAGTAAGTGTTTATACAGTATATATAATATAAATATATACTGTGAACGCTGGCCCGGACACAGACAGACGGACATCGCTTTTGCACCCAACACACGTTTATTTACAATATTTACAAGTTATTTACGTGCACACAAACCCCAGTGCCTCCAGCACCGATCCCCCTCAATCCAAGCCTCACAGTCCTTTGTGCCTTCCTGGCCGCCTCCAGTCCTCTCTCTCCAGCTCCGTCTCTCTTCCACCCGACTTCCGCTACTGAATGAAGGGAGGCGGCCCCTTATATAGGAACCCGGATGGGCTCCAGCTGCTTCCCGGCATTCCTCCGCAGACACGCCCCAGTGTGGCGGAAGTGCCGGCTGCGCACCCGGAAGCCCTCCGGGTGTCCCCTGTCTTCTTCCCCCCAGCACTTCCTGGTGTGGCGGAAGTGCTGGGCTCCAGGTCTCTACAGGCACCAGGGCGCCGCCTGGCGGTGGCCACGTGTCCCTACAGGGCTGGGCTTCCAAGCCCTTTACCCGCGGTCGCCCCCTCGCGGTCTGGAGGAGGTACAAGCCCTCCTCCGGTCCTCCTATGTATATACATACATACAGATAGTGTGTGTGTATATATATATATATATATATATATATATATATATATATATATATATATATATATATACTGTATATACAGTCATGGTCGACTGTATCGACACCCCTGAAATTTTCCCAGAAAATGCACCATATCTCCCAGAAAATTGTTGCAATTGCAAATGTTTTGGTATACACATGTGTATTTCCTTTAAGTGCATTGGAACAACACAAAAAAACAGAGAAAAAAAAGCCAAATCCGACATCATGTCACACAGAACTCCAAAAATGGGCCAGACAAAATTTCAAAATTTGTGGGTAAATCATTTTATTTCAAGCATATGATGCTCGTTTGAACTCACCTGTGGCAAGAAACAGGTGCTGGCAATACAGCAATCACACCTGAAGCCAGTTAAAATGGAGAAAAGTTGACTCAACCTTTTTGTTGTGTGTTTGAGTGTGCCACACTAAACATGGAGAACAGAAAGAAGAGCAAAGAATTGTCTGAAGACTTGAGAACAAAAATTGTGGAAAAATATCAACAATCTGAAGGCTACAAGTCCATCTCCAGAGATCTTCATGTTCCTTTGTCCACTGTGCGCAACATAATCAAGAAGTTCACAACACGTGGTACTGTAGCTAATCTCCCTGGACGTGGATGGAAGAGAAAAATTTATAAAAGACTGCAATGAAGGATATTCCGAATGGTGGATAAACAGCCCCAATCAACTTCAAAACATATTCAAGCTGTTCTGCAGACTCAGGGTGCAACAGTGTCATCTCGAACTATCCGTCGACATCTGAACGAAATGAAACGCTATCGCAGGAGAGCCAGGAGGACCCCACTGCTGACACAGAAACATAAAAAAGCCAGACTGGAGTTTGCCAAAATGTACTTGATGAAGCCAAAATCCTTCTAGGCGAACGTGTTGTGGACAGATGAGACCAAGGTACAGCTTTTTGGTAAAGCTCATCATTCTACTGTTTACAGAAAACGGAGCGAGGCCTATGAAGAAAAGAACACAGTACCTACAGTCAAACATGGTGGAGGCTCTAAGATGTTTTGGGGATGTTTTGCTTCCTCTGGCACTGGATGCCTTGACTGTGTGCAAGGCATCATGAAATCTAAAGACTATCAAAAGATATGGGGGCGCAATGTAGGGCCCAGTGTCAGAAAGCTGGGTCTGCGTCAGAGGTCATGGGTGTTCCAGCAGGACAATGACCTCAAACATACCTCTAAAAGCAGCCAGAAATGGTTAAAGACAAAGCGCTGGAGAGTTCTGAAGTGGCCAGCAATGAGTCCGGATCTAAATCCAATTGAACACTTAATGGAGAGATCTCAAAATTACTGTTGGGAGAAGGCGTCCTTCAAATCTAAGAGACCTTGACCAGTTTGCAAAAGAAGAGTGGTCAGAAATTTTAGTTGAGAGGTGTAACAAGCTTTTTTCCAAAGGGCATGCAACCAAACATTAGGTTGAGGGTGCCAATAATTTTGTCCGGCCCATTTTTGGAGTTCTGTCTGACATGATGACAGATTTGTCTTGTTTTGTCTTTTTTTGTGTTGTTCCAATGCAGATAAAGGAAATAAACAATTGTATACCAAAACACTTATAATTGCAATAATTTTCTGGGAGAAATGGTGCATTTTCTGGGAAAATTCCAAGGGTGCCGATAATTTTGGCCATGACTGTATATGCATATATAAACATATATCTATACTAATAAAAGGCAAAGCCCTCACTGACTCACTCACTCACTCACTCACTCACTCACTCACTGACTCATCACTAATTCTCCAACTTCCCGTGTAGGTAGAAGGCTGAAATTTGGCAGGCTCATTCCTTACAGCTTCCTTACAAAAGTTGGGCAGGTTTCATTTCGAAATTCTACGCGTAATGGTCATAACTGGAAATTGTTTTTCTCCATTTACTGTAATGGAGTTCAGCTGGAGGGGCGGAGTTCCATATGACATCATCACGCCTCTCACGTAATCACGCATTACGTAGAAAGCCAGGAAGAGCTACAAAACGCGCTTTAGAAAACATGCATTATATAATTAAGAAGGCAGCGAAACAATTAGAAGCGAGCGAGTGACATATAAAACCATATTCAGC
>JANRMT010062795.1:8830492-8861453 GCA_026402145.1 Polypterus bichir lapradei
CATTTCAGAAAAAGAACATCATACCAACAGTAAAATATGGTGGTGGTAGTGTGATGGTCTGGGGTTGTTTTGCTGCTTCAGGACCTGGAAGGCTTGCTGTGATAGATGGAACCATGAATTCTACTGTCTACCAAAAAATCCTGAAGGAGAATGTCCGGCCATCTGTTCGTCAACTCAAGCTGAAGCGATCTTGGGTGCTGCAACAGGACAATGACCCAAAACACACCAGCAAATCCACCTCTGAATGGCTGAAGAAAAACAAAATGAAGACTTTGGAGTGGCCTAGTCAAAGTCCTGACCTGAATCCAATTGAGATGCTATGGCATGACCTTAAAAAGGCGGTTCATGCTAGAAAACCCTCAAATAAAGCTGAATTACAACAATTCTGCAAAGATGAGTGGGCCAAAATTCCTCCAGAGCGCTGTAAAAGACTCATTGCAAGTTATCGCAAACGCTTGATTGCAGTTATTGCTGCTAAGGGTGGCCCAACCAGTTATAAGGTTCAGGGGGCAATTACTTTTTCACACAGGGCCATGTAGGTTTGGATTTTTTTTTCTCCCTAAATAATAAAAACCATCATTTAAAAACTGCATTTTGTGTTTACTTGTGTTATATTTGACTAATGGTTAAATGTGTTTGATGATAAGAAACATTTTGTGTGACAAACATGCAAAACAATAAGAAATCAGGAAGGGGGCAAGTAGTTTTTCACACCACTGTATATAATCCCTCTTAATTCTTTGGATTTTTGTTTGTCATTGGCTGAGCTATCAAAGTAACAACTTCCTTTTAATATATGACATGCCTTATGGAAACAGTAGTATTTCAGCAGTGAAATTAAGTTTATTGGATTAACAGAAAATATGCAATATGCTTCATAACAAAATTAGACAGGTGCATAAATTTGGGCACCTCAACAGAGATATTACATCAATACTTAGTTGAGTCTCCTTTTGCAAATATAACAGCCTCCAGATGCCTCCTATAGCCTTTGATGAGTGTCTGGATTCTGGATGGAGGTATTTTTGACCATACTTCCATACAAAATCTTTCCAGTTCAGTTAAATTTGATGGCTGCCGAGCATGGACAGCCTGCTTCAAATCATCCATCCATCCATTTTCCAACCCGCTGAATCCGAACACAGGGTCACGGGAGTCTGCTGGAGCCAATCCCAGCCAACACAGGGCACAAGGCAGGAACCAATCCTGGGCAGGGTGCCAACCCACGCAGACACACACAAACACCAAGCACGCACTAGGGCCAATTTAGAATCGCCAATCCACCTAACCTGCATGTCTTTGGACTGTGGGAGGAAACCCACACAGACTCTGGGAGAACATGAAAACTCCACGCAGGGAGGATCCGGAAAGCGAACCCGGGTCTCCTAACTGCGAGGCAGCAGCACTACCACTGCGCCACCGTGCTGCCCTGCTTCAAATCATCCCGTAGATTTTCAATGATATTCAAATCAGGGGACTGTGATGGCCATTCCAGTACATTGCACTTCTCTTTTGCATGAATGCATTTGTAGATTTCCAACTGTGTTTTGGGTCATTGTCTTGTTGGAATATCCTACTCCTGCGTTACCTCAACTTTGTGACTGATGCTTGAACATTATCCTGAAGAATTTGTTGATATTGGGTTGAATTCATCTGACCCTAAACTTTAACAAGGGCGCCCCAGTCCCTGAACCAGCCACACAGCCCCACAGAATGATGGAACCTCCACAAAATTTGACAGTAGGTAGCAGGTGTTTTTCTTGGAATGCGTTGTCTTCTTTTTCCGCCATGCAAAGTGCTTTTTGTTATGACCAAATAACTCAATTTTTGTCTCATCAGTCCAAATCTCATTGTTCCAAAATGAATCTGGCTTGTCCAAATGAGCATTTGCATACAACAAGCGACTCTGTTTGTGATGTGAGTGCAGAAGGGGCTTCTTTCTCATCACCCTGCCATACAGATTTTCTTTGTGCAAATTGCGCTGAATTGTAGAACGATGTACAGATACGCCATCTGTAACAAAATGTTCTTGCAGGTCTTTGGGTGTGATCTGTGGGTTGTCTGTAACCATTCTCACAATCCTGTGCATATGCCACTCCTGTATTTTTCTTGGCCTGCCAGATCTGGGTTTAACAGCAACTGTGCCTGTGGCCTTCCATTTCCTGATTACATTCGTTACAGTTGAAACTGACAGTTTAAACCTATGAGAGAGCTTTTTGTAACCTTCCCCTCAACCATGAGACTGAACAATTTTTGTTTTCAGATCTTTGGAGAGTTGCTTTGAGGATTCCATGCCGTCACTCTTCAGAGGAGAGTCAAAGGGAAGCACAACTTGCAACTGACCACCTTAAATACCTTTTCTCATGATTGGACCCACCTTAAGTTCAAGGCTTAACGAGGTAATCCAACCAATTTGGTGTTGCAAGTAATCAGTATTGAGCAGTTACATGCATTCAAATCAGCAAAATTACAAGGGTACCCAAATTTTTGCACAGCCAGTTTTTCACATTTGATTTAATTTCATACAACTAAATACTGCTTCACTAAAAATCTTTGTTCTGAAAACACCGCAGTACTCAGATGTTCCTAGGAAATTAAAGACATACCACTGTTATCTTTTTTGTTGTAAGTAGAGTACATTATTATGCAGGTTGAGAGGGGTTCCCAGACTTTTTCATATGACTGTGTGTATATATATATATATATATATTGTGGCAGTAGGGGGCGCTACTGCTCCCTTGAACCCTCAGGTACGACTCCAGACACCGGATACAAGTCCAAGACTCTTTATTTCTCTGTAACACAGTGCACCAAGCACCTTCCACACTACTCATATATTAACTAAACACAATAATCTCTCCTCCTCCTCGCCCAGACACTTTGCCCCTCTAACTCCCAGCTCAGCTCAGTGTCTGGACTGGCCTGTAGTCCTTTTATTGCCCCTGACCCGGAGGTATTCCTGCCCAATTAGTCCACAGTTCCTTATTATTTCCGGGTCAGGGTAAACAGTCCTTTTCTTCAACCCGGGAGCACGCCATTCCTTCCTGTCACGTGACCGTGACGTACACCCGGGTTATAGGGCACACAAGAGCCCCCCTATAGTGACTCCCGGTGGCCCCCAAGGTATCCAGCAGGGCTGTGTAAAAACACTACATAGTCCATGAGGCCCTGCTGGAACTCGGGGCGCGATCCTGCTGTCGGGAGAGCTCCTCCTGGGGGTGAGGGCCGGAACACAAAGCCGCCAGTCCTCCACAATATACAATATCAATATATATATATATATATATATATATATATATATATACCGTATATAGTGGACTATGACCGGCAGTTTTTCTCGGCCAAAACCCCCAAGCTGCCAGGTGGAGCCCGGAAGTACTTCCCTGTCACAAGGAAGGAAGAAATAAAGTACTTCCAGGCTGAAGAAAAAGAGGAGTTTTCACCTGACCCGGAAGTGCTGGGTCATCACATGGACCGAGGGACCAGAAGCACTTCTGGGTCAAGGACTATAAGAGACTGTGGGAAATACCAGCGTGGGAGCTGAGTTGGGAGAAAGGGTGACAACGCGTTTGGGAGTGGAGGATTTGTATTATTGATTTGATTACTGGATTGTTTATGAGTATTGTGGAGTGGAGGGTGCTTTGTGCACATTATTATTATAATAAAATAATTTCGTGGACTTTTATCTGGTGTCTGGCGTCTGTTCTGATGGTTCAATGGGACGACAGCGCCCCCTATCTGTCACAATATATATCAATAGAGAGAGAGAGAGACGCTGTCTTGCACCCCAAAAATAAGGCTGAGTCTCAATCCTTTAACAAAACCAGCTTTATTAAACTTGAAACATGAACAGCAGGGTTATTTATTTTAGCGGGGGCTACCATTCTCCTATACACAGACAGAACAAACACCCAATGGCAACAGCCGTTTATAGTGCAGCAGCGATTAGCATGTAGGAGATCTGCTCATAGTTTTTTTTGTGAAGTTGTGCTGTGGCGCTGTGAACCTGTATTTGCCTTGGCGAGTTGTTGTCCCGTTTGGGGAGGGGAGGGGTCTCAAAAGAGTTCAGAAACCTCGCCCAACAAGGGGAAACAAAAAGTGCATACGTCTGATGAGCCCCAATTAGGGCAAAACATGTGTTGTGTACTCCTTTTATTATTTGGCAGGTACAGAAATTAAGAATACTTCATCAGAACAAGGCCAGGGTAAAGCATAAACTTAATTAAAAATGTGTAAAATGTGAATTCAAGAAAATCGTCGTAATAAACGTGGTTTGATATAAGAAACACATTTTAGTGGCATAACTCATGCTATAGATAACACTACCATTAAAGTGTAATGTTGCCCAGAAGCAGATTGGTTGTGTTGTTTGATTTAAATTCCAGTCTAATCATCACCTGTGTGGTGCTGGCATGTTCTCCCTATGTGTAAGTAGGGTTTTTCCTCCTATGCTCCCTCTTACTTCCACATTCTAAATTAATACACATTAGATCATTTGGCGACTTCAAACTAGATCCGTTTGAGGCACCACATACACACACACACACCCTCCCTGACTTAATTGAGAGTTGCCAGGTAATCTAACAATCACATCATTGATACACAAAATGGCCAAATGTACTGTATTTAGACACCCCTCCAAATTATTGTGTTCGGGTGTTTCAGCCTCATCCATTTTGAACAGGTGCAAAAAATCAAGCACATCACTATGCAATTTCCTTTAGCCATGGAATGGGTCGTACTGAAGAGCTCAGTGATTTTAAACATGGCACTGTCATAGGATGCCACCTTTGTCATCAATCAGTTGCTGAAACCTTTGCTGTGCTAGATCTGCGCTGTTCAACTGCCAGTGTTATTACTGTGAAGCAGAAGCTTCTAGAAGCAGCAACAGCTCAGCCAGAAAGTGATGGGCCATGTAAATTCAAAGAGCAGGTTCACCAAGTGCTGAAGCATAAAGTGTGTAAAAATCGCCTCTCCTCTGTTGTATCAGTTACAGAAGAGTTCCAAACTGCCACTGGAAACATCAGTGCAAGAGCTTTGCGTCATGGGCTTCATGAAATGGGTTTCCATGGCCAAGCAGCTATACATACGCTTAAGAGCATTATGCACAGTGTCAGGGAGAAACTCAAGTGGCCTGCAGAGAACTTTAACCTAAACAGTACCTGATCTCACAAATACTCTTTTAGGTGAAAGTGTACAAATGCCCCCAAACACACTCCAAAATCTTGTGGAGAGCCTTTCCAGAAGAGTGAAGGCGGGTATAACCAGTGTGCTGCTATGTTTACTCAGAAACAGTGATTGCAATTGTATTATTTGCATATTGCTTCCCAGCCCCAAACTAACACTTGTATTTTTGAGAATATTAGAGATACAGTAGTAGATATGTTAGTATTGTTGACATTTTCTCTCAATAACTATTCTTCCACATGTTAAAAACTATAGCAACTGTCATCTCCTTTTGATTACCACTGTCAGTGGACTGTAACTTTATACCCCATTTCACCACCATGCAGCATTGCCATTTAAAAATGCTTAAATCCATTCTACCCATGGTGCCTATATATTTTTGAATGGTTAGAAATCACTCCAATCCTGTGTTCTAGCTCTTACGTAAACAGAAGGTAGTTGCTAACTTCAAACGAGTCCGTGAAACAAGCCTAATTGAAGAGGTCTCCTGCTGGCCTGAGGAATAGCACCACAAATTGTACCTACCAGCAGCCCTTTTATTTCCTGGCCAGATACCAAGACAGAATTTTTCTTACATGACTTTTTTGAATGTCGCTTTGTTAGCTTTTCTTATTGTGACAAGGTGACCAATGTCTAGGCTCCCATTATGATGTGTACTTGCTCCATGTGGTGATAGGGAAAGAGCAGAAGAATGTTATTACAGCCAGCAGTCTGAATTCATAACTTCAGGTCTTTGGATTCCCTTGCTTGAAATATGCTTATTTTGTGCATTCTTTGCAGTAGCTCTTAGCTCATTGGGAATTACTATAAAGTCTAGTCGTCTGATCCCTAGAGAGGTTCTGCTTAATTTCTTCTCATTGCTCTACATTAGGCCTCCTGCTTCACTGCGTCTGAGATAATAGTCACAGAGGGCTGCTTCCTCACAGCTTTCTGTTTAAGCGCTGGTGCTAGAGATAATTTCTATTACACCTCATTTGTCTCAGTATGCTTTGCTTTTTGTACAGTGGGACATGAGTAGTGGCTATACAAACGGCTGGGAGTCAATGCTAAACCCATTTGGCGATGAATTACTCTTTTTCTTATTTTGCTGTTTTTGTGTTTTTTCTTTTATCTTCTTATTTTCTTCATTTAACTTATGGAAATGTTTCTACAGTACAAATCTGTAATAGCATTATTGATTATTTTAAGGGCAAGATTACCCAACTAGTACTCTGGGTGTATGCTAGAGTGTTTCTGTACTCACAATGTGACACCATCTACCTTGGGATATATGAAGCCCAAACAGCTGCCTCCTTACAAAAAATCTATTCTTCTGGTTTAAGTCTTATTTGTAAATAATTCTTTGCTGGTCCAGATACCTCAGCAGCTTGCCAGGTGTAAGTGAAGTAGACACATGGACAGTTTGATGCTGCAGGTCTATGATGCCCTTATGGTATATTCTTTTACCAGATTTTCTGACTGATTTATATTCCATAATGCATTTACTTTGCAGAAGTAACTCATCATTCAATGGGGACCTGGTTTTTTTATGGTAGCCTGCACTAACCATGTCATAACTCTGTTAAAGTGCATAATGTTGTTATTTTATATATGCTAGGGGGCTTCGTTCCCCTGCGGAGGGCTGGCGCCCTGCCCAGGGTTTGATTCCTGCCTTGCACCCTGTGTTGGCGGGGATTGGCTCCAGCAGACCCCCATGACTCTATAGTTAGGATATAACAGGTTGAATAATGGATGGATGGATGGCTTCGCCGCCTGCTCGCTTCACTCTCCCACACCCTACAAACCCAGGCCGGGCTACGCGCCAGCCACTTTGCGTCTCTGCTGCTCGCGTTGTGAATAGGGGGGCTGAACACACACTGAGGAGATGCGGTCGCTCCTCCGAAACTCCCTCTTAAACAGTGATACAATGGGAAACAAATACATTTTTTTAACCTCCTCTTTGCTCAGCTGCTGGTTTGCTGCTGGTGCTGCCATGCTGTGTGATCTGCATGTCTTTCAGCGCTTCGAACATTTAAAAGCCTGTACAGCAGCTGTCCTTTTGTCTCACTGCCTTGTCTCACGGGACGTCTCCTTCCAAGCCTTTCAAGACTTTTTTTTATAATAGAGAGACATCACCCCATGCCATCCTGTCATGCCCTGCTAGAGCCATAATGTCATCTTGGATAACTAAATGTGTTGAATTCCATTGTTGGGCATGTTTTAATTAAGAGCAAAATGTGTTTCAGACTGTCAATGTATCTCTCCAGGTTGAGACAAAATGTGGTTTCTGAACAATTAAAAGACACTTTCAGGTGTCTGAGAGAATCCAGTGACTTTGCAGTGGAAAACTCTCATCTGAAGGAAACATTGAAACTGGCAATGATACTTCCCTTCTTTGTCTGTAGTATCACATAACGTCCTAAGTGGTTTGCCCATAGGTGTTAGTCTACAATATTTTAAAGATTACATCCTCAAGCAATGGGTTAAATACTTCCTACATAGTAAAATCAATTTACAGTATATTTAACTGATGGCCTCTAAATGTTATGTAATGTAATGTGATAGTAAAGTAGCTTGTTCAGTCTCCATGTTAACATATTTTTGGTGCAGCATTAAAGAGTCTCTTGGTATTTCAATCTTTAGAAATTTTGCAAAGTTTACTTCACAGACTACAGTGTCCTCTGGTGCACATTTAGATCCTGGCTGATTTCACAGTTTTAAACCTTTTCAGTCTGACTGAACTCTGTTTTCAAGTTACTTTCCTGCCTTAAATAAGTTAAGCTACAAATTCACCGTCTTCGGACCTCTTCTAGCCTCTCCAGTCTTAATAGATCAGAGTTTATACACAGTAGAAATTCTTTCATTTTTAAGCATGCACTGAAATTTCATTTATTGGGTGACATGACTCTGTAGGCTGAATAAATATATTTTCTGTTTCACATCTGTGAATTGCCTGAAGGTGACTTGGTAAAGTAACATACTATGTATATGTTGAATTTTTCACTGTGTGATGCTTCTGCAGATCACCTTGTACTGCAGCATCTCTAGGCTACTTATAGAGTTGCCATAGAAACACTTTTTTATTTGTGCTTAACGAGAGAGGACGTAACCTTAAACGTGCTACTGGGAATTGTGGAATTCGGCAATTGATGTGTGAAACAAAATGGTAATAAAACTGCTCAGAAAAATGAAAGTTAGTTATAAGAAAAGAATATGCTTTCACACAAGACTGAAGAGAACCTGCCATTAAGACTACCTGCTTTCTGTCTGAAAGACGCTGTGGACAAAGCTGCAAGTTATAGCCGGAAAGGTGGAAATAATGTGCTTAAATTCAAATTTTCAATTTAAGCCTCTGTCTCAATTTACTCAATCCATTAAGGGCTGCCCTCTGCTTTCCAGAAAGATTTTTTTTTTCTTGTGCTGATTGCTATCATGACCTTAAGGTGCAGTTTCCTTAGTGAATGTACAGTAGTGATCAGGGAGTAACCTGGTCGACCCTTTCCCCGATTTTAAGCACCTAACCGTAGGGCAAACATCCTCAGAGTCTACCCAGGGATCATAAAAAGGGCTAAGTTAGCTTAAGGGCTTCTTAAGAATGACCTTGTGAGCAGCGGTACTTGTGCATGTATGAGTTTAAATTTCTTCCATGTAAAAATGTAGAATGGAGTTATTGTTTACCAACATTGTCTATGAAGCTTGTTCCAGTATTCACATGCACTGCTTAAATTGTTCATTTTTATAGAGAATATGGTCATCGTGAGCTTCAGTAGCTGGTATGATAGAATGATGTTTTATTTTTCTGATGTCTTATGTAAAATTATTAGTTTCACTCAAATAAATTAGCATCATATACAATTTACAAGCCAGCAAAGCTTATTTATCATGCTTTCTTAAGTACTATATATTATCAATTTTTAGAACCTACCATTTTTTTCCTAATTCCAAATTCCAAATTTTCAAAATAACAGCCCTCATTTTGTTTGCAAGGGTATATAAGGGCAGAGAAAGCAAAATGCAAAACAAATGAACAAAATCATTCCTAAAATCACAATATGATAGACAAGTATTTCTGTCTAGCTCTAAGGGTAACAGAGCTAATTATCAGAGTGCCACAAATACTTTTAATAAGCCTGCTTCTGACCTCCATGCATTTATTTCTCCTCTGTGTAGGAGAATTTAGCCTTTATACCATCCTGCTTCCCTAGAGTCCAGTATCACGGATCTAAGCAGAGAAATGTTGTCCCTGGTGACCGTATCCTTTATTTTAGCATTTCTTGAAACCTTTTGGAGGTCTTCGTCAATTTTAGAAAATTAGCACCAGAAATAATAAGTACCCAAATAGCATTAATTTACTTTAATTTCAATTCCCTCAAGGCTTTTGTTTAAAATTGAACCAGTATAAATTTGGGCGTATAATCAACACTGATTCCACTCACTGACATGTTTAATATGTGTTTTATTTTTAAAAAGTGTTGCTCATGTCTTTAAATCAAACTATTCAGGGCAGGAAGAATTTCTTCCAATTAACCTTTTTTAAAAATCTAAATGCAACATCTTGATTCAGTCCTTGTTTCTCTCATATAAAGTCCAGTGCAATACAGTCTTTCACTTTGGCTTGACAGAATTATTTTGTGTCCATTATTTCCTTGAAATAATGAAATGATACAATCAAACCCTACCTAACCTATGATGGTAACACTTATGTATTTATGGTTATGGCAAAAGCTTGTCACATTACTGAAAATGAATAACAGAAATATGATGCAGTATTTGATATCTTTCATTTCATCCATGCTCTTGCCTATGACACTCATGACAATTAAATCAAAGATTCACTTAATTTAGTTATTGAAAATAGATAACTTCCTTGTCTCAGAAATTCATAGTTCAGGATTATGAAACCATTACACATTTACCTACTGTAAAATTTTTAGTGCAAGGATCTCTGCTTGTTTGGATGACCCTTCAGTTGGACTAAATGAGACCATGGATGAATGGTAGTGGTAAGTAATTTTCCTAAAAATTAATGTCACTACATAAATTCTCTTTTTAAAGAGTTATGTGCTAAATCTAGAGAAAGGAAGATAATTTTAAGTGTGTTTCCCTGCAGAAATGTACGTTTAACATGGAAAACAGTTAAAAAGTATTATTAGTGAAAATAAACTGGGATGTTTGTGTCTTGTTTTTTGTGTACTACATTCTACTCAGATTTCAGATTATTCCCATGGCATCTTGAGATCAGTAGTTAAATTGCTGCTTTCTTAGTCAGCATGATTCTAACATATGTGACAGATTTAGTTTTGCTTATAATTACATTTTTATTTTTACCAATTAATGATGAACATTTTATACTGTAACATTTTCTAAATTGTTAGGATTTGAAAAATTCAGTTCCCCAAATTGTTACCAGTTTGGAAGAATTGTTTCCTAAACAAAATGTAATAATAATGTAGCACAGTTACATATTTTAGTTATTAACAGAATCACAAAAACGTGTAACTATTGTTTAGTATATGTACATGCAATCTGAAATTTATTGTTGCAATGAATATAGCAAGACTGTCATCAGGGCCAGCACATTGGGTCACATTACAAAACAATTGCCTCAAGTGGCACTTTGGTAAGAAGGCATTTTTATGCATGAATCTTACGCACTGTTCCTTATTTATTTACTGTATTTAAAAACAGAACATTTTTTTCATTATAAAAGATTCACATTGCACATAAGGCAACCGCATGGATTTCACCACACCACAATCTTCAAAGAATCAGATCAGGTGCACACTTCAAAGGTCAAGCTGGGCTTGATACTGCCTGCCATTCATTTTCTTGATGTTCAAGTATTGTAGTGTTGTGTATTGATTATGTAATTGTCTAGAATTCTAATAATTTCTGGAATGCGCTGTTAGTCACATATACAATGTCTGTTAAATGTCTCTTAAGTTTTCAATGTATGTGTTTTGTTATTAGAAATATGTGCTTTTCAGTTGCCCTATAATGAAGAATTTTTCCATTTTCTTATTGTTTTGTAATGCATGCTTTAATGAACATGGTGACGGAAGAGACAGGCACACACTAGAATACATGACCGGGGACAACCAGTTAAAAAATCTGTAGCAAAACAGCGGCAAAATTTGGTGCTGTAAAGGCTACACCTACAGGGCTCCTAAAACAACTGCCACTAATTTCTTCAGTCCATGTACTAAACAAATCTGTTGGGGATCAAGAAGAGAGCAAAAGAAACTGAATAAAAGACTTGACATAAGGAAATAAAAAGCTAAAACTGCTGTTATTCATTCAGTAGCTCAGTAGCACAAGGTAACTGAATCTTAATGATTAATTTGTACATTGTAATGACAGAGGGGACAGACACATACACACATACATAGACCCCCTCAACTACACGCATTTGAGAAGTGCCTCTGTTTGCTACAATATCTTTCTGTTATTTTGATTATTGCATCTCTATCTGGCTTAACAGCAGCAAACAGAGTTTAGATAAGCATTACGGTTTAGGTATTCATTTAGACTTGCACTCAGAAGGTAGGAGCTGTGCAGTCTTGTCTGTGCTTTACTGATAATGTTATCCGGGTATTTTGAGTACTGAAATCTTCTTTTTCTGTGACTCTTCATTATCAGCTTTCTTGTTGGCAATCCTTTTGACAGGGTGTGACACACTGTTTACTTCAAATGCATATTTTGCAGATTATATTTTCACAAGCATAGCTGGCAGTTCTTTCAAAATCACGTTGACTCCTAAACTATCGTAGCAGTGAACAACAGAGGGCACACACAGCGCCTGCAAAAATTTATTGTTCATGTTTGCCACTTGTCCATTGATGTCCTTTAAATGCCAGTGTATAATCTGATATTACAGTAAGGTTTTTCACCTTCAACAGCTTATGTTTATTTTTAACAAGCACAATGTGCTCTGCACATGCAGCACACATTTATATGGTTAATAGAGCTTTTCAGGTGACTTTTCGACTGTTCAGCGTAATCGGAAGCGTGCTGCCTGACAAACAATATTAACAAGAGCACACTGCTCTTTGCAGTTTGTAATCATTGCCCCTACTTTAAGCACTGCCTTCATGAGGCATTGGATTGGTTTAAAAACTTTGAAACTTAGTGAGCTGTCTAAATGCTCCCACCCACATTTAAGCAAAATTCATGCATGGTTGTCTCCAGACGTATGTATTATACGTCTGGCTTCAGCAAGACTAGGCACACGCTAACACCATGTAGGATATGCATGTTTGAGCCCCCAGATAGTTGGGTGCAATTATTGTTTACATCACAACATGGAATAGGCTCCCCACTATTACAGACCATGTCACACAAAATGACAAATTTACTGTTAAATACTGTGACAGTTAGTGCCTCATCTTGCTGGCTGTTCTTAGATCACGCACCTGCCAACTTGTGCCTACTTCTTCTCCTTACATTTTCCCACACGTCAACATACTCCTGCCTCCTAATTCATTCCAGTGTATATGGTACTTCGGCCCCTCCATCCACATACTGTCATTCAAATGAATTTCTGTTCACACAGGTTACACTTAACCTTCACCTCTGCAGTAATACAGAAAATTCTTGGCCCCAATGTGACTGATAAATGCTTTAGTCTCCTGACTAATGCATTGTTTTGTGTTTTTCATATTTTCCAGAATAATATATATTATTTAGTTTGTCAGTTATTATTTTGTTCCTTATTATGATGAAACTCTGTATCATGGGAGCACTTTCTTGTTAGGTCTGTTTCGCAATACATACATACGGTCATATGAAAAAGTTTGGGAACCATTCTCAGCCTGCCTAATAATTTACTTTCAACAGAAAAGATAACAGTGGTATGTCTTTCATTTCCTAGGAACATCTGAGTACTGGGGTGTTTTCAGAACAAAGATTTTTAGTGAAGCAGTATTTAGTTGTATGAAATTAAATCAAATGTGAAAAACTGGCTGTGCAAAAATTTGAGTACCCCCTGTAATTTTGCTGATTTGAATGCATGTAACTGCTCAAAACTTGCAACACCAAATTGGTTGGATTAGCTTGTTAAGCCTTGAACTTCATAGACGGTGGGTCCAATCATGAGAAAAGGTATTTAAGGTGGTCAATTGCAAGTTGAGCTTCCCTTTGACTCTCCTCTGAAGAGTGACAGCATGGGATCCTCAAAGCAACTCTCAAAAGATCTGAAAACAAAGATTGTTCGGTATCATAGTTTAGGGGAAGGCTATAAAAAGCTATCTCAGAGGTTTAAACTGTCAATTACAACTGTAAGGAATGTAATCAGGAAATGGAAGGCCACAGGCACAGTTGCTGTTAAACCCAGGTCTGGCAGGCCAAGAAAAATACAGGAGCAGCATATGTGCAGGATTGTGAGAATGGTTTCAGACAACCCACAGATCACCTCCAAGGACCTGCAAGAACATCTTGCTGCAGATGGTGTATTTGTACATCGTTCTACAATTCAGCGCAATTTGCACAAAGAATATCTGTATAGCAGGATTATGAGAAAGAAGTGATTTGGACTGATGAGACAAAAATTGAGTTATTTGCTCATAACAAAAAGCGCTTTGCATGGCAGAAGAAAACACCACATTCCAGGAAAAACACCTGCTACCTACTGTCAAATTTGGTGGAGGTTCCATCATGCTGTGGG
This sequence comes from Polypterus bichir lapradei, assembly GCA_026402145.1. Classification (NCBI taxonomy): domain Eukaryota; kingdom Metazoa; phylum Chordata; class Cladistia; order Polypteriformes; family Polypteridae; genus Polypterus; species Polypterus bichir. Next base: position 8,844,321 of record JANRMT010062795.1, read on the forward strand.
GCTGTGTGGCTGGTTCAGGGACTGGGGCCCTTGTTAAAGTCGAGGGCTGGACGAATTCAACCTAATATCAACAAATTCTTCAGGATAATGTTCAAGCATCAGTCACAAAGTTGAGGTAACGCAGGAGTTGGATATTCCAACAAGACAATGACCCAAAACACAGTTGGAAATCTACAAATGCATTCATGCAGAGGGAGAAGTACAATGTTCTGGAATGGCCGTCACAGTCCTCTGACCTAAATGTCATCGAAAACCTATGGGATGATTTGAAGCAGGCTATCCAGGCTCGGCAGCCATCAAATTTAACTGAACTGGAGAGATTTTGTATGTAAGAATGGTCAAAAATACCTCCATCCAGAATCCAGACACTCATCACAGGCTATAGGAGGTGTCTAGAGGCTGTTATATTTGCAAAAAGAGGCTCAATTAAGTATTGATGTAATATCTCTGTTGGTGTGCCCAAATTTCTGCACCTGTCTAATTTTTTATGATGCATATTTTCTGTTAATCCAATAAACGTAATGTCACTGCTGAAATACTACTGTTTCCATAAGGCATGTCATATATTCAAAGGAAGTTGTTACTTTGAAAGCTCAGCCAATGATAAACAAAAATCCAAAGAATTAAGAGGGGTTCCCAAACTTTTTCATATGACTGTATACTGTGTGAAGCAGGTATGTTGTCCTATGTCTAATTAAGGATAGGGGTAGCAAAAATTTGGTTTGTCTCAGGCAGCATTACCTATCACACTGGCCATGGCTGTCATATAAACCAGTAAATGAACTGGGCTGCATTCCCAGAAAACATCCTAATTACTAAAAACATAGATAAATCCATCTTAAGATCAATTGTTAATAAACAAGTGTTTCTCAGACCCCATCATAACTAAAGTACAATGTTAAATACTTTGTTCTGTGTGCTGTCCAACACAGTCATTAATAACTAAGCTGACGATAGCCACAGGCAGCAGTCACTACACAGAAAACATGAATTTCACATTATGACAACTCTCAGAACATTTGAAATACTAAGATTTGTTTTGAGATTAAAATAATATGTTGATAAAATTCAATAAAGCATTTATAGTGTCATATTTTACAAATTTTTCAATTTATTTGAATAATTTAAACCATTAATAATTACAACTGTATAAGTTAATATTTTCATATTCTTTAAAAGTTTTGAAGAATCTGTGCTCTGATGTTGTAGCTACCTGTACTTTCATGTAGGCATTTTCTGTGTTGCAATGGGTAATTTGGTAAAGCATGAAAAAGACAAGTGAAGAAAGTGAATTGAGGGTTTATACATCTGGATAGAAAGAATATGGCTGCAGTAAAGAAAGACAATCCGGAAGCATATCCATGGCATTCTGTGTTTCTGATCACCAGTCATAATCCCAATACTTACATATTATTTAAATTAAACCAGTGGGCTTGGAATGTCATCACACCCACCACAAAGGTTCCTTGCATTGATTGAACTTTTTACAGATATTGATGCAAGGCACCCTAGCAGCACCCACAATGTCTTTACTAAGCCAAGTTCACAGTGTATTCAAAAAGCAAGAAACAACAAGTTTACTGGTGGACGGCTACTGGATGATACATCTTTCTCATTTATATCAGTTGACACGTAACTATCCTTCAAACAGCAGCTAAGAGCAATGAAATGCAATCTAGCACATCAGTAAACCCAGAATGTATGGAAGGCATGGTATTGGCATAGCTGTATGGAAAATGCACTCCCTTTCTCTTCATGTAGATTCACAATATATAATATAATTATACATATAAACAGACATGTGATAGGAGACAGGCATGGGCTGGCGTCACTGCCAGGATGGTTTCTAGTTCTTTATCTGACCAAGAGGCGAAGGTAGAGAGTGGCTATGAAGAAAGGGGGGGTATTCTATACCTCAGCAAGATGATTGGTAGAAGGTGCCAATATGAAAATTGAAGTGGGTACATTGGCATCCCAGCAGGTCTGAACCAAAGATCTTTACCTGGCCGGGAGGCCAATATAATGGATGGACAGGACTGTACGGTCCCCCAAAAAACTAGATGGCAGCTTTCCTGGGCCAGGTTACCCATTGGCACACCTGCAGGTCATTGCTGGGAACTCTAGTCTTGTGTCTTATGGGACAACCTAGCTGGGTTCTGTGGGTGCTACCAGTGGGAGCTACAGGGATTAGAGGTCCTATTTTGTGTGTCTTCTGCCTGATCAAGAAGTGCTTCCTACATGCAATGTCCTAGCATTGGAAATACTAGCATTGAGGAGGTTAAAAGGCTTGTGTGGCTCAAATCTTAGTGGAAGATAGAAGGGTATAGATTTTTGGGGCATTGGAACAACAAATAGGACCCGTTCCGCTGTGACAGGTTACATTTGGACCAGAGGGGGATCAATGTATTGAGGAGGCATAGGTTAGTCTAGGATTGTTTAATGTAAGGAATATTGGGTACTGTGAGTTTAGTACATTCTACAATTAACATACTTATTTTATAGGGCCATTGTTGTCACATGAAATTCCAACTTGCATAAGCTAATGAATGTGCAGCATGTGCCACCCTACAGTGCCGTGATTTGTGAGTATAACAATTCTTACTTTTGAAACATCTTCCTAATTACCTTAATACTAATAAGGGATTTCTTGCCAAGAAAAATAGCTGCAGAAAAAATGAAAATATTAAAAAAAAAAAAATAGCCTGTGACGGTACGAATCTGCTCCTTTCATTTTTGGGAGCCTCTTGAACCTGACACCATCAGTACCGTAACCGAGATGAGCATGGCAGATGAGGACCTACCACACTTGGAGCAAGGGGATGGTGTAAAAGTGAATCAGTGCTTTTATTAAAAACTTACTAACAAAAACATATTTAAAAAGAAAATATAGTGCTCAAAATGTCTACATGGAGATAAAATCCAAATAAACAAATCCAGTGAAAACTAGGTTAAAATAATGGCAGGAGTCTTTAAAATCCTCATTCCCTGGTGCTTTCCTCTTAAAACCAACATCTCTCTGGCTTATCCTTCCCGGGCCTTGCAGCATGGAGAAACGTTCACCAAAAGTCACAGATATCTAATAAACCTGGCCTGTGTCTCCGCTGCCTGATCCACAGTGTTCCACAGGGAACCACTGGACTGTGCTCTTGCACCCATTGCTGCCAATCCAGGCTCCACCCAGTGAAAGCTCGCCATCCTCCCACTGCTCCCAATCCAGGCTCTACCCGGTGAGAGGACACACCGGAGCATAGCAATCACTCCTGCTCCCAGCTACTCAGTAGGAGTGATCATTTTTGCCCCCTCCTGAGTGCTGGTCTCGCGCTGCCTCCTGGGGCACCATCCCTGTCCACCTGGTTCTCTCAATAAGCGCCGGTTTACTCCCACTCCTGCCTTCCTCTATGTCATTTAATGCTCTTTTTTCTTCCATTCTTTTTTCTCCCCTCATACTCGTGCTTCCCCTTTTAAAATGGGGACATGGCACAGCTCAGCTATGTCGACTAACAGCACCCGATGCCAGTTGGGTTCATAGATGATCCTACACCTGCACTTATTGTAGGGCCGTCTGCTCCCACATCGCGCCCAGGAACCACTCTCTACACTCTACCACGCCCCCTCCTACCAAGACGTGAGTGCCGCAATTATTTATATAAAATGACAGTCAGCCGCGGACCTCATTTTACCACATAGCCCTTTTTCTAATCCATTTGATCCTATCATAAAGAATTCAGAAGTATTCAGATCTGGGATAACCTGACAACACTCTTGACTGATGTCCTGATGGCACAATTGAAGTTGGTAGTTCTGCGCCAATGAAAATAGTTTATAAGCTACACATTAACCCAGTTAGTGTAATATCCAACAAAATGCTATCGATTACAATAGAAACATCCATCCATCCAACCATTATCCAACTCAGTATATCCTAACATAGGGTCACGGGGGTCTGCTGGAGCCAATCCCAGCCAACACAGGGTGCAAGGCAGGAACAAACCCCGGGCAGGGTGCCAGCCCACCACAGGGCACACACACATCCACACACCAAGCACACACTAGGGACAATTTAGGATCGCCAATGCACCTAACCTGCATGTCTTTGGACTGTGGGACGAAACCGGAGCACCTGGAGGAATCCCACACAGACACAGGGAGAACATGCAAACTCCACGCAGGGAGGACCTGGGAAGCGAACCCAGGTCTCCTTACTGCGAGGCAGCAGTGCTACCACTGTGGATATTTGTAAAGTTTCAAAATATACTAATTTTTGGTAAAGTCAACCTGAGATCTTCAGATATAGGCAGTTTACTATTAAAATCACTTCAAATAGTCATATCCATTTTAAGTAAAGTCAGTTTAAGTTAGTTGTGCACTTGTAGTGTACCAGAAGAACATGAGCGTAAAATTGGCAGAATAGTAAAAGAGCAGCGTGCCTCAGCCAAATTCTTTTATGTGCTCAGTTATGACAGCATGGCATGAGTTCAAAGAGAATGTGATTGAGGGGATGGAAATAAACCAGGATATGGAGGTACAAAAGGTTGTGGCAGAGGCATAATCTTTATCCAAAAGCAAAATCCATAACCAAGAATTTGACCCCACCAAATAACAAAACCAGAATCAATGTCAAAATAAGTGTTGCCAAATAATTACATTAACTTGTACCATTTGCCCCAAACTATAGAATCCTTTGAAGTTATTTTTTTAAAGTGTCTATTTTAATTATCTACTTAAATAATGAAATAATACACACTGCCAGTTTAAGTTATACAGTATCTGTGTCATGACATAAATATTGGGGTAGCGGTGGCAGCCAATCCCTTGTCCAGAAATACATACCATTGCTATAAACAAAATGGCCACAGCCATGAAAAAAATGATAAAATAACAGTGCCCACAACAGGTAATAAAAATTATACAGAAAGAAAAACGTGAACAAAATTAAAAAATCAGAACCCTGCCTACCTACATATACCGTGTCTAGTGTTGATGTGTCTGTTTTTACAACAGTGACCAAAACTGCCAACAGTACTTCACATGATAGCTTACTTGTGCATTATACAGCTGGAGGATATCATCCCTTGATCTATATTTAAGGGTTTTCATAATATAACCTAACACTTTTTAAATTTATGTCTTTAACTTGCTCATTGTCTGAATAATTGAATTATTGCTTGAACTTCCATCCATCCATCCACTGTCCAACCCGTATATCCTAAATACAGGGTCACGGGGTCTGCTAGAGCCAATCCCAGCCAACACAGGGCGCAAGGCAGGAAACAAACCCCGGGCAGGCACCAGCCCACCACAGTTGGTGGAACTTTACATTTTTAAATCCTTTTCTGATTTTCCCATATTTTAGCAATTGAGATTTTGAATTTATAATATTTCTTGATCTAATTTCCTGGAATATACATGTAAAGTAATTAGATATTAGATTTAGTCATAGCAGAGGTTTGAATATTGAAGGACTAAACCAAACTTGTAGTTTACATTCAACAAAGTGATAAGACAATTATCAAAATGAAAAAGATAACCAAACTCAAAGTGGTATCTCCTGTTTTGATCTATTACGTTATGTCCTCAAAAGTGTTTGCAAAGAACAAGTAAGGTATGTCCAAAAAATACATAAAGTGATTCGTCACGCTGACAGGCATGTGCATCGCATCCACTGCAGTACACTGAAAAAAAGATTCAAAATGTGAAAAAAACTGACAAATAATCAAACTAAATTATTCAAACATTTTGTAATATACAGTATTGCAGAAAACAGCACAAAACAATAATTAAACAAAAATGACCTCCTCATAATTAATGTTTTGCTCACTGGTATATAGCTGTTTGAAGCTGCTTACGGAGATTTTTTTCTTACTTGTAACCAATTGCAATTACATTTACAGCTTTCCAGCCAGCAGGTACATCTCTCTTTAAAAATGACTGCTGCAATGCACTTACAAATGGTTTATAAATATTGTCTTTCACTTCTTTGAACATTGTAAAATCCCATTAGACCAAAGTGTTTTGTTAGTTATCAAAGCACCTGGTACCTGAAGCACATCTGTCTCTTCTATTTTGAAATCTTTAAATACAGAGCTTTAAATTTTGCCTGAGGCATTTCATTTGTCAACAAGGCGTTTCAACGTGCAAGATACAGTAATGCATTACCTTGGAACTTGGTAAACCCACTCATATAGGTGGAGACCTTAATTATTTTGTATTTTTTAGAGAAGTAAGTTATATTTTTAAACCATTCATGGTTACACCCTGTAGTTTAAATGAATTAAACTATTTGTTTTGCTATTTATAACATTGATCTGCCTTTACCTCACTGTTTCTTATTTTAGCATTATAGTCCTTTCTTCACAATTCTAGTATATTTAAAATTTGCTAATTTTATTCTAGCCATAGTGTTTCTTTCTAGCTTAAATCACTAGCCTTGGCACATTAAAGATCTGTTCAGTTTTAACAACCTAATGGAATGTGTTAAATTCCACCTTCAACTCAAGACAGTACTTGACACCTTGGTATTAAACATTTTCACATAGAAATACCCTTTATTTCACAGAACAACAATAGATTGACATGATTCTTGAGAAAGATGCCATTATTGAACACTGGAGTAATGGCTGCTGAAAATGGGGCTTTGCTGTCGTAAATGAGTAATGAATTATAAGTCAGTTATTTCAAACAGTAATAGCCACTTGCAGCATTAGTGATGTTTTGGTTGTAGTTTAAATTGATTTAATGGTACCTTGATAAAAGAGAATTCTTTTCCAAGAAAAATATACAGATTTCTGGGTAATTCCAAACTTTTTTGAATGCTGTTATATATAATCAAATCCTCTTTAAAAGTAAATATGATTATAACTTCAATCACTTGTTATACAAAGATTAAAAAATAATTCTAAGCAGTAAAGATTGTAGCACTACATAACCTCTTTGTTTGGGAATATGCATTCTGTGTGATGAAAGGAATATGACAGAAATAAACTTTCTTCACGGTGGCGCAGTGGTAGCACTGCTGCCTCGCAGTTAGGAGACCCGGGTTCGCTTCCCGGGTCCTCCCTGCGTGGAGTTTGCATGTTCTCCCCGTGTCTGCGTGGGTTTCCTCCGGGCGCTCCGGTTTCCTCCCACAGTCCAAAGACATGCAGGTTAGGTGGATTGGTGATTCTAAATTGTCCCTAGTGTGTGCTTGGTGTGTGGGTGTGTATGTGTGTGTTCTGTGGTGGGTTGTTACCCTGCCCAGGATTGGTTCCTGCCTTGTGCCCTGTGTTGGCTGGGATTGGCTCCCGTGACCCTGTGTTCGGATTCAGCGGGTTGGAAAATGGATGGATGGATAAACTTTCTTCAGCTATAGAAAGAAAATCTAGTGCAGGAGGCATTTCAGCATTGAAGTTCTACTGTCAATTGTACACTTACTGTACATCCTTGAAGCAAATAATATTTAGATGCTGCTAAATGAAAAATAATTGTGGTAATTTACTAAATGAAAAATGAATTGTGGTAATTTGCACTACACTGGTAGCATACCATTCTATGTTGCTCAAATTGAGGTATCTTATCCTAACTCAAAGGGTAATTAATGTCCTGTTTTACCCATCACAAAGAATAGACTCATAAGAAGATGAGCCCTCCATCCATTTTCCTTTCTTGCTTATCAAAGACACAGGTGTAGGGCAGCTGGAACCTAACCTATCCGGCAGTCATCGGGCACAAGGCAGGAACAACAGCTCGACATGGCGCCAGTTCATCACAGGGCAAACACACACACACATACACCATTCCACCCCTCTTCAGGATATGTTCTGAATTTATTAGTTAGATGTTACATTTATTGAGCATGAGCAGACATTTATCCACCTTTTGGAAATAACACTATGTCTATGTAATTCACATTTTCTTTCTTTACTTTACTAGATAGATGGAGAAGGGTACCGTTCCTGATCTGAATATGATTTACTATTGTATGTTTTAGTAATTTTACTCATGGTAGTGAAAGTTTTTAAAATAGAAGTACTTCTTAATGTTGTTTTTCTTTTCACGTTAGTTAAGACCTTAGCCCTAATTGAAATTTTACTAGTGGTGCTGAACCATGTTATACAGGTATAAAAGCCATTCATTTTAATACAGCTTTTTTATAATTATACTTATCATATGCCAAAACAAGTCTCAGTTTTCAAACAGAGGTTAGTCTTAAACAAAATGAATGATCCAAAATATTTAGAAACATAATGTAAAAGCTCCAGCAATTCTGCAAGAGAGAAAAACACAAGCAACAATGTTGCTCTGCATACATTTTAATTTGATCTTCTTTCACCTTCCTATTTATGAGAGTGCTGACCTGTTGCAAAGCATTGTGTTTAAGTGGGAGAAGCCATAGAAATGCAACATATCATTCCCCTACCATTAGTGCTCTTTGTTTTCTAACCTTTTCTGTCTTCAAGCCCAGGCTACTCTTTTATTGCACCCATTTCCTTGTGTTTCTTTAGACTCTTTACTTTGTCTTTACATATGTGTACCTTCATTGTGCAATTTAAGAACAGTTCATGATTTTGAACTGAATGTGATACATGACTGAAACAGAGATCTCATTGCAACAAGAAAAAGAAAACAGATAAAATTGAATTTCCAACCCTGTTTTACTGTATATAGAACAAGCAGCAAAATACGAAAAGCAAATATCAGTGTGTCCACCCTTGAGTGTAACTTCTTTTCTCAGTACTGGTTTCTAGAGAGACTCAAAGCAGCATCACAGACAAGATAGTCCATTACAAACTACTCACACTCACTCATGGCAGACATTTTAAAAGAGTCAGTTAACATGTTTAGACTGTGGGAGGTAACCCCACATAAACATTCTGGAAATGTACAAACCCAGATCTCTGCCACATGATCCAAAATATTGAATTTCTTTTAACAAGACAGGAATATTTTTCACGTGTGTAGGCTGGCACGGACACAGACAGGCAGACACGTTCATTTCACCCAACACACGTTTATTTACACTACTATATACAAAAGTCATGAGTGCCACACAAACCCCACAAGTCCCCAAAGTCTTGGCCACACAATGCCTTCACTCTCCTCTTCAGGCTGCCTCCTTGCCTCCTCCAGCAAGCTCAGTCCACTCCACTCCCAACTCTCGCCCCGAATGAAGAGAGGCGGCCCCTTTTATTCACACCCGGATGTGCTCCAGGTGCTTCCCGGCAATCTCCCACCGACACGCCCCCGTGTGGCGAAAGTGCTGGCTGTATCCCCGGAAGCACTCCGGGTGTCCGTGCTCCTCTTCCCCCCTGCACTTCCTGGTGTGGCGGAAGTGCTGAGGTCCAGGGCTCCAAAGGCAGCTTGGCGGTGACCACGGGCCCCTACAGGGTGGAGCTTCAAAACTCTGTACCCGTGGCCCCCAAAGGAACCAGGGAGGTCGCCCCCAGATGGTCTGGGGAAGACGCAAGCCCTCCTCTGGTCCTCCTGGGCGTCCCGGCCAGGTCGCCACCCCAGCCACCTGTGACACTGCCCTACTGCCAGCAAAGACCCGACAGGCGGAGCGGCTCGTCCCGTGAGGGCAGTTCTTCCCCGAAGTGGGTCCTACTCCTGAGGCTCCCGGGTCCAATCCGGCACCACGGGGCCTACTCCTTCGGCACCCCCCCCCGAGGTGTTCGTGCCCCTTTGGTCGGAGTCACTCGCACCTCTGTAGCCTCCGCCAGTTTCGACAGTGCCACACCACCAACGAAGAGTCGTTCAGCCAGGCGGCCCATCCCTTGAGGGCAGGTCCCCAACGAAGCGGGTCCTACTGCGCATCTGGGGGCCGGTCCTGCAACACAAAGAAACACAGGGGCAGAGCCGATGCCTGGACACCCTCTCCTGGCGTCCCTCCATGCCACGCACTGGCAGTGCTCCCCCCTCTGACCGGCACCACACGACTTGCCTTTTCAGCACCCCCTCTGCGGGTTTCATGCCCCTCCTGTTGTCACAACAGACGGGACCGCCTACATTGCTGTTCTCTCCGCTGATGTTCTCAATTCCCTCTGCCCCCGCAGAGGGTGGCCAGCAATCGGACGTGAGCGTCCTGCCTCATGTCCTCCCTTATTGGAGGAACCGGCATTCTCCCCTCGATTCCTCCCTTTATTCTTGGACGCCGTGACGGTCTGGGTCTGTGCATGGCAAAAGCTTAGATCCAGCCCCGTCTGCGTCCATGCAGAGCGACGGGAGACTGCCGCGGGCTCGGAGCGCAGGGCGCTAGGACCCAGGGCACTCATCAGCCCTCGTCCTGCCAGCCCCTGCAATCTCTCTCCCCTCACACCACACACAGCCCTCACCGCCGCGTCCACTGTCGGAGAACTGCCTACTTGATGCCGGTCATTCGTATCACGGCCAATTTCGGCAAGTTCTCCTTTATGCTTTACGGGGTCGGTTGTACTCACCGTCCCCGCCGTCCCTCTCCGGCTGAAGAATCCAGCGTTGTGCCGTCTTGTCGCCATTTATAGCACTTCAATTGACGCGACCGCCTTCCTCTCCAGTACCAGCAACTCCACCCAGAGGGCACGCAGAACCTGTAACAACCGCTGCTCTGCAGTATGAAGGCAGGCCTCCAGCTCACGCAGAGCAGCTGGCAAAGACAGGAAGTTAGCCGACGGTGAGCTCACCTGTCTGTCAGCAACACACACCAGCGACTTCCTGTGGGCCTCTTCCTCCAGCCCAATCGGGTCTCTCCTGGGCACGAGACGGACATTCCTTGGTCCCCCCTCTATACAGTCATTGGTGGGCACACAAGACACACCAGCCAATCCCGTGCCTATCAGCGGGTGGGACTTCCGGTCCGTGGCCATCTTGGCTCTCCTCTTCCTGGTGCGGTGGTGTTTTTGGGCTTTCACGAGCGGCAGCGGCTCCCTATCTGCAGCTCTTGTAGCTGCTGCTGCGCCGCTGGAGCCCCGCAAACTGGCATGCCCTCGCCACTGATGCGGATCCGGGCAGCCCCTGCGCTGGAAACAGAAAACACACTCGGCCCCGCAGGGCCAGTTGCCGATACGCAGGGAACATACCTCCCGGATCCCATCTGCATGGGGAAACATCCGCGGCATGGCTGCAGAGGGCGACACGCTGTCGCGGGTGCCTCCAGCGCCAGCACACTCGTCGGAGCCCGCTGCTCTCTTGCCCTGGCTGTTGTCTCTTTCCCGCACCAGGTGAGAACCAGTCCTCCGCGGTCCGGTAGTGGTCTGCTGGGTGACTCTTTGTCTCGGGGTTGTGGGCACACCGCACCCACGGTACGTGTGTGGGCGCACCTGCTGCGCTGGGCCGTCCACAAAATTATTTTGTGACAGGGCTCCCCGCCTTGGAACAGGCGAGAAGTTCCATCTGGGATGCCATTGTAGAGGCTGGCCCGGACACAGACAGGCAGACACGTTCATTTCACCCAACACACGTTTATTTACACTACTATATACAAAAGTCATAAGTGCCACACAAACCCCACAAGTCCCCAAAGTCCTGGCCACACCATGCCTTCACTCTCCTCTTCAGGCCGACTCCTTGCCTCCTCCAGCAAGCTCAGTCCACTCCACTCCCGACTCTCGCCCCAAATGAAGGGAGGCGGCTCCTTTTATTCAAACCCGGATGTGCTCCAGGTGCTTCCCGGCAATTTCCCACCGACACGCCCCCATGTGGCGGACGTGCTGGCTGTATCCCCGGAAGCATTCCGGGTGTCCCTGCTCCTCTTCTCCCCAGCACTTCCTGGTGTTGCAAAAGTGCTGAGGTCCAGGGCTCCAAAGGCATTTGGGCACCCCCTGGCGGTGACCAAGGGCCCCTACAGGGTGGAGCTTCAAAGCTCTGTACCTGTGGCCCCAAAAGGAACCAGGGCGGTTGCCCCCAGATGGTCTGGGGAAGGCGCAAGCCCTCCTCTGGTCCTCCTGGGCGTCCCGGCTGGGTCGCCACCCTAGCCACCTGCGATGCACATTAAATGTGAAATATTACTTAGTACAAGAACTACAAAATTTGTATTTGTTTCTCCACAGTTAGAGGCTTACCATGCAGTAAATACAATATTATTGTTTAGTATTTTGCTGAAGCATAATTGGTTTCCTATGCATCCATATCGCCTGCTTATTTCTACATAATTACATTTTGCATGCTAATTACAGTATTAAAATTCATTCATTTTATTGAATCTTTTGGGCTTCTTTCATGATTTGACTCTTTCATTGCAAGTATAATTATCTTCTGATCAGTATGCCATCTTTAAAACTGCTTGGCTTACTTATAGGTATTTGTAATTTAATTGCACTTAATGCAGTTTAAATTGTTCAAGATTTAACATAAATTATAAAATGTTTGATGGATTCTTAGGCGCTGAAATGTCAAACAATGTATTTATGCTCTGTTACGTTTTCATTTTACTACTTTCCATTCTTTATAGTGCTTCTTTTAATAATTTAACACTGATTGGCTACCATATGAAGTGCATCTACCAATAGAAAATTGATGTTAGCCATTGTTGACTCCAGTATGTCTCGTAATGGTTTCAAATAAGCTGAATGTTGATCTCTACGCCATCCATTTCATGCCAAATATGCTTAACAGATCTGGGACCTAAGAACTGAAGAGGTCACTGCATTAACTCCTATTGAAGTGACATGGAGTGATATCCTGTTGACTACACCAAATTCTGAGATAAATACACTGCTGACGACTCTGCCAAGAAATTATATATCTGATCGATAACATTATTAATATACCTTGTTGCAGTCAAGTTTAGCTCTTTGAAGATCTGGAGACCCAGTACCAAGGTAATACTGTTATATTTCAGCCAGATATCCTCCCCTGGCTGGGGTTCAAATCTTTGTTTTATGTCTTCTTTATTCATGTTTGATTTTTTTGTTTATATTAATATTGTGAATTATGTTAGACATTTGATGTTACTTTTGTATTTTATTAGTTGGAGGTACTGATTGGTTTCTTTGTTTATAAGCTGCCCTTGTTATGTGTCTTTTGTTTTATGGGTGTTTTCCGAAGAGGTGGGACCACCTCCTAATCACCACCTGGAACTCCAATTCGCTCTGTATATCCAAAGTATTTTCTACAGTTTCTGCTGGTTCATTTCAATTGTGCTTGGAAAGTTAGTGAGTGTTTCTTTGTATAGGTTTGTGCTTTTCTGATTCTTTAGATGTTATACCTTACTGGTCCGTTTTTGACCATTCTTTGAATATCTGTATTGAGACTTGTTTTCTTTGGGATGCCTTCTGTGTTACAGTCAACTCCTTTTTTGACTTTTGTGCTCCTGTAGAGATTTGCTGTTATGGAAGAGCATTTTTTGTGAAGAACAAATCTTTTTATTTATAAAGACTCTGGGTTTGCCCTTATTATTAGCCAGGACTTTTAACGGTGATATCTCTTTCTATTGGGCATTTTTGAAAGTGTTTTTGGGATTATGTGTTTTGAGAGTCCTAGTTCATAATACACACTCTACACAAATTAACTCCATCAACTGCTTAAACAAATTAATCCATCCTGTTCCTCCTATCAGAGTGAAACAGCAGGAACCGGAATGATCAGACCAATTTCTTTTTTTTTTTTTTTTTTTTTTTTTTATTTACCTCCAATGTACAGAGTAACTTTGCTATGCTTGGATTTTTTATAGTCCGTTTCCAACAAAAGGACTACTGATGGCTGGATGATTTTTTTCCAATACACTTCTGATACTGTTGTACATGAAAATCATAGCAGGATTGCGATTTTATAATGATTTGAACTGCAAAATATAAGGCGCATAGTTAGAGAGAACAATAATGTTGTATTTGTGAGATTTAATAGAGGGTTGTAAGGAACTAAGAAAAATAAAACCTTCTTATGAGGTTATGATTTATCATCCTGGGAACTCATGTAGGAAACTAAAGCGTGCATATTTCTGCATATATTTGTCATAATTAATATGTATTCCACTACCATACTACATTGCCCTTCAAAGGTGGATTCTACATTGGTGGCTACAAATGGATTTGCTTTGTGAATTAAAATTCCCACACCTCTGGTTTTCTTATCATAGATTGAAAACGTTGACCAGTCTAGCCTCTTTTCAACCAAGGAAGTTTTCAACTTTCTAAGTGGTTCTTCTAAAAAATTATTATCTCTGCCCTTAAGGATGTGAGAGGTCTTATTTTGTCCTCTTAAGAATATGATAGAGACCTTCACAAATTTTTTTATTGTCTAACTTATACTGTTCATGGCTTCTAGGAAATATTTTCTGACATTAGATGAGTAGAGTTGCTTTTTTTTCATCTTAGCTTTATCACCAATTTCTTATCTTTCTTATCTGCCGTTGCAGCAATTGCAACTAGTAAAACAATTCATAAATTACAAAATACGTTTTCCTTTCTGATATTTATTCAGACTCCGCAAATGTAGTGTTTTATATTCACTTTCTGAAGAAAGTTTTATTTCTCCTGAAGCAGAAACCATTTATTCCAATTGTTCAAAGCTGTTTTCGAGCATATGTTTCACATCAGAATAATAATTTACCATAAATAGCATATGATTAAGATTGAATTTGTTTCTATTAAAATAAATACTTCCTGCCTAATTTTAAAGAACATGTCAGTATATCTGCACTTTACTATGTGTACTGCTTTATTTCAAACTCCATACTGACATATTAGTAATATTAGTAACAGATATCTGTGTTTCTAGCTCATTCAGATTACTGCTAAGGTGACAAAAACAATTGCCTCAAAAAATAATATTGTAATGTTAAAGCAAAATACGTTGACACAATATTGACATAAATATTCATTGATTATATTGATTATATGGGTGTGTCAATTTTTACGATAATTAGTTTTTGTAAATGGAGCTACATTTTTATCTGGGTACATGCCTTCTAAGCAATAATTAATAACCACAGTAGGCTGTTGAAAACCTTATGAAAATTATCAGTGTTGTTGATTACTGCATATTTCATTTTATAAATATAACACACTTTTTAATTCTTTGCATTTTCTGAATGGATATAAACTTCTGATGACAACAATAAAACATTGATTGCAGTTATTATATTTTATAATAATGTTTTAAAGAATTATAACATTTTTCAAATTTGATACAATTCCATATTAAATACTGCATATTTTACACCTAGTGCATTAGATGGATTCAAATTCTGCATCTCCAACAAAAGGAGCAAGATCACAAAAGAGACAAAAGAGAAGGTAAAGAAGTGCACTGAATGTAGTGGAAATTAGAAGGTCAAACTTTGAAAATTGCTAAAAAGGTACCAGCAAAAAATGTTGGTAATTGTTATTTTAAGTTAAAATTGTAAAGGTTTTCCTTATTTTGTGAATTTTGAATTTTATCTTTTTTTATTTTCGGTTGCACAGCATATTTCTTTTCCAGTTCCATAAATATTTTCACTGTACTTTATATATGTGACTTTAATGGCACTTTAAACCCATATAGTAGACCCACAAGAATTTATCAGTTTGAACAAAATGAAAAGAAGAGCTTGTAGTTGAGTAAATGTTATCATGTTAGAGTACTCAAAAAGCAATGGTCAAAAGAACTACTATTAAAGGGTTTGTGGTAAACTGGACAATGTTTAGTAAGTAGACAAAACTCAGGCAAAGGCATTCCAACCATGACTTCAAAGGTGGTTGGCCTCTTAATGTACGCCTCTAGTTGCAGCTTTCCAGATGAGGTAGGTCTGCTTTGAGGACAGAATATGGAGTATATCCCCCCTTGTTATATCTGACATGCACATCAAGTCTGAGACGTTAGGTAGTAATAACTCCAGTTCACAAAATGAGGTGAGTCCTTATATTCTCAGTGAAATATGAAAAAATACCACAATTTGATATTCTGAGTGCAGAACTTGAAAATCCACTGACAAAGTGGGAAAGCTGCAGGCCCAGATGGCTAACCAGCAGATTTTTATTAAAAAAAAATTACTTAGTTGGCTCCATTTTTATTAACAATGTTTATAGAAGCTGAAGAAAGCAAAATTCTCCCCTAAACATTCTGCCAAGCACTAATAACTGTGTTTCCAAAGAAGAATACAGTATGCATAATATAGACCAATTGTACTCCTGAATAATGACATTACTTGTCTTAACTGGAAGGATTTAGAATATGCTTCCCACAGTAATGTCACAAGACCAAAGTGGATTTATTAAAAGCAAATGATTGGCCCAAAACCTTTTGCTCCCGTTTAATGTAATATACTCACCCACAATTCAAACTCAACAGAGGCTTTACTGTCTTTAGATAGAGAAAAAGCCTTTGATAGATTTGAATGGGGATTATCTGTTTACAACTGTCCAGAGATTTGGGTTTAGCCTAAATATGCTTGGATTAAACTATACTATATCAGTCAAGAATCCTCGCTCTGTATTAATAACATAAACACAGACTACTTCAAATTACAAAGAGGTACTTGATAAGGGTGCACAATGCTGTTTGCACTTAGCCATTGAGTCATTGGCAATCCACCTTGAGAAGAAACCAGTGACAAAGGGGGTTATGAAAAAAGAGCTTGGACAGAAATATGTAGACAATATGGTGCTCAGTTAGTCTTAGATATGTTAGGAGAAGATTTACAGTTACAAAATTAATCTACATAAAGCTGTGCTTTTTCCAATGAACTCTATAGCACTTCATATTAGATTGGATAGCTATTCATTACAAATATAAAAGCAGTTTAAATATTTTGAAATAACCATCACAAGCAAACATAAAGAACTCTTCCAATATAACTTTGGAAGTACTAATGATAAAAAAAAAAAATGAAAACCAGATTATCCCTAAACATACATAAGCAAATCATTCTTTCAAGAAATTAGTCTCAATTAAAATATCATTTACCTGGAATCTGAAATGGCCTAACATTCAAAAGACTCCCCTACAGAGATCTAAAGCAGAAGGTGGTGCTGCATTATGTTACTCCTGAGCAGCAAATACATGCGCAGTAAAATTTTCGGCAGCAAAGAATAAATTCACACTGACCTGGCTTCGCTTGCTATCTGACGTTTTAAGTTTTGTTTATAACATGTTTTTTATTTATTGTTTGTTCAGTGTCCTTGAGATAAAAAATGTATTATCTATCTATCTATCTATCTATCTATCTATCTATCTATCTATCTATCTATCTATCTATCTATCTAT
>JANRMT010062795.1:8861463-8876212 GCA_026402145.1 Polypterus bichir lapradei
TATCTATCTATCTATCTATCTATCTATCTATCTATCTATCTATCTATACATGATAATTACATTTTTCCACCTTCTTAGACCTACTAGACTTAAACCTATGAACAACACTAGTAATTAAAAGACTTAGAGATCTTTACATTGATAACATATTTACAAATTCTGAACAATTACGCTCCAAATTTAAATTACCACTTTTTTACTATATGCAAATTAGACATTTTGTTAAAAGAAATCTACGAAGCCTTCCACATCTCACACCTATGTCATTTACAGAGTTCATACTTGTTGGTGCTGATGAAGATTTAAAGAATATTTCAACAGTATATAAAAATATAAATTTATAAGTATTCACCCTTGAAAGATCCTAGGAAATGTAGCAAAGGGGACCTTTTATTTGAAATCTCAGCTATAAATAGAATAAACTCTAGTTCTATATATGTCAAGCATTCCATAATTCAACTAAAGGTATTTCACAGATTGCATTTATTTCATTTAAAATTTTCCACAATGTACCCAGGGCAAGTTCCAATATAACTAAACCATATGTTTTGAGAATACACTAAGTAACATTATATTGGACAAAAATCTTGACATACTTCTCAGACAGACACAGTGCTACAATCATTCCTAATCCATTAACAGTGATATTTGGTTTACTCTCAGATACCATCAAAGTGCATAGTGATAAGTTGATTGTAATTGCCCGTACCACACTACTAGCACAAAAACATATCTCTCCATCAATAACTCAGTGGGTAAGCGTTGTTCTATATTATGTCAAATTAGAAAAAAATCTAATTCTCTCTTAGAGAATATATACAAAACTTTTATTATTATTTTAGAATAAGCATGCTGAACCTGTAATCAGCTCTTTCATGCTATCAATCATTTTATCATATTTAAAATATTCTTTTCCTTGTCCCTTTTCATTTTGTTTTTCTTTTTCACTTGGGTAGGGATTGAATGTAGTTTTCTTTGTCTTTACTTTTTTGCCACTGTGTATTTGTTTCAAAGTAAATGGCTTTTTCTGTTAATTTGTGTTTACAAATTTAACTGATCAGGATGCCACTGTAATGTTATGGGTTTTAGAAATAAAATTAAGCAAAAAAAAAAAAAAAAGCTGTAGCATAGCCAACATGAAGAAATTAACTGTGGAAGGCAGTGATAGATACTTTTTTTTTTACTTTTGATTTGAAAAGTAGATCTTTTGTTTTCTTTATTTCTACAATGCAATGATAATAATATAATTGTATTTATAAGTTACTTGTCCCATTCTAATGAACAAATAAATTAGTGTATTCTTGAGCAGTGATGCTGTCAAGTATTAGCTGTATTTACAATGCATATTTTATTAGTTATTATTACCTTTTAGGTGCTATAAATAATAATTCCAAATGTTGCTCAAATTAGTTTCATAGTCCTTAAACCAAAAGTAAGAAATCATTGTATGTTTCTGTATTTATACTTTCAGAATACCGACCATTAATATTATCATCATTTAATAAGTGGCCTTAATTGTCATCTTCAAAATCAATTCAGTCAAAATGAAATTGAAAAGGATTTCCAAAACAATCAAGTCATTCCTCTTCAAAATATACAGTCTGCCATAGGTGTGCTGCTGGGCCTCATGAATTTTTGACATTGTTGATTCTCCAGTTTTAAAATTCTCACACATATAGGGTGGTCCAGATCTAATTATGCAATTTTCATTACGATATAATTTATTAAGTTTATTACATAGAAAATCACCTGAAAAATCCAGGACCATCGAGAAGTATATGAACTGACGACATGAAGAATCATTTTCGTGCCGAACTAGAATCGTCCCTGCCTAAACCAAAGTCATCCAGACGATCTGGATCTGCACAATTAGATTTGGACCACCCTGTATATACCAGATGTTTTGCCCTGCTTTGATCTGGGAATTTATGTAAGGCATTAGGCATCAGTTATAGTGCTATTAGTTAATTAAGTACTTTTCTTTATATATTTGTATTTTCTTTTTTTTTTTTTGTACCAAACTCTGATACTGTATTATTGGCAGGCAGTTTGGTGCCTACACTTGGATATGCTATACACAGTTGTCCATAAGTTAAACAAAGTTCTGTTAGCATTTTATAAATGACAATAAAAACTGACATATTTGAAATACTAATAAGCTGTTTTTTTTAATCTCTATTTCATTTGACATTACTGGTTAGCAAATATAAGCCTTTTGCTTATGTAATAGTTAGCAACACTGTGGCATAATGGTCAGACCTGCGGCCACAAAGGCCCAGATTGTTTTGTTCCACTGCCATCCCAGTAACTGTGTATGTGAATTTTGCTCATTCTCATTGTGTTTCCATGTGTCTACTCCTGTTTCCTTCAGCAATCTAATAACATGTATGTTTGGTTGATTGGAGGATATATTTTTCCAGGTTATACAATTTTTGAAAAATGAATAAACAATACAAAGAAGCATTCCTATTAATCACACTTAATTTACCAAAACAGTGTAGATTTATCATGTAGGTTCAGAATTGTTTAATTTTTGACTTTCTGCACCTCCAAACATACAGTAGCTGTTATGACTGACAAATACCTAGAAGGCAGGGCCACTTCCTTCTTTCACAAAAAATATAACATGTCTACAAACATCCTTAAATTATAGTTTCTGGACCACTCCATACTTTCTTCACTCATGATTTCTGGAGACTCACCTATCGACTCTCTAATCCAGTTTATTAAAAAAAAAAAAGTGGGAGGGAATAATTTGAGTGTTATTTGAAACCAAAACCATATATTTCAAGATGATTTACAAGAAGTGCAAGTCTGCTACACTGTGACATATTAACACTCAAACATATTTTAAAAAATTAGATTTTTCATATTGTAATGTATGTTACAATATTACTGAACATAAACTTTATTACTGCAAAACTTTGCAAAAATAAAAAAAAGTGCATTTTATTTAGAATCACCGTTTTATTTGGAGAGTAATTCCAAATCAATGTGTTATCTAATTCTTTAGTTTAAAAATGTCTTAACCAGTGTGACTTACATGGTAATGAAGTCTGCATATTTTTTTTTAATCCCACATAATTATATTCAGGTTTGATGATCCAAACCCAACCAAACCGCATACTTAATATGTTAAAATAAATCTAACTTGCAGTGTATTCAAAGTAAATACATTAGCAGAAATGGGTACTTGAATATATATGCATTATAAATTACCTGTAATAATTTAACCTATGATCTTTCCTGGATGCTTTGAAAAAAATTGTTCTAAAATTTCACTTCTACACTATGATCAGCCCAGGAAAAAAATACTGTAATAGCTGATGATGTGGGTTTTACATCGCACAACTCAGCACTATTATTTAAGACTTGACTTTTACACATCCTTTTGCAGTAAACTTATACAGGTGCTGGTCATAAAATTAGAATATCATGACAAACTTGATTTATTTCAGTAATTCCATTCAAAAAGTGAAACTTGTATATGAGATTCATTCATTACACACAGACTGATGTATTTCAAATGTTTATTTCTTTTAATTTTGATGATTATAACTGACAACTAATGAAAGTCCCAAATTCAGTGTCTCGGAAAATTAGAATATCAATTAAGACCAATGCAAAAAAAAGGATTTTTAGAAATGTTGGCCAACTGAAAGGTATGAACATGAAAAGTATGAGCATGTACAGCACTAAATATTTAGTTGGGGCTCCTTTGGCCTGGATTACTGCAGCAATGTGGCGTGGCATAGAGTTGATCAGTCTGTGGCACTGCTCAGGTGTTATGAGAGCCCATGTTGCTCTGACATTGGCCTTCAGCTCTTCTGAATTGTTGGGTCTGGTAGATTTTCTATGGGGTTAAGGTCAGGCGAGTTTGCTGGCCAATCAAGAACAGGGATACCATGGTCCTTAAACCAGGTACTGGTAGCTTTGGCACTGTGTGCAGGTGCCAGGTCCTGTTGGAAAATGAAATCTGCATCTCCATAAAGTTCGTCAGCAGCAGGAAGCATGAAGTGCTCTAAAACTTCCTGGTAGACAGCTGGGGGAACCTTGGACCTCAGAAAACACAATGGACCAACACAAGCAGATGACATGGCACCCCAAACCATCACCGACTGTGGAAACTTTACACTGGACCTCAAGCAACGTGGATTCTATGCCTCTCCTCTCTTCCTCCAGACTCTGGGACTTTGGTTTCCAAAGGAAATGCAAAATTTACTTTCATCAGAGAACATAACTTTGGACCACTCAGCAGCAGTCCAGTCGAGACGCTTCTGACGCTGTCTCTTGTTCAAGAGTGGCTTGACACAAGCAATGCGACAGCTGAAACCCATGTCTTGCATACGTCTGTGTGTGGTGGTTCTTGAAGCACTGACTCCAGCTGCAGTCCACTCTTTGTGAATCTCCCCCACAGTTTTGAATGGGTTTTGTTTCACAATCCTCTCCAGGGTGCGGTTATCCCTATTGCTTGTACACTTTTTTCTACCACATCTTGTCCTTCCCTTCACCTCTCTATTAATGTGCTTGGACACAGAGCTCTGTGAACAGCCAGCCTCTTTAGCAATGACCTTTTTTTGTCTTGCCCTCCTTGTGCAAGGTGTCAATGGTCGTCTTTTGGACAACTGTCAAGTCAGCAGTCTTCCCCATGATTGTGTAGCCTACAGAACTAGACTGAGAGACCATTTAAAGGCTTTTGCAGGTGTTTTGAGTTAATTAGCTGATTAGAGTGTGGCACCAGGTGTCTTTAATATTGAACCTTTTCACAATATTCTAATTTTTCGAGATACTGAATTTGGGACTTTCATTAGTTGTCAGTTATAATCATCAAAATTAAAAGAAATATACATTTGAAATACATCAGTCTGTGTGTAATGAATGAATCTCATATACAAGTTTCACTTTTTGAATGGAATTACTGAAATAAATCAACTTTGTCATGATATTCTAATTTTATGACCAGCACCTGTATGTGTTTTTAAATCTTTTTAGATTTTGCCACCTGTAGTGATGGCAAGTGTCCTTTTAAATTTGTCTTTTTTTGTTAATTTCTTCAGTATAATGTAGGCCATAGTAGAAGCTCTTACTTTGCTTTTAGTCGTGCTGCAGGCCCCATACAATATTCAAATCAACTTTGGTCTCCCCAGTTCTAAAGCATAAGCTCTTCAGTGTTTATGACAAAAATAAGTATAGCAAATGCCTATGATTGTCCACAATCAGACTTCAGGAAATCACTAATATTTTGCACTGAGCAGAGTTTTCATTTACATACCATTGTGTTTTATTTTCTCATGTAAGATTTGTGAAAGATCTCTTTTTTCCCCATAGCTTTTGACAATTGGATCTCATCAGGAAACAATACTTTGATTTATGAGCAATTCAAAATGACTGAGAGCAGTTTGTTAACAAGAAATATCAGGAAACCATATTCATTCCCGTATATACAGTTAAAACACATAAATATAAGTTAAATCTCTGTAAAGGACGTGAGCTGTGTGTTATGATTTAAAGATTATGGAATGTGCACATTGAACCACAAGTATCGAAGATGTACATGATGAGATCTCATTTAAAATAAGTTCAGAGTTATATCCAAAGCTAGCTACAAGGCTGCCAAGATAAGATTCAAAATGTTACTCACCTAAAGAAACATACATATGTAATGTATAAAGTTAATGTCGATGGTTAGTCCCTTGACTCAAAACTAAAGCATATTTGCTTTTACTTTTAAGTAGAATGAGGAAGTCAAAATTTGTATTTTTACCGTTTATACAAGCAGCCAGTGTTACATCATAAAATAAATTTAGGCTAAAAGAGAATCGTATTGCATTTATGACTGTTTCTGCACATGCATGTTTCCAGCAATGACTCTTTTATGAAACATTAAAGTTATGAAAAACTAATGGGGAAAATAAGTACAAATTGAAGGAAAGTCCTGTAGATCTTTGTATTAGGAAAGTAATCTCACTGCCCACTGAACAAAAAATCTTGGTTTATTCTTTTCAGATGTTTTACCAAACCTTTGCTGAAATTATTTTCAGGCTTTGTGGTCTTGGGGAGGTTTCATCTCAAATTGTAAAAATCATGGTCTGCTATATCAGAAGATTGACCCAGCCACTCTTAAGACTTTTCACTTTTTCCTCGGGTATGCTGGCAGTTTGCTTGGGGTCATTGTCTAGCTGATGTACAACCGCCCAGTGAGTCTGGATGCAATTTCTTTTACAAAGATTTCATTTTTGCTGCAAAATCCATTAGTTGTATCATCAGTAAAGATGAGTGATATTTGAGCTAGTTCTAGAGGCAGTCTTGCATTGGTAAACTTTTATTTTTTGCCTTGTTTCACATAGTTCATTCCTTTATATACTTGCCACTTTGTCATTTTTTTTAGCTCAACTTCATATTTCTCTCATCATCACACCTTATTCTTGAGCCCCGTTTGCTCTTCTCTCTACTTTTAATATGCCTTTTCTTTTTTTGTTTGCGTAGTGAAAAGCAAACTTCCTGTATTGTTTTTAGAATTCTGCCGTATGAAGTCCGCTGTGGAGTGTACTTCATGAGATATCTGTGCATGTCAAACCAACATACAACAGATTGACACTCTCCAGCACTTCATTGATAATTTACTTGTTTTACAAATAACTGTGACAAAAGTTAACAGTTTATTTTTTTAGAAATATAAACGTGATGTGTAATAAAATGCTCAAATTAAATATTATTTTTTGGCCTTGATAAATGGTAGAATAATATAATAATATTTTAACCTTTATAAAGAAATGTTGATAGAATAGTAGTAGTAATTGACACAACCATCTCTGGTGCCAGGATAAACAAGCTTACCTAATGTACTCCTTACTCCTGTTTTCATACCACTGATTCAGTTTGGCTCTCACGTCCTCAAACCTTATGCATTAGCTGCACAATTCTAGGGAGGATTGTTGCAGCTAACCTGCAGACTGACCTGAATTTTCCGTGCAGATGCAACACACCCTTGTGCATGAAACATGGAATGAATTCTAAACATAGAATAAAATAGCATGGAAAAGTTGAATCAGATTATGTCTTTCTTAGCAATAGACACTAACTTAAGAGCAGCTAAAAGCAAATGAGATGGAACGGACAGGTTAAGAGCATGCATCATGAGAAATTCAGCAGGACTTAGAAACTAGGGATGGATACATATTCCTCTAAAACTGAACATGACACTAAGGAAAAGCCTTAGTGTGACGAAATTAGTCAGGACTCTCATGTTACGTTTGCCGTGATCGCAACATAAAGATGCAAAAATATTACTTAACTAAAGCAGTTTATTATTAAACAGTGAAATATCAGAGAACTTCCTCTTTTAGTATCAGTAATCAGCCTCAGAACTTCACATATTTTCTAGATGAGGAGGAAACTGGACAGACATGGAAAATATTTAAATAATAACAGGCCATTCTGAGACTGGATTCTTGTGCCCTGTACTGTAGTGCAACCCTTATGTGCTAGTGCCTAGTTTTTCAAATGTGCTTTCCAATGCTAGGAAATAGGTATAGACTTGCTGCATAATAAGGAAGGGGGAAAATAATCTGATTGACCTTCATGCAAAGTGACAGTCTAAAAAAAATTTAATGCATGTTGCCAATTGTAAAACAAAAATCCAATAAAGATTATACATAAAATTTGGAATGTTTTATGAACAGGTAGAATGATCAGACTGCATTCATGAGCAAAGATTTCTTCTTTGCTTCAAATTGTTTCAGTATCCTTTTTTATTTCTTTTATTTTTGATACCCCACTTGGGCATACTGTAAGCTTTTTGAGAGCAAGAATCAAACATATTTTATGTTATCGGCTTGCTGTGAAAGCACTATTTATCTACTGACGATTGATTGATATATGAAACTTTTTGATACTCCTATATGCTCTTGCTTTTAATGCCAAAATCAGCTTATTTAATGCATTTACTATAACCTTAGAGCAAATTGTAGTAAAAAATATGATTACTGGACAGGTGCTCATATAATGATTTATGGTTACAATTATATGGAAAAACCTCATGTAGTCATTTGTTCATATTTGTACTTTTTATGGTTTATGAATTTGTTTACATTAAAAATGCTCCCTTGGTTTTAGTCTGGTCATACGATTAATTTCAATATCTTGTACTATGTTTCCTGTAAATCATTTTGTATAATTAGTTTAACTGAAAAGTACAACTTAATGTCATTCCCATCTGAGTGAAAGCATTAGTTCTAACAATGAGCTCTGAAGAGCACCATATCTAATGTCAGGTCATAATCATGGAATGCTCTCCTAAAATTTCTGTACACATTCTAAAGGATTTGGTATCTATAATCTAATCATCACAAGAACAATTCTAGACAGCCTAGCATAATTCTAATGGGATGGTGTAGCTAAAAGGATTAAAAGGCATTCTTACATCTTAAAGAATAGTAAGTGTGGAATTTTCTTAGTTTTGAAGGTATTAGAAATTCATTTACAAATTAAGTTAAGGCTGCTTTTATGGTATGACTGGAGCAATAACCAAACTTAAACTTCATGGATAGGTTGAGATATTTATGGATAGGGTTAAGTTATCTAGTGTAAGTGCCAAGCAGGATTTTCTGGCATCCCAGCCAGAATGAGTATGTGACTCTTACCCAGACAAGAGGAAAAATAAGGAAGCATTGGGAGAAAGCTTGTAATTTTGTATGTTTTTATCCCAGGACCATGGTAGCATGTGAAACCCTTTGCCTAATACATACATTGCATATTCAGGAGAGAATAGACATTTTAATAATATATCTTTATTTTATTTGTAAAGAATTTGTATCTTGATACACTTTTAAGTAAGAAATTTGTTATGCATTTTTTTCAGTTTTTAATTATGATGCTGTTAGAAATGTTCATATGTATTGTTCATGTTTAACACTATGGAGCAAGTAGCAGCCCATCCACTCCATTCATTTTTGTTTGAACACGATAATTCTGAGATAGCCTTTGTTGAAACAGCAATAGACTTAAATTATTGTAATTAATTAATCAATTTCCTGAACCTGCCTAGTCTTATTTTGGGGTTGAGGAAACATAATTTAATTCCTTCCTAAAGGCTGTGATAGAAACAAGGTAGGGAAGATGTAAAATATGCAAAAATGAATTGTAATGAAGCAAAAACTTCAATTAAGTGGTGTGGTTCTCCTTTTTGTCTAAAACGTACAGTGGCACGAGTGTACAAAACCAATAATAAGTCTTTTTATCATAATTTTGAGTGTATAATCATGTGTGCAGGCATACGTCATATTGATTCAAACCTATATTTCTGTACACTTTACACTAGGTCTTAAATAGACTCCCTCTTGTACCATCTTTGGGAATATTTCATTTGTCAGTTAGTGAAACATCAATAGGATGATGGTATCTTTACAAAACAATTGTGAAAATAATGAAGAAAGCTTTTGAATATAAATCTTAAATGGAAATATCGCAGCTTTGACAAATAGGATACACACTTAACCCAGAAAAGAACCCAGGAGCTGGGTATATAGAAGGCTTAAGCTAGTTGTACCCTCGTAAATATGCAATACTATATTTGCCTGGTTATTGCCTGTATTTTACCATGGTGGCACATCACATCAGCAACTGAAGGTGATAACACAGATGATGGCAAACATTGCTATAGAAAAATTTTTGGTAATTTTCAGTATTGAGGATTAGTTGAAGTGAATAAATATATAAAAATATATTAAATGTCAGCAAAATATATTCTTATGGAATAATAAACATTTCACTTAAGAGTCATCTAAAAAGATAGTTGTAATTTCAGAGATGTAGTATCTCTTTAAACAGTGCATAAACATTATTCATATTTTTTTAAGAAATTGCATTTAAGAAATCACAAAATTTACCCTAATAGGTCTCTAAGTGAGCAGAATTTTCAGCATTAAAACAAGAGCCTAGCATGCCCTTACGCCTACTGGCTCACTCTCCCTGGAGCCACACTGCATCTGCACTGTTGCTCTGAGGAGCACAAGTACACAAGCAGGAGGTGGTCAGTCCTCCTTCAACTTTTCATAGGGAAGTTGTGCATTTTAAATATATTGTGACTTTATGTTCTTTGCTTATAAGTCTTGTGAGTGTGGGTGTTGTATATATGGACACTCTCTAACCCATTTGTTTTATGTTAATGGCGTAATTTTTCTTTTTGATGACCTGGTACAGGTATGTATCCTCTTTATTGGCCAAAGTGTATTGGTAATGGTTCATGAAAAAAAAGGTAATTCAGTGGTATGTACTAATGCTCATAAATGACTAAAGGTTTCTCAAAATTGATGAGAAATATAAAAAATATTTTAACTAATGCTTACGTTTTGACAATCTAAGTTCTCCTTTCTGACTTCTATGAGAAGTGTTTTGGTTTGATGCAATTTAGCCGTGGGATATGCGCCACTCTCACAATCTTTTTTAAGCGTGAATGCCAAAACTATGAAGAAATATCAATTTTAATTTAAGAACAAAATTAATGACAAATGAGCACTTTTTCTATGGTCAAAAATAATGTCTTTTGCTATTAACAAATAATATAGTTTATTCATAACATAAGAAAAATGGAAGATAGATGTATGTATAGTATTTTACAATTGGTATACAATGTCTTTAAATCTGTGTCCTGCGGTGGGTTGGCACCCTGCCCGGGATTGGATTCCTGCCTTGTGCCCTGTGTTGGCTGGGATTGGCTCCAGCAGATCCCCGTGACCCTATGTTCGGATTCAGCGGGTTGGAAAATGGATGGATGTCTTTAAATCTGGTTTGGAGTTTTTCTATGTGAGATTTCATTTCTGGCCTTAATATTCATTTTTGTTTTTGTTTTATGGATGTCGTTTTGCATTGATTTCTTATTTTTCTATTTAACTTCATGTGCATTGTCATATTCACCTTTGCGTTGTCAGTCTTTTTGGTTTTGTTTGTTTGGTTCTGACCTTAGCTTTCCCTTAAACTTCCTCTTTGAGTCTCTTCATCTTCTCTTGGTCACCCTTTGCTCATAATAGTTCTTAGGCTCAATATACTGTACTGGTTTTATGTTTAGCAGAAGAAAATTATAACGGCTAAAGTTTTATTCTTCACTCAGGTTATTGGTTTCAACTACTGCTAACAACCAGGAACGCATATGCTGGTACATTCACTTGCATTACTAACTATGATACCACAAACTATATTAGTCTCTGAATTAGCAATACAAACAATGGTGTACTTAGGGTTTTGTCTGTTTCTTTTCTCTCAATGGTTGGAGAATTATTTGCTCTGTAATCATACTGTTCAGGTACCACAGAAAGATTTTTACTGGCAGAAGTAAAGGGAGAAGGGTGAGCACACCTTGTTTTCCTTTGTTCTTTTGTTCAGGTCTTTCTCGGTTTTGTTGCACCTTGTGTTAGTCTGCAATTATATTTTTAGGGTTTCATGCAGTTTTTCTCTTTTCTTAACATACAATATGTCTGCTAAAGTTGTCGATAAGTCGTATCTTATTCTTCAGCAAGATGAACATGTTGCTGTTATGAACCATTTCTCCTGTTGTGCACCTTCCTGTTTTTTAGTGAGTAATGTCGGATCCTAGGATGGCCCTAGAGTAGAGAAGGCTTATTCATGGCTTTGCTGTGGGCCACACCTTATAAAGTAAGGAATCTCCTATGGACAGCAAAAGCCAAACACAAGTTTATTTGAAACAGAGAGGGAGCAAGGATCATGTGCTGATGTGGAATTTTAAAGGAATTTGGTTTTACTTATTGGCTTCTTCAGTAATGTAAACTCAAACATTATATTGATAAATGGTGCATAGTTTTTGCCAACAAGGATGGTTACAGTCCACACTAACCAGTGATGCCCAGCAATCTGAGATAAGCTTATAATAGTGTTATTCAATTGTGATTGATACTACATACAGAACAGAGGACTACTCTAGCAGTTCCAAATTAAAAATGTATTCTTTAACAAATACTAAGGAATTTCACTTTACTTAAGGTGATGGAATTTTAAGGTTGTATTTAGTGAAGTGAGAATAAATTTACTTAAAGTTGACTTACCATTGAAACTCACTGGCAATACTTGTGTCCTTGATACAAAAAGATAAGCATTGACTTCCTAAATTCTACATGCATTTTTCTGTCATTTAATATTGAAATAAAGATCTAAGTGAGAAACAAAAATCACTGGACTTCTTTCCTGTTACATGTAGACGTGTTTAGCTGTTAGATGTGCACATTATGTTGACAATCATACCAGGGGAGACCATTCAGCCTATCAAACTTGTTTGTTTAGTAAATAGCTTAGCTGTCCCAATATCTCTCATCCAGATACTTCTTAAAGTTTGTCAAGATTTCTGCTTCAATTACATGTCTTATTAGTTTGTTTCAGATTCTCGTATCTCTTTTTGTACATGAAGGTATTTCCTAGCTTCTGTCTTAAATTGACTTAACCTTAATTTCTCCTGAGGAGTTCCTCTGATGATCTCATTCCATGTGGAACATTCTCATTTTATCTGTATCCCTTATCTTGTTTCAGTTAACCAATTTGAGATCCAGTTTTGTAGGTTACCTCTGATGCCAACAACGTTTAGTTTCAAGATTAATCTTCTGTATAGGACTGTATCAAAGACCTTTTGAAAGTATTTGATAAATCATATGCTTTTCATTTGTCAACTACTGCAGTAGCAGGTTAAATAAAATTGTTTGGCAAGACTTTCCTCTCATAAACCTGTGATGGCTTTAATATAATATAATATATCTTCGTATAGGTACTTTTCCAGTTTATTAGTTGTTACACTTTTCATAACTTTGCATGGTTCAGAAATAAGACTTATTGGTCTGTCTGTAATTACCAGGATACATTATGTCTTTGTTCTTGAAGAATGGATTCACATTTACAGCTTCCCTGTCCTCAGGTACTTCTTCCTCAAGTGACTGCTCAAATATGCCTAGTAAATGTTCTTAGATGATTCTTTTCATTTCTTTCAGGACAAATGGTAAAATGTTTTTTTATTGGTCTTCAACATATTGAGGACTTGAAGCACATCTGAGCATTCTGTTACAAAAATCTATCATCTCAGAACCTGTTTTTACTTGTGCATAGGGCATCTCATTTGTTTCTTCCTTTACAAATACTTTTGTGAAATATTTGTTCAGTTCATTTGCTATTTCTTTCTTCATTTTCAATGATTTTTCCTTTTGTTTCCCTGACGTTTCAAGTTTGCCAGTGAACATGTAATGTACTTCCTGTACATTTGCCTTAGTGAGCAGGGGGACCTTGCGGGCGCTGCAAGGTTTTAGTCCATTTATACGTAGTGTGTTACCAATGGTGTTCTTGGTGACTATGGTCCCAACTGCCTTCAGATAATTAACAAGCTCCTCCTGTGTAGTTTTGGGCTGATTCCTCACCTTTCTAATGATCATCCTCACCATATAAGGCAAGATCTTGTATGGAGCTCCAGACCGAGGACGATTGATGATCATTTTATTTTTCTTCCATTTCTGAATAATCACACCAACAGTTGTCACCTTCTCACCAAGTTTCTTGCTGATGGTCTTGTAGCCCATTCCAGCCTTGTGCAGGTCTACAGTCTTGTCCCTGACATCCTCTCCCACTTGGACATAGGCAGTGGTGCAGTAAGAATTATGTTTCTGGACTTCTCTAGTGCCTTCAACACCATCCAACCTCTGCTCCTTAGGGACAAGCTGACAGAGGTGGGAGTAGATTCATACCTGGTGGCATGGATCGTGGACTATCTTACAGACAGACCTCAGTATGTGCATCTCAGGAAATGCAGGTCTGACATTGTGGTCAGCAACACAGGAGTGCTGCATGGGACTGTACTTTCTCCAGTCCTGTTCAGCCTATATACATCGGACTTCCAATACAACTCGGAGTCCTGCCACGTGCACAAGTTTGCTGACGACACTGCTATCGTAGGCTGCATCAGGAGTGGGCAGGAGGAGGAGTATAGGAACCTAATCAAGGACTTTGTTAAATGGTGCAACTCAAACCAAGGAGCTGGTGGTGGATTTTAGGAGGCCCAGGCCCCTCATGGACCCCGTTATCATGAGATGTGACTGTGTGCAGAGGGTGCAGACCTATATATACCTGGGAGTGCAGCTGGATGATAAATTGGACTGGACTGCCAATACTGATGCTCTGTGCAAGAAAGGACAGAGCCGACTATACTTTCTTAGAAGGCTGGTGTCCTTCAACATCTGCAGTAAGATGCTGCAGATGTTCTATCAGACGGTTGTGGCCAGTGCCCTCTTCTACGCAGTGGTGTGCTGGGGAGGCAGCATAAAGAAGAAGGGCGCCTCACGCCTTGACAAACTAGTGAGGAAGGCAGGCTCTATTGTAGGCATGGAGCCAGACAGTTTGACATCCGTGGCAGAGCGACAGGTGCTGAGCAGGCTCCTGTCACTCATGGCGAATCCACTACATCCACTAAACAGTATCATCTCCAGGCAGAGGAGCAGCTTCAGCAACAGACTGCTGTCACTGTCCTGCTCCACTGACAGACTGAGGAGATCGTTCCTCCCCCACAATATGCTACTCTTCAATTCCACCCGGGGTTAAACGTTAACATTATACAAAGTTACTGTCTGTTATACCTGCATTTTTATCACTCTTTAATTTAATATTGTACTTTATGTATGCTGCTGCTGGAGTATGTGAATTTCCCCTTGGGATTAATAAAGTATCTATCTATCTATCTATCTATCTATCTATCTATCTATCTATCTAT
>JANRMT010062795.1:8878250-8927680 GCA_026402145.1 Polypterus bichir lapradei
CTGAAGAAGGGGCCTGAGTTGCCTCGAAAGCTTGCATATTGCAGTCTTTTTAGTTAGCCAATAAATGGTGTAATTTTGCTTGACTTCTCATTAAAGATATTTTATAGAGAATACATGCTTGTTGTCTTTGCCTGCTTGTAAACAAATACCATTTTATTGAAACCATGCAGCATATTTTTCCTAGTAGTATAATATTGTTATATTGATAGTTGTTAATGTATAAATGTGTGTGTGGTTGGGACTTGAGGGTGGCAATCAGTGATGTTTTTTAAATCACCTTTATTTATACCCCAATCCTGAAAGCATATGTCTAGACATTTGGCCATTGTTTTGAGAGATCAGTTGTATGCAAGCAAATTTAGAGCAGCTACAGCAAGAACAATTCAATAAATATTTTCTACGAAGCTTTGACATAAGCCAGTGCATGGCCAATGGAATTTCACTTTATACACGTGACAATAATGACCCTATACACCTATAAACCTAAAGGCAGTGGTGTGCACAAACTTATACAAAATAAGAAAAAAACAAAATAAACTCCATTATGTTTGGCAGCCTTGGAAATGCAGCATTAGGTGGAATTAAAATTTTAACTTGGCAGCCAGTATATAACTACTGTTTCCACATATTATAATTATTATGAAGCTAACAAACCATTCAGTCAGAACATCTAGGAAAAATGTATAAATGAACAGGAACAGTTCAAATAGTATGATATTACATGCAAATAGCAAATAAATTCCTAGACACTAAGGAGAGAGGAGAGAAGAGGGTGGGAGCATGCTCTGATTACAGCGCTAAAAACACAAAAAAATAAAAGTGTAGTAACAATTAGCAATTAACCAAAAATAAAAAAGGCAAAATTACATGAAAACAAAATATTATTTAATCAATTAGTTTTTTACTCATTAAATTAGTAAATTCTTAACTGTGATTAATTTGAAGTTTATAAATAGAATTCACAAATAGCATTATTAACCTAATGATTTATCCATTCAATCTCATTTGTAAGAAAAATAATCAAACTACCAAATCCTACTTTAGTAGCTTTAGGCAAAAGACAGGGACACCATTACGCCACACAATCAAAGTGTACAGTCAATCACACCCCACCCCAGTCAGACATGATGGACCATTTCAGAGATGCCGGTCAATGTATACAGACAAAACTCACTGTAGTAAAGAGAGAATCAAAAACTCCACATACTCTAGAACAATGAGGTAGCAGCCTGTATTACTTAGGAAACCGTTAATCATATAAATCTAAAGATGTGCATATTACATTAACTGATGAATCTAAAATGGCTCATAGTGACTGAATATACAGTACATCCAGGATTGGTTTCTGCCTTGCACCATATGCTAATGTACTAAATAAGTGAATTAGCAAAATGATGGGATGATGGACAATTTCTGTTTCTACTATTAGAATGCCATCAGGCCAAATCAAATCGATGCTGGACTAGGTTTTTCCTGGAAGTAATGTTTTACTATTTTCTCATTTTTCATGCATCTCTAAAGTGAAGAATTATTTAGAAATTACTAAATTTACATCCTTATTAATATTGTTAGTAATATGGGGAACAGTGGTCTTCATAACGCTTTGTCTTTAAATGAAAGTGTATTAATTAATGTGGTTGGAATGCAGTTGAATAATCATGCAATACTGTATATTTAAGCCTTAGGAGATGCCTCTGTTGAACTATTTCTGTTCTGCCATAAGATTATTTTTCTTCCCTTGTTCCGCATGACTTACACAACTTCCTTTTCTGTCTACACCTGAAGTAACTTCCATTGTGATAAACTGCAGCTCGCCTACGAGTTGTGCCCTCTTTACACTGTATGAACTCCTTTATGCCCTCAGCCCAAGCCCATACATTTTGTTTAATGGGCTTCACAGCGCACCTCCTGCTTTTGCTTTCTGTGTCCACAGCAACCAATATGTGCTACAAGCTCTTTACTCCTTTGTCTACAATATTGATCAAACCAAGATCCGCATTCACATATGTAAAGGGCATGAGGCACTTTTTTCAGCAGATTTTTAGTGTATTCTCAATTGAACTGTCATGAATAACATCTTGAGACAAAGAAAGTTTTTCTGAGGACTTTTTGTCTACTGGAAAATGAATTCCTTTTCTCGTTTGTTTTTGGTTTTGCCATTTCTGTATTGATATGCTGTTACTGGAGTTTGTTCTTAAAAGTCTCCTGTGAATGCCCAGTAGATGCTGTTTTATGTGACCTCTCATATATGCCTAACGCCTACATGCTGCCTATAAAAGTGAAAAAACAAAACTTCAAATAATGAGTTTGGGCCTGAAACAGTTAAATTTAGTATTGGCAAAAAAAAAAAAAATCTCAGTAAAGGCTCATGTATTTTTATACATTTTCTCCCAACATCTGCCTGGTTGTTCTTTTATTTTCATAAGCACCGTATTGCTTGCTCTCCATTTACTTAGGCTTCCAACTTCTTCCATCTGTCTCAGATAAATATTCTGCATTCATCAAAAAGGACGTAGATTTCTGAGGACTTCTTCCTGCCTATGTGCAACTGTGCTGCTTCTTGGTGACAGCAGTTCCCAAGGTTTGGCCAAATATATTCACCTACCCAAATCTATCAGTAATCCAGAACTTTGGCCTATAGAACTGTTTGCCTGCCTTAGTGGGAACGTTGTAATGTGCTGCTTTTTTGACTTTTTCAAGTAATCACTGGAACATATGCCCCTCTTTTACCATCATAGGTACATATCCATGATTGATCTAGAATTTAAATTGCTGTCAGCCTCTGTAAACTTGCCCATCAAGATTTTGGAATATGTGAGATAAAATGAGGAGGTAAACTTGTAATTTTAACTTGCAAATTGTCTTGCGTTAAAAAATTGCACAGGGAGAAACAAGGAGGTGAAATGGTCGCTACCCAATTGCTTACATATAATTTAAGCCAGATGCTATCTTAATTAAAACACAGTAAACACCAGAACAAACCTCTACTACGGTACTCAAGGTCAATGAAGAGAATGTACTCAAGTAATAGTATAATACTTTAATGGTGATAGTGTGGTGTAGTGGCTAAGGTATAGGAACTTAAACTGGAACAGAATGACTTTCTGTTTGTATGATGGTGGGCAGCAACTGCCCCATATAGACAAGTCAAGTAATGGGGACTTTAAATGGGAAGGTGGCCAGTTCATTTCCTACCTCTGACTACAGTGTGAACCTGAACATTTCAACAGAAACTGTTGCCCCAGTTATAAAAATGTACATAAATTTCTGAATGTCAACTTGGATACAACAACAGACTGCTTTTCTGCAAATAGTTTTCATCCACGGTTCAGCTTTCTTCTCACAATCCATAAACATACAAAAAAAAGGTGGCCCCATGTTAAAATAGGGGCAGAAGCAGTGTTCACATTGCAGACTGTTCCGACTGACCATTAGCATTGTGTGAAACACATATAATTTACAGTAAATTTATTTGAAATACTTTGTGATTGATCTGCTGCTATGCCTGAGACAATTCAAGTGTGCTAAATTGGGGGGGTGGACATGTCATACTACAGACAAATTACTTGAAACAATTTTCCTAAAGGCAAAAGAATGTGCATTATAGCACAAGACACTAGAGCATAATTAATACACACCAGAAAATTAAGAGAAAGATATAGATAAATATATGCACTCAGGCTTTGGATGATGTGCTGAATTGCAGGCCACAATCTGTCAAACAGTTGAGATTTTTTTTTTCTTTCTTTCCACTCTCTGTAATAAGAATTTAAAAAAGGCATGAAAATAAAATAAATTGAAATAAATAATGCATGTCAGTCCCAGGAGCCTGTCTGCAGCGCATGTATGGTGTTGGTTGCAATTATTGTGTGGAGTGACAGATGGGCGTTAAAAGTACATCTGTGCAAGAGAAGGAGCCATCTCTGAATGTGTGAATCGCAGCCGTGAAAGAGGCCCGCTTCTTCTTCGCCGGCGCTTATGCTGCCAGTTGGGGCCACCAGCTCAGAGCAGGTAGCAACAATGCACAGCTGTTCCTCAGTAAGGATGCAAGCTGAGTGCACATTGCTTTCTTCGACAAACACATGCAAAAGTGCACTACAAAAAATGGAAAAAAAAAAAAAAAAAGGATTGTGTCAGACTGAAGAAGTGCCGCAAAACTTCCAGTTTAAATACTTGTGGATTTATCTGTCTTGTGTGTTAAAGCCTGCTGTGACTCGGCTCCTTTCTTTGAGTTGTAACCAGAACCAGCTATAACATAGGAAATGATGTGAAGGAAGCACATTCTGAGGAGCTGCCATTGTGACATTCATCTAGTTTGGATGTTAAAAACTTTTACAGTTCTGCTATTTAGTAAGAAGTCTCTGTCAAATGCTAGTTTAGGTTCACCTATGCCTGGCTCCCCAAAGATGTTTTTTAACATTTATGAACAGGAGATAGGTAAGCTGCAGAAATTCAGATGCTTTCCACTTCTTTTGCCTTATTTAAAATCATCACTGCCAAGTTAATTAATCTGCCAGCTTTTGAAAGATAAAATTTAAAAAGATTTCTTGTGTGCTGAAGCACTACTGAGAAGGTCTGAGTGTAATCAATCTCGAATGAAATGGATGACATTGGCAAATGACAAAATAGACACTGAACACTGTCCACACTTTTCTCAGTTCACTGTTGTTATTATTGCAGCACACATCTCTTTTAGAAACACCAAAAAGCCATTTAACAGAGGAGGTGGATTCCAGATAGAGCAGTCTCTTAACTCTTTATCTAGATAGCAGATATATATTCAAAAATATATCTGGATTGGGTTGCAAACACAAGCTATTTACAAGAAGTGCCAGTGCTGATTGTGTTTCTTTTTCTAAGGTGTTCAGGTTCCATGAGCCTCTGATTGCAAGTGAGCTTCTTTTTAAGCAGTGCCATGTTGGGGCAGTAGCATGAGAGCAGGAGATGTCAACAAACTTGACAAGTTTAATCAGGAAGGCTGAATCTGTTCTGGGCACTAGCCTAGACTGTCTGAAGGCAATTGTGGAAAGAAGGATGTTGGCTAAGCTGTTGACTGTCATGATTAGTGTATTACATCCTTTAAATCAGGGGTGTCGAACTCCAGGCTTGGAGTGACTAGTTTTCACTGCTAATTAACTTCTTTTCCCTTCATTTTAATAGCCCTGTTTTTAAGTTTTCAGTCCTCTGAATTTATTCCTTTTTTTATTAAATCACAGCCAAACAGAAATGAGATGTGAAACGAGCCAACAGATGACCAGATAAACTGAGATTTCAAATTCCAACCAATCTCTTAATGAGTAGCCCATTTTCGCTGTTAATTAAACCCATTATGTAATTCTATGGCTTGTCACAGCAGACATTTCAAAACTGTTGATTTTTGTGTTTTTTCTAAGAACAAAGTCAAAATGTTTTGGTGACCCAAGCCATCAACCTTACCAAGACCTTCACCTTTACTTTCAGATGTTGCTTGATGGGCACAGATAAACTGATCATGTGGTGGCTTGTTTTGTGTCTCATTATTATTTGGCTGCTAATTAAGGAAAAAGAAACAACTAAGGGGCCTGAGTCAAGTTAATTAAAACTTAAGGCAAAAGAAGTTAATTAGCAGCACTAATGGTCACTGGTCACTAATAAAGAAGATGGTTAGAATGAAAACCTGCAGTCACTGCAGCCCTCCAGGACTGGAGTTTGACACCCATGCCTTAAATGAATCACTGGACAACTCATGGAACAAACACCCTTAGTACAAAGAAGATTGTTCCACTGTTCTGCAGGGAGCCTTATCAGCTGTTATCAGGATGTTACAGTATACCTCTTGAATAGACTCTTTTCATGTTTATGTTAATTTTAATTAGTTTATGGGCATTATTTATTTGCCACACTATTTTGTCTATAAAGTTTGTCTATAAAGTCTATCGCATAGTCAATAAACTATTTTGAAATGATAAAAATCTTTTATACAAAACAAGATGAGGTGGGCCATATATCTCAAGGTGCATCTTGTATTTTAAGGGACCACAGCCAAGTCATGAAAAGGATGTAGTAAAAATTTGTGTTTAATAAGCAAAATAGTTCTAGGATCCTACTTTGCTGGAAATAAAGCAGAGTTAAGTTTAGAGCTAATAAATTAAACTGGTTCTTATTCCATTGGAAGGCAAACTGCTTTTTACTTATAATGATTCAATTTTAATATCACTCTATTGCATTACATTTACATCATTAAGGTATCAGACAAAACTGCAATGTCCGTACTGACATTTAGAGAGTGAGCAAGCTCCACACAGACAGCTACTGAGCCGAGAATTGAAGCCAGGTTTATGTAGCAGCAGCTGTAAGCATACCACGTATACATTTTTTAAAATATTACTAGAATACATAAAATATAAATTGTGATACTGTTTCAATAAGTTGACTTTAATATTAGGAAATGCAATTTTATAATGCATAAATATTGTAATTTATATTAAAAAATCCCCGTGACCTTAAAATTGGATTAAGTGAGTACAGTAACTTCATAGATTGAGGATTATATAAAAAATTAGTTCTGTAACTGTGACTCACAAAGCTGACTATAACAATGAAATTTAACACAGAAATGTGTTTTGTTTATTGTTTTATCCTTCATTTTTGAACCTGCTTAATCCAATTTTTAAGGATTAGCTTCTCAACAAAATAAAGCACAAGGCAAGAACCAAACCAGGGTAAGGTGCCAGTTCATGAGAGGGCACATTCACTCAGGCCGGGCCAATTTACAGTTACCAGTCTACGCATGCCTTTGCAAAAGAAAAACTTGAATGGACATGGCATGCAGACTGTCTACAGCCAGAATTTGAAAAACCAGGGTGCTAGAGTTGGGAGATGGCAGGGTCATGGTTCATGGGGGTCTGCCAGGAACAAACACTGAACAGGGTGCCAGTGTCCATTCCTAATGCCACTATATATCTATATAATGCAGATACGCTGTATTTTCCTTATTTTAATTGTCCATTCCCCACTTCCTGGACGTATTTATTCCAGTTGGGGTCATAGGTAATTGAAGCCTGTACTGGCACCATCAGGAGCACGTTAAGATCTAACTTATCCCAGGGTGCCTATTCTTCACTGTACTGACCTACTAAATATGTTGGTTTTTCATTATATTGCATTTAATAGTTTATCATTTCATGTCTTTTATTATAGGACAAATTGATAATTGTTTAAAAGAGACAATCACTGTAGTCTGTTTAGCATTTGTGTTCAGCTTTTCCCTTTTTTCTTCAGTCATTCTTTACCAATTATTTTGTTCATGCTTTTAAAGCAAACCTGCAAAAGCTTTTTTTATTTAACACTTTTCTGCCTGTAAAAAGGGAAGGGAATATGCAGGTTTTATCTTGGTTCTAAAGTAATTATTTTTTAAGTTATTAAATAAAATGAAGCAAAGGGAATAATGATGCAAAACATAAAATTTGCTTTCTATATTAATTTACCCAAATTAGCTTTCAATTGCAAAGGCTTAATACTTACCGTACCAGCAAATGACACTTTCCCCTATCCTGTCCCAGTCCTTCATTATTCTGTGTGTCTTACTGATCCCTAGAGATAAATGTGTTCAGATATGCTTCTGACAACAGTTTTTCTTGATTTCTTTGAAAAGATATTATTTGCAATTCCTTGCAAGGTTGTTCTTGTTACAGAGGCATATGGAAGGATGAAACATAGTGTGAACAAAGTAGCCTGTGGAGATTATAATGCATAGCTTTTCTGAACTTTGTATATGGGAATACCTGTATGAACTCACCCTTCACTTCACTGCTGTGTGCTTTCAGGCAGGCCTACTAAATGGTGCTTCAGCCAATGCTTCCATCCAGAGGTCACTGCTTCTCTCTCTGAAGCGGGGATAATTAAAAACAGTGCTATCACAAAAAAATTATATACTTTAATTAAAAGCATTATTTAGCGACTGAGAGCTCAATAGGAATATGGGGTGGAGAAATGGCAAATGTTGTCATATTAAAAAAAAAAAAAGAAGCAAGTTAACAAAATATTTGTTAGAAGAGCCTGAACTTCAGTGTTCCTGCTGAGAAACAGAAGGTGCAGGTACAAGGGGAATGCAGACCGGTGACTCTGGGGAGGACTCACAGGGTGGAGTGATAAAAGGAGCTAGGGCTTACACGAGTGGGTGAGTCTATTAAAAAGCAACAGCTGCTAACGAGGAAGTTATCTAATGAGACGGAGTTGTGTGAGTGGGAGTGCTGATAAAATTGTGTGTATGAAAATAAATGTAAGCTTGAGGCCCACATTTAACCCAGCATATCTGTATGTTGGAAGCAATGTTTGAAAATAAAAGATGAATAGTGGAAAGAAGATTTCTATAATAATCTGTGGGAACAGTGTAGGCTAAGTGTCACAAAGAGACAAGGTAGTAATCTGGTTGATGGCTCTCAAAAGTAGTGTACCTGCTAGATCAGACAGGTAGACAAGCATTGCTGGCAGGAGGACTAAAACAAGTCTGAAAGGAAGCCTGTATAGCAGAACTTTTTTTTTTCTTTTCATTAAGGAAAAGACTACACTAAACATTTTTTTTCTTTTGCTGACTCAGGCTGATATAACCAATTTTTTGACTACTTCCAATGAACATATTGAAATACTTTACAATTTATGATTAGAATCTTAAAGTCAGTCAGTCAGAGTCAAGTCAGATTTATGTATATAGCACATTTTCAAAACAACTAAAAATTGCAAAGTACTTTACAACAGTACAATTAAGTAGAAGATTATTAAGAAAGAGCTGAACATAAGCAGGTGGAATCTCTGGCCAGCCTTCTGATTGCCTTTTCTAAGCCATGGCTGCTTATTTTAAAAGCATCCCCTGCAGCACAAATAATACTTGCAGAGGAAGTGAAACCATAGCCAGTTGATGCTTTATGTAATCACCAGCAGCCACAGCTATATTCATAGATTCTTGCCTTCTTTTATGTTCACCGATAGTAAGGCTGCTTTTGGGCATAAAGCATTAAAAGTGGATTGTCTGCAAAGAGAGTGCTCAACTGTAGGACCTGTTTGTGGACACTAGTGATAAGGGAACATGTCAATCTGAAAAAGAGGCCTTCTGTTCCAGATCTGACTGAGTGGTATCAGCATGTCAAAAAGGCAGCAACTATAGCACTGGCCAAAGCAAAAGTATGCATGCGGTTGGAGTTTACTGAGACAATTGATGATGACCTTCAAGCGGCCTCAGAAAGATTTGGAAAATCATTTGACAACTCCAAAATGGTGTCTAGGATGTTGCTCAGGATGTTCTCAGTAAAGATGTGGGAAATGTGGACCAAAACTCTGGATATTGCCAGAAGGCAGAAAAAACCCTTTGAGGAACTCTAAAATCCACTGAATATGTCCTTGTGGAAGAGGCTATGCCAGAAGCTTTGGTGGGAGATGTGGGCATGTCAGTGGCTGAGTCTGCTTCAGTGATTAAAAAGCACTGTAGTTCACTGGTGGTTTGCAATGCGGGACACTGGGGTATAACTAAGCACCTCCATATATTTTGAAAACTGTACTTAAACCAATTAGGTAATTCAAAATAATGAATAAAGTTGTTGGTGACAGCGCATGTCAACATCCATTAAAAATTGGTTCCAACTTGTCTTTGTTTGATTTCTCCATGAATACCTCTATTTCCTGAGTGGAGGGTGCCAGCCAAATGAGAGTGCATGCAAGTCCTTGATCTTTTGGGAAGCAGGTAACCTGAGGCTTCCCTTTAATTGGTTGCTATCAGATTTTTCCAGGGATGTAGCTTTCTGCGCTACTCCCACATTTATTGGCAGAGAATTATTATTGTTTTAGCTTTTTTTTTTTAATCTTATGTCATTGGACGATTGTCAACACACTATTTCAAGTTCGTGTCAGTGGTTCACAGTTCACACCCTCCATTAACATAACTACAGATGAGCAACCACAACTTTACGGTGATGGTAACTTCAAGTGGAACTTCAGAAATCAAAGAAAATTTGGTTATTTCTTTAATGAAATACTCCTTCATAAAATGTTGACTTAAAGAAAAAAAGAAGATGAAGTAGCTTGGACCAGTCCGACCTGACTTAAGAGTTCAGCAACAGGCAAGTGATCAAGGACAAACTTACAGACTTTTTCCACTCTTGTTATGACAAATGGAGTTGGCTGACTGGATTTGGTGTAAGTAATGCCTTTTTTTGCTTTTTTGGACAACGACATGGGAGTCTTTGTGAAAAATGCAAGTAGCATTAAAGTAGCTGCAGACCTCTAGAGCAGTGTTTTTCAACCAGTGTGCCACAGCAGAGTGATGTGCCATGAGAGCTACCCAGGTGTGCCATGGAAATATTAATGTAGCACATTTGGGTCTGAACATGAGAAGGACAAGCTGTGCAGGTAGTCGAGACCTGTCTAAGTAGAATAGGTCTACCCAGAAAAGCTGGCATAAAAGCAGCTCTGTTGTTGCTATGTTGCAGAACAGCACTTGGAGCACTTCAGATGCGTCTTCAGGCTGCTAGAGCCCCATCTGCCCTGGTTGTATGGTTGCCAGCGAGTCTCACAACACGGTGGGCATATGAATTGCCTCTGAGGCAGAGGGGAGGCGGGCAAAAGGGCAAAGCAGCTTAAAGATGACACCAAATTGCTCACTAGGTTCTGTGTCTGCAAAAGCTAATCTTGGAGCTGCTTTTTTATTGGCTTCTGTGATAGCCCCACCCCTTCAGATAGATGAGCACATGAATCAGATATAATGTGTTTGTGGTTAATAAGATATCGGTGTGCTTAGGGATGTTTTTCATTCCAAAAAGTGTGCCACCAAAAAAGTAAAGGTGGTTAAACACTGATCTAGACAATAACACGAGGCTGCATTTTTTTGGGCAGGCTTAATGAAATAACTCCATTAAAGCAAAAAGTAATTGAGAAATTTTCATGTCTGAAAGAAAGGAGGGCAAAATTTATGTTCAAGGAAATATATGCATTCTGATCTTAAAGGCAGAATAAGATTTAAGTTGGACTTGTCTTATGAGTATAGTACATGACAAGTTGGGGGGCAAGTTATGTTTTAAGATGTGGAGATATGTGGATCTTACAGTGTCAATTTGTCCCTAGGTGAGGTAAGCCTGGAAAATGTGCGTAGGACTGGGCATACTGGCAGCAAGTGTAGAATAAAATTAGGGTGGGAATGACTCTATGGGTGTGGTAAATGATAAATTGGAATGCAAGACTCGAGAAAAATCAGAGGAGTAGTGATTATATAATGTGGATTTATGTAATGCAGTGGAAATGGCCAAGGTGTGGGCAGTCTATTAGAAGAGGCAGGAAAAGATATTGTGTTAGTATTTTGCTATGAATGTGTTATAGGACAGCCGGAAGTCCAAGTTAATGGAAGATTACGTAGGTGGGGGTGTGGAAATTATGGTGTGGATTTTGGCAGAATGGGGAACTGGGCCAGTTGAAGACAGGTGTAGTATAAAATGTGGGTGGCAAGTGCACCTGCTTCTTTCCACATCTGTAGGACAAGTTACGGGAGGAATAAGAGGACTGTGCATGTCATGAATTGAAGTTTTAAAGCACAGTGGAAATTGG
The DNA here is from genome assembly GCA_026402145.1 of Polypterus bichir lapradei. Lineage (NCBI taxonomy): Eukaryota > Metazoa > Chordata > Cladistia > Polypteriformes > Polypteridae > Polypterus > Polypterus bichir. The sequence continues at coordinate 8,889,819 of JANRMT010062795.1, forward strand.
AAGGGTGTCATCAGACTGGGCAACATGATGGAAAGGTTATAATACATTTTATCCGGGATTAGTCCTATGGGTCTAGTACTGGACAAGCCAAGATGTGCATTAGCTCTATGATGAGGACCACGAGAGCACATGGAATGACCAGATAGATAGATAGATAGGTAGATAGGGTCGTGGGTTTGAGTTCCACGTTGGGCGGTTGAGTCCTTTTCCTTTGAAGGAAGTGACTTGTTGATCTGAAAAACCGCAAGATAAGCCTAGTGTTCTTACTCGTCAAAGCTGTTTACAAACTTAAATAGTCCTACATGCTGCAAAAATCTAGCGAGAAACAAAATGTCCACATCGGGCTTGTTCTGACCTTCTCATTTGTCTGATATCCCAGGTGTGAGAAAAGGATGGCACGGAGTGCATGCGACCACTGCTCAACGTGCAAAAACGTGTGAAAATCATGACTTTAGATTTGTCCCAGTCTTGAACGTCACGCTTAGACATTGTCTGCATGTATGTTTTGCCAAAAAAAAAAAAAAGAACCAGCCTTTCTGTCACATCACTGTGATATGATGAAAAATGAAGATGAGAAATTATCAAACAATGATTGAAGACTGAATTGCTTAGAATTAAAAGCTTTTTCTTTTCGCGTCTTCTATCAGCTACACAGAAGGTATTCTCGGATTCACAGACAAGGAAGATTGCATGACGAACTCGGAAATGATAGATAGATAGATATGAAAGGCACAATATAATAAATGGATGTGAAAGGCACTATGTAATAGATAAGTGCTCATTTAGTTGGTCCCCCCAAAAACTGCACCCCTGCACAAATTTTTTTTTCACCAGCTGCCACTGCTCTAGTTGCAAGGCTGTAAGGGTGTATGAGGTCCAATCAGAAATGCTTTAAGCACTGGATATAGCTGCTTTGCCAGTGACAGTGACTTTAGTTGGGTAGAGCAAAGTGGTAGTTCTTATTTTTAAAAAAGAGGGCAAGAGGCTGTGTTCCAGTTATCAAGAGATTATACTTTTCAGTGAAAGCATATTCTTAGATAGAGGACCATATACTCCACCGAATATTGAATGTCAGAGTCAGATGAAACAGTTTGGACTCCCACCTGTCAATGAAATAGTGGACCAACCTTTTATATGCTTGCACAAATACTGGATGAATCATGGGAATTTAGGAAAACATTATGCATGTGCTTGGTAGAGTTGGAAAACGCTTTGACCATGTACCCTATATTATTTTGTGGGAGGTGTCTTAAGTGTATGGGAATCCTCTGTCACTGGGGTGTGTCATTTGGTCCTTGTATTTGCAAAACAGCATTTGTATCTTTTTGTAATTTCAATGTGGCTATTGGACTCCACAAAAAATGCATCTTACCTCCTCTTGGCATGATATCAAGTGCCATCTAAGGTCTTGGCATTACAGTACCTGTTTTGAAAAACCAAGAATTGTATCTCTGCTGTTTACCCATGATCAGTAGATGTAGCTTCAGTGTGATACAGCTAGGGTGACAATTAACACCTTCAAATGTGATGTCATGGATATTCAGAAAAGAGTGTCATGTTTTTTTCAGGTAAGTATTGGGACTGTACCCCAGGTTGAGAAATTCATGTTCAATACATCAGGATATTCTTCACAATGAAGGGAATAGTGAAACTGACCTACATCCCCAGCTGAAGGTGTACAATGCACAGCCCTTTTAGTTAGACCCAGGGCACTCTGGAGGTGTTATGTCCATCAATTAGCTTGGAGGCATCTAGACATTCACCAGGAGGAGTTAGAGGAAGTTACTGAGGGCAGATTGTCCTGTTTAGGATAGGGTACAATTAGATGTTATTGCACGCCTTATAAGGATGTGCACCATGATAATGATACTGATGCCAAAGAAATCTTTACTATAACAAATGTGCATGAATCAACATTTGACATATAGAAAACACATAACATAACAAACATAAAGTCTGAAAAAGCTGCTTTAACATTGCTTTCACTCAGATGTCACTATAGATTCAAACATTATTCATTTTATTGGTACAATTGGTATAGGGTGATCAGTTAAGTAATGGCATCTACTTGAATTCAAAACTTGCACCTACTATACACTACACTAATGTATCAGCTGGGTCAGAAAAAAAGAACATTTACAAGGCTTGACATCTTTAGCGTGGCTGGTAATTTTGCCAATCCCAATATCTGCTTAATTTCCATATGAGTTGATTACTGCCAGATGCTCTGTCTGTGCTGATGTTTTTTGATTTTGAGAGAAATATGTGAACTGTTCACACTTTGCACATACACATTTTAAGTGACATTTGACTCAGTGTGTACTCTTATTTGCCCTTTGATAAATAGACCCCACCACTAACATAAGTATGACTATCCACTGCACACATTCACCCAGTAAACCTGTACAGATCTGAGTGGCATTCTGACCTTTGAGTCAGTATATGATTTTAAAAGTCATGGAAACTTCACGGCATTCAATAAGGGCAGTTTTGGGCTGATGTTCAAGACTGTATAAACTGAAAGACATGGACCATTGATATAATAAAATATTGGCAACAGACTAGTGTTTAGCAATCAGAGAGCTATGAACGTGTTTAATATGGTGGATTTGGAAATGCAAAAGCAGAATCATACTGCTCCTTATGTAATTTCAATTTGAATGCTCAATAGTATTTGTTTTACTTTGCCTCTTTGTCTTTGTTTTACAGTCCCATTTGTGCAAAATTCAGTAATCCATCCATTTTCTTCGTCAATTATTCTGTTAAAGAATTGTGAAGAATCAGAGCCTAATCTGACAGCCCTGGATCAAGCCAGGAGATAGAAATCAATATGATGCCAGTCCATGTTAGGACTCCCACACTCTCACTAACAAAAAGACAATTTTGAGTTTGCATACATTTGGAAGTAATTAAAGTGAGCATGGGAGGGTGCAAAGTGAATCAAAAGAAAAATCGGTTTATTAGAGATAAATTATAAACATAAGTGTACAGGGTATTGAGATAATATGCAAATAATTAATAATAAAAAACAAAAATCCTAAAGTCAGTCTGTTCTTGCCAAAACAAATATAACCTACCTGCCTGCCAACTAGGTGCCTTAAAGACTTCAGTATAGCACTATGGCAGTGCTACAGCAATTACTTTCCCCACTTTACCCCCCCTCACAAGATGTTCCCAACTTTAGGCAAGAAAAAAAAAAGAATCTAGAAGTAGTGATTGAATTGATTAATACTACATTTTTGTTACTCTAAAGTCACAAAAAAGACTTGATTAAATAAGTCTTACAAACTATTGAGTGACTTTTATATAGGTCAGATATTTGGTCTTTTTGAGGCTGGATCATAAGCCATAAATGTCATACAAATTGATTTCTTCTTCTTTTTTTTCATGCTAGTTTCATGTTAATTCTGGCAGAGTTGCACACTATAGCTCCCTTATGTATATTTTAAGTTATACACTCTGATTCCTACTCTGCATTTGTCAACTGTTGTCATGAAATTTCTGGCTGTAAACCACTTTGTTCTATAGTTGTAAACATAAAAATCATTTTACTTTTATGTTGTCGAAGCGACAGTCTGCACAAAACCACCTACCCCCCCCAACCCCCCCACCCTCCTGAACTGGATTAAGCAGGTTTCATCTTGGATGGGTGGACAGATTGTTTAAGCAAGTTATGCGTGTGAACATTTCTGCTTCTGTCTGATGCTCCTGAGCATGTGAAGTGAGAGAATCGTCATATTCAGCAGTACAGTACCATTGTTGCTTGACATTGCTGTACACACCTTCATTTCAAAAATAAGCATGGAAAATGAATAACAACTGCCAACGTAAGCTATGATCATCCTCTCAAAAAGAAGCATGTTAAAATGAAAGACACCCCTTTACTCTCTAGTGTCAGCTGTCAACATGAACTGTAATCATTAGATGTCCCCATACAGCTTTATCTTTTAAATTTACAGTGCATATTTCCAATAAAGTATACAACATAATAATAATAATAATACATTTTATTTTTATAGAGCCATTCCTATGCTGAGGGCACCTTGATTGTGTAAATAGTGTGGCTATAAGATTATCAATCTTTTATTTGCCATTCTTTCCTGGAGTTTGCAATGGGTATGTCAAATCGGCCATGGTACATGGCAAATTATCACATATTTATTGTGTTATTGTATAGTGAAGCTTGCTGAGTATGGGCTTAAAGCATTTATGCACATTTACAACTGCAATGCACTAACTGTTAATTGGCAAATAATGCAACATTTGTATATACACACACTGAAGTTCTATTAAACATACATTAAAATCAAATTAATTTTGTTATACATAGCCAGATCAATATAAATCTATTCAAATACAGAAAGAAACGTAAATACACTATCTTTTTTATTTAATTTTTGATATTATTTAACGAAAACAACATTCTATACAATCATGTCAAACGTAACAAACCAAAATTAAGCCCCTGTCTGAGAGAAAAAGAGGAGATACTACAACAAAGAAAGGAGTATGTCCTGTTCACCGATATAAATGCTTATACTAAGATTTGATTAATTAGATCTTGCCATATTTTAAAAAAAGTTTTGAACAGAGCCCCTAAGTGAGAATGTATTTTTTTTTCCAATTTCAAATAGTATAGAACGTCAGTTACCCACTGACTTGTAGCAGGTGGGCTGGGATTCTTCCAGTTGCGCACGATAAGTCTATGTGCTAGTAGTAAGGTAAAGACAACTGCAGTCAATTTGTCCATCTCCACTTTAAGCCCATCTGGGAGTAGACTGAACACAGCTGTTAATGGGTTAAGAGTGATTGTGATACCAAGACTGTCTGATAGGAATTCAAAGACTTTTGTCCGGAATAATTTTAATTCAGTGCATGCCCAAAACATGTGGCCCAGTGAGGCTGGAGCTGTGTTGCAACGTTCATAATTTTACATGCAATAATTGTGCTTGATAAAAGATTTTAGGTTGGATCATGGAATGCTGTGTGTATGTGGAGCTGGAATGTATTCTATGCATGGCTGCCTTCCTTTCTGTTTCAGAGATGTTAATTAAAAGATCGTTTCCCCAACGTACCCTGGGATCTTCAAAACAAAAAGATTTTAAGATGTTTTTATATATTGTTGAGATACTGTCTCATTCTTCAAGACTGATCTGTATTGCCCCAGAATAGAAATGTGTGAGATATGAGGAGAAGTGAACAGGTTCCTTTTAACAAAGTTTTTGATTTGGAAGTAGGGAAATATTGTTTAATGGGAAGTTAAATTTGAAGAATAATTGTCTATAAGCTGCAAAGACATACAAATTTCTGAATGTTTTAATCCTGGATGTTTTCCAAACATTAAATACTGTATAGGTTGGAGAGGGTAAAAAAAGGTGATTATCATGTAACAGTGCAACAAATAAGAGCATCTTAAAGAGTTTCCTGCATAATATATTTACAATACAGTAATTTGTGTTTACTGGGGCACAAAGCAAGGCATGTAAAGAGGTACAGCAAGGTTTTATTTCTATTGCAGACCAGGCTTGTGTATGTTCATCAATTTGTATAGATGCTCAGGTCTTTATAGCCTATATATATGCCATCCAATAATAAAATTGAAAGTTAGGTAGTGCCATGCCCCCTTCTGCTTTAGGTCATTGTAGAGTTACCCTTTGGATGCGTGGATGTTTCATCAACAACAACAACATTTATTTTTATAACACATTTTCATGCAAATGACAAAATCTACAAAATTAGGCAATACTAATTAACATAGAATAAAAGTAAGGTCTGATGGCCAGGGAGGACAGAAAAAACAAAACAGTTTCTGTACTGTGATTTGTTCTAAAACCTGACTGAAACTTGTCAGGAGTAGAATGTTTATTCAGGTGATCGTTTAGCTGCCTAATGACTGCCTTTTCTAAGATTTTACTTTAAGAAAGGCAGGTTAGAAATAGGTCTAAAATTTTCAAAAGCAGAGGAGTCAAGATTATTTTTCTTGAGCAGGGTGTTTAACTACAGCAGTCTTAAGACAGTCTGGAAAGACCCCCTGTATCTAATGACGAGTTTACTATGTCAAGAACACTATCAATTAGCATGCCAAATACTTCTATGAAAAAACTTGTTGGTATTGGGTTAAGGACTCAGCTGGAGGGTCTCATTTGAGAAATTATCTTAAATAAATTTGGTAAATCTATCCTGGTGAAAATAAAATTTTTTGAAAATGGAATACCAGAGTTTAAGAGGATCAGCATTGGGGAGATGTACCATATTATTTCTAATCACTCTGTCACCAGCCTTCTAGTCTCCTAGGAGAACATTAAATACCTCCACAGAGGCAACAACTTATCTGGGTTTTTGTTCTTTTAAAGCATACAGTACAAGTACAGCATGCACTGAGTAACCATCATTATTGACTTGATGTGGGACTGAAACCTTCCCATTGAAACCTTGTTCCATCTGTGTGGTGTCCTTGACACTGGCAACTTGTTTCCAAATGAGCACCCATGACAAGATGACGACAACAAATGTGTGACCAATGTGACAGATTTGATAGACCCAGTATATATTTCGTATCGTAAACTAGCTCATAATTCTCTTTAAGCTTCTAGTAAAATTCTTTGCAATAGTTTCACAGGTGGAATTACTTTAACATTTCTTAACTCTGTCATGAGAAAAATATGGCTGGTCTTTACACCCTTTAACCAGTAGGTCACTTAATGCAATATGATTGGTAGGCATGCACAGTGATGTAGTGGTTAAGGCTTTGGACTTCAAACCCTAAGGTTATGGGTTCGTATCCCACTACTGACATTGTGTGAGCAAGAACAAGTCACTTGATCTGTCTGAGTTCCAGTTGGAAAAAACAGAAGAAATGTAACCAATTGTATCATAAATGTTGTAAGTCGCTTAAGATAAAGGTGTCAGCCAAATAAGTAAATGTGATTATAGATCTGTTTTAGCTTATAGAAATAAATAGGTATGTTTTGTTTCATTATTTATTTCCAATTTGTACTTCAATCATTCCTGTATATTATTAAACAAGCTTTTCTGCAGTGTCCAAGACAGGAGTGAAATCATGTGGTCTGTTTAATAAGATCATATAAAAAGCAAAATCATCTTGGAACAGCTGCTTCACTGGTGTCTCACACACCCCCATGAATGACTAACCAGACCTTGCTGTGTAGCTGAGACTTGGCACATTTAACTTCCTCCTCCAGTTTTGTCCTTTGGATGAATTAAGGTATCAGATCATGAGAATCATTATGAGATGTGGACCTGGTGGATTAAACTAAGTATCTGCATGTTGAGGCTTAAGTCTCTTTATAAACTGGGGGCTTCTTTGACTTCTAAAACATGGTAGGATAACAGTGTTTTTAGCTGATTAATATTATGCTTTGAGTTCTTTTTATATTATCCATTTGAAACATCACTTCATTGTCACTGTCATTAATAGCTCGAATAAGTATATTTGCCAGCACAGAAAAATTTATATCAGGATCCAAACATGAATACAAACATACTGGTTTTCAGTTATTTCCCTTTGTTTCCAGAACAACACTATTTGATGTCTGCTAGAGAGGCCTACGGCACACACAGTGTGCTACCAAGCAAGGAATGAGAAAAAGGAGACGACTTGTTGTCTTTTCCCCATCAGACTGTACACTTTCAAGGGGTGTCCACTCATGTGAGTGACCATCCTTATTATATTGGGAGTGACCTACATAAATACTAAATTCCCAACTTCTGAAAGGACTCCTGGGCAAAGTATGAAATGACTATATTTCTAGGATCTTCATGGTAAAATCTGATGTGACCTACAATTTGTATTACATTTTGGCAGCTCACATTTAAAAAAAGATTTTTCTGAGCAGATTCACATAAATGTGCAGATGAAAGGTTTTCTCTGTATGCATGTTTCATTTTGTTGTGTCACAAGGACATGATATAGAGCAGTGGTTGTTGAGTTCAGTCCTGGCGGACCCTGTGGACTACAGGTTTTTATTCCAACGAGTTTCACAATCAAGATATTTTTTATTCTGTTATTCAAAAGGAATTCCGAAAAAATATATAATATGTATTTTTGCCTAGAGCCAAAGGCGTAAGTTTACTTTGGCATTTTCTGTATAATTCACCATTTTCTATAAGGTTTGCTCCCTTTATTATCCCATAATGCTGACAACAGCATACTAAAAGTGAGCAGTTACTCAAGTGCCATGTTTGCCTGTCTGCTCATTTGTAAGAAACGTGTTTTAATAAGCACTTGTTAAGAACTGGAAAACTCCTTTTGACCCATTCAAATTTTTTTTGCTTTAGGTACATTTTTTTTTTAGTTTATAAGACTTTCATAATTTGAAAGGTTATTTTTAAATGTGTCAAACTGCCATTTTAGAATCTTTGCCGATGGATAATGTGCTGCAAAGAGACCTGATTGCTAAAAAGGAATGCCTCCTAAGAGGCAATATGATTAGTGTCACAGAGATTCTCTTACAAAGTCCAACACAGGACCAGTAACCCTTTGCCTGAGATTATGAATGTGACCTGTGAACAAGTGTGGCTTAGTGATTTAGGCTTGGATGTTCTCTCACGATGGCGCAGTGGTAACGCTGCTGCCTCACAGTAAGGAGACCTGGGTTTACTTCCCGTGTCCTCCCTGCGTGAAGTTTGCATGTTCTCCTTGTGTCTGTGTGGGTTTCCTCCGGCTGCTCCGATTTCCTCCCACAGTCCAAAGACATGCAGTTTAGGTGAACTGGCGATCCTAAATTGTCCCTAGTGTGTGCTTGGTGTGTGGGTGTGTGTGCCCTGCGGTGGGCTGGTGCCCTGCCCAGGATTTGTTCTTGTGTTGGCTGGGATTGGCTCCAGCAGACCCCTGTGACCCTGTGTTAGGATATAGCGGGTTGGACGATGACTGACTATTCTGGTCAGATTCATAACCTTTTCATTCTCTATCTTAGCATTTTGGCTCTGGTTGATCATAGAGCTCTAGTGAATAACTCTTTGCAGTTCGTGTCTGACTATAAGAATGGTTTAGCCCTCTGGTTTTCATAGAACATCACAGTCTCCCTGTTTTGTTTTTAGTTTAATTGTGAAAAGACACACATCTCCTTGTCTGTTGTTAATTACATCTTGGCAGTTGTTCTCTGTCTTTTTTTTTTGTCGGCAGATTATTCAAAGGGGATAAAAAGACAGGCAGTTAACGATCATGCTGTGGGCTCGCCGAATTGCTTCTGGTTTTCACAACTGCCATAATAGCAGATAAATGATAACAGCAATGAAGTCATTTTTCCCTTTTAGCTTTCAGTGTTGTGTGCGCTTGTCTGCATTGTTTATTGCTGATCATCAGCATTTGAAAGCAAGTAAGGGTGTAACCACTACATATACTAAATTAGTAAATTAAAAGGATAACAGCAAAAGAAAATTCAGGAACATAACTTTTTCTAGGACACATAACTAAATAATGACACAACGGCACATTGATCATGAAATTGTTTGGAATTAAAACGTGCAGTCATGGCACTCACCCTTAGGACTAAACTCAAACACTGAAATGAGAGCAGTTATTTTACATCCTTCTGTAAGTGTTGTTTGAACTTTAAGTGATGTAGCCAGATGATACAGAAAACCAAAAGTAGATACTAATGCAGCTATAACATATCACTAAGTGTCCAAGTAGGTAAGCTGAGTAAAAACAATCTGGTCTTCCACCACAAGTTGTGAAACAGCAAAGCAGAAAGTTCCTTGAACTAATCGAGAAATAGACATCTTAAAAAATTTCATCCATTTGTTGATGATGCACAGTTGGAAAAAAGAATATGCCAGTTACAGCTTGGGTATGCTGAGTATGTAACTTGTTGAACATTATTTAGAATTTTTAATTTCAAGGCATTTACTTTGGAGCAGCACAAAGGTGTAGTGGGTAGGTGCTGAGTCCTCATAGATCCAGCATTTTGAAGCTGAATCTTTTGGCTGGTTGTTGCCTGTGACTGCATTGCTTTTACTTCAGGTTCTCTGTTTCTTCTCTCACATCTCAAAAGACATGGAGGCTAATTGTTGATTCCAAATTGGTCTTATGAGTGTGAGGGAGTATTGGAATGTACTGGCTGCCGGGCCATTCCTTGCCTTGTGCTATTGATTGCAAAGAGAGTGATTGGCCCCGCACAACTCTGTTTCGAAGAAATTAAGTTTGAGGACATCATGTTTGAGATTTTTTTATGTGGAATATTATAAGATTGTCCAACATGAAAAGTAATTTTAAAAGTCTACATCATCCAACGGTCCCTAAACATGAATTCTCTCAAGTCTCTTGTATTATACAAAAAATTATATATGTGCTGTGTAGTAAAATAGTAATTAACTAGTAAGACAGGAAAACCTCAATTACATTTTTTTTATAATAAAGGTCTTGGAACCCCTGTCAACAGTGATTTAATTATTTTAACTTGTCACTTCTGTAGAGTACATGCCTGCTTCTCCTTCTCAGGACTACAGACTGATCTGATGTTGACACTTGTACCCTTTTTCATCATCATATCATTTGCTTCAGCCATGCTGGAGATACGCTGACATCCCTTATGCTAAGGAGAAGACACTGCTGGCTCGAGGCAAAGCCCTTTTCCTCCCTGTTTCCTATTTCAGTCCTCATAAGGCGAGCAGATAGCTCCACAATGTAAGGCTTATGTACTAATAAACTACTGACTACAATATGTAAGCAAGAAATAATTTCACTATTCTCTGCACATGTAGAATTTGACTTGAAAGTAAAGTCTATATAAGGTAATGACTATCTCTCTCTCTCTTTATATATATATATATATGTACACTATATAAATACTAGTATGTATAGATATATGTATATGTATACACATTCTGAAGAACATTAATGCAATAGTCACAAAAGCATAAATGTTTGTTTATATGGCATATCTGTCTTTTCCATATTTTTAAGGACTCAAATATATCTGTTCATTTGTTTATTTATTTATTTATTTATTTATTTATAGTAAGCATGTGGCAAAAAAAATGCTTGCCACCCAAACGTTTCAAGCAAGAATTGTGAAATGCATTTTGCTAATTAAAATATTTTTTTCTCACAAATAAATACACTCAATTTTACACCTAACATTTTGCTAATGCTGTCCTATTTCTTCTCTCGTTATGCTTGCTCTCTCTCTCTGTTTTCTCTCTCTGTCTCTCTTGGTTTCTATAGTTTTCTAGGAAGAAGATGACAAAGAATTTCCAGTGCTTGTTGAAATGATCTTGGCAGTGAATCAAATTCAGCAAGAGCATTTTTTTTATTTCAACCATAGGAGTAAATGAAAGAAAAAATAATTTTCTTTTTATATATGATTCCATGCCCTGTTGTGTAGATATAGTACTTGCTGGGCATTTAGTGGCTGCAGGTCTTCTTTGCAGCCTATGAGTCTAACTGCTGTTACTTTGATCCTGTGAAGGAGTCTTTAGTCTAATTATATACCTTGTTTAACTAATTTGGCTTTTCAGAAAAACTTGGCAGAGTAAATTCTGACTTTGTGTTCTGGAGATCACAGAAGTGGATAATGAAGTAAAATTACTACTTAAAACATAAATCACAGTAAAAGAAAATGCAGTTCACTGATTTGTAGGGTTCATTTATAAGGAGGTGGCCTTGCAGTAGAGACTCTAAAAGACCAAATAGTGCTAATGTTCATTAAATATTAAGTTCTAAACAAATGGCTCAGTTAAGCAAGAAGTTAATAAATGCTAAACATGAAGTTAATGTGAAATGTGAAGAAATATGGCAATAAAAAAATCCCTAGCCCTATCCCAGTTTAATTTACTCTTGAGCTAAGCTAAGCCTTAACCTTTGGTAAGGTATAGCTCAGCTTGACTTAGCATTTTTGTCTCCAGCTTTCATTTGCCACCATAGGTGGCAGCACTTGTGTGTATGGTGGCATAATTCAGACACAACGTTCTGAAGTTGAAGGCACTAATCACAAATGTTTTACTTATAAAGCAACTTGATTGCAACTCTGTTCGCATTTATATGTATGCGTACATTTATGGCAACTCTGACCCACCCATACATGTGAATTCAGAGAAACTGGGAAATGATGACACCTTTGATGAAGTAGGAAAATGCAGCCAAACCCGCGAAATGATGACTTTTGTGTATAATAATTCATATCACTGAGTTGTTACTATAATGTGCGTAACATGGCAAACATAGTAAAACTCAAATGTGGTGAATGTGACGTGCAGACTCTGTTGTAGTTCCCTTTTAAGAGGGCCAGTGCTGCATATTTGCACTGAAGATCTGTTTTGATTTTTCGTCAGTTTATATTGGCTACTTGTTATCACTTCTCGTGATTAGAAACCAATGCAATCATGTGTCAATAGTTCCATTAAGTAAACAGAAAAGGTGTTATTCACTTCGTGTGTGTACTGTAGAAAGCTATAAATATTGTGCCTTTACATATATTCGTAGTCCATTGGTTTGATACAATATGGCTTCTTTGGCACTGCTTGAAGAGGATGAAAATGGTCATATATGAAGTGCTCAAGCTTTTAGAGACTAGGAGGATTTTTTTACCCCTATTCATGGCTGGCTTAAAGTCTGATTTAGGCAACCAAGATCCAATCTCTTACAACTATGGCATTAGAAAGGCAGGCTGCTTGAAATTGGGCTGTACCTGTTCATTTGGAGGTTTTAACAATAGCTAATTTTCAGACAACAGGCACCTACCAGAGGGAAGTGGCCGACAGGTCAGGAATATCTTTACCAAGCTTCAGCTCCATTATGCCTGCTGTGCTGGAAGCCATAAACCAACTGATGAGGCGTTACTTTTAGTTTCTGTATGGCATGGGTATAGAGGCCAACATGAAAAGGCAATTGGTAGCAGTGTCTAGTTTTCCTAATGTCAGCTAGTCGGTCATTTTCTAACCCATGGTAGCAGGGGCTGCCGGTGCCTATCTCAGCTAGCATAGGGCACAAGGCAGGTACAGTACAAACCCATCAGTCTATCACAGGGTGACCACACCCACACACACCCCCAACCACACACTAGAGCTTATTCAGTAACATTAATCCACCTAACCTGCATGTCTTTGGACTGTGGGAGGAAACCCACCCAGACACAAGGAGAATATGCAAGCTCCACGCAGGGAGGACCCAGGACGCAAATCCTGGTCTTAATACTGATTGGCAGCAGCACTATCACTGCACCACCTGTTTTCCTAACATAATCAAAACAGCTAACATTATGAATATTGTAATAGGGATACCTAGCAAGAATAAAGCTGCTTTTGTTAACCATAAGCAGCAACATTCCATTGATGTACAAATCATCTGTGATACCAAAATTAGGTTGAACAATGTTGTGGACAGTGTCAACCCATGATTCATTTATATTTAGGCAAAGTAGTGCTGACAGATTAGTTGTTGATGGTACTGTATGAGATGGCTGGCTTGTTGGTAAGGTAATATCTGGGACATCCTGCAGGGATTTTATAGTGAGAACATTGAGGAGGTTGTTGACTGCACTACTGACTACATCAACTTCTGTATGGACATTGTAGTTCCAGTGAGAACAGTACACTGCTATGCTAACAACAAGCCATGGATTACAAGTGACATCAAGGGCCTTTTGAACCAGATGAAAAAGGCTTTTAAAGGCGGTGATCAGCATGAGCTCAAGCGTGTGCAGAAGGAACTCCGAGTCCAGCTCAGGGCGGCGAAGGAGCAGTACAGGAGAAAGCTGGAGCAGAAGTTGCAGAATAACAGCATGAAGGAAGTGTGGGATGGGATGAAGATCATAACTGGTTGCAGCTCGAAACGGGGTGCCACCATCGAGAGAGACATGGAGAGAGCAAACCAGATGAACAACTTCTTTAACAGGTTTAACCACCCTAACCCACTCTCACCTCGGAGTACTGCACCCTCCACCCATCCTTCTGCTGATACCAGCATGGGTGAGAATTTTCCCCAACCCACAATTACAGCAGCCCAGTTAAGCAGAGAGCTGAGGAGACTTTGTGCCAGCAAAGCAGCGGGTCCAGATGGAGTATCGCCACGACTGCTGAAGGCCTGTGCATTGGAGCTGGGGAGTGCTCTACAGCACATCTTCAACCTGAGCCTGGAACAGAGGAGAGTCCCGAGGCTTTGGAAAACATCTTGAATCATCCCAGTCCCAAAGGTATCACGTCCTAGTTAGCTGAACAACTTCCGGCCTGTCGCTCTGACATCACATGTGATGAAGACCATGGAGCGGCTGCTGCTTCACCACCTGAGGCCACAGGTCTGCCACGCCCTCGGCCTTCTGCAGTTTGCATATCAGGAGAAGGTGGGAGCGGAGGATGCTATCATCTATATGCTACACCAATCCCTCTCCCACTTGGACAGAGGCAGTAGTTCTGTAAGAATTATGTTTCTGGACTACTCTAGTGCCTTCCAGACCATCCAATCTCTGTTCCTTAGGGACAAGCTGACAGAGATGGGAGTAGATTTATACCTGGTGACATGGATCGTGGACTATCTTACAGACAGACCTCAGTATGTGCGTCTCGGGAACTGCAGGTCTGACATTGTGGTCAGCAACACAGGAGCACCGCAGGGGACTGTACCTTCTCCGGTCCTGTTCAGCCTATATACATCGGACTTCCAATACAACTCGGAGTCCTGCCATGTGCAAAAGTTTGCTGACGACACTGCTATCATGGGCTGTGGGCCCATCAGGAGTGGGCAGGAGGAGGAGTATAGGAACCTAATCAAGGACTTTGTTAAATGGTGCGACTCAAACCACCTACAACTGAACACCAGCAAAACCAAGGAGCTGGTGCTGGATTTTAGGAGGACCAGGCCTCTCATGGATCCCGTGATCATCAGAGGTGACTGAGTGCAGAGGGTGCAGACCTATAAATACCTGGGAGTGCAGCTGGATGGTAAATTGGACTGGACTGCCAATACTGATGCTCTGCGTAAGAAAGGACAGAGCCGACTATACTTCCTTAGAAGGCTGGCGTCCTTCAACATCTGCAATAAGATGCTGCAGATGTTCTATCAGACGGTTGTGGCAAGCACCCTTTGCTACGTGGTGGTGTGCTGGGGAGGCAGCATAAAGAAGAAGGACGCCTCACGCCTTGACAAACTGGTGAGGAAGGCAGGCTCTATTGTAGGCACAGAGCTGGACAGTTTAACATCCGTGGCAGAGCAACGGGCACTGAGCCGGCTCCTGTCAATAATGGAGAATCCACTGCATCCACTGAACAGTATCATCTCCAAACAGAGGAGCAGCTTTAGCGACAGACTGCTGTCACTGTCCTGCTCCATTGACAGACTGAGGAGATCGTTCCTCCCCCACACTATGCGACTCTTCAAATCCACCCTGGGGGGTAAACGTTAACATTATTCAAAGTTATTGTCTGTCTCTTATACCTTCATTGTTATCACTGTTTAATTTAATATTGTTCTTTATCAGTATGCTGCTGCTGGAGTATGTGAATTTCCCCTTGGGATTAATAAAGTATCTATCTATCTATCTATCTATCTATCTATCTATCTATCTATCTATCTATCTATCTATCTATCTATCTATCTATCTATCTATCTATCTATCTATCTATCTAACTGGTTGAATCCTCAGTTTTTCACATAACTTATTCTATTCATTGTAATAATCATCATGTCATTCCATGTGCCAAATAATAGTGACTACCTGCTGTGACAAGAATTAGACTCAAAAGTCATAAATAGGTTTGGGGCAGCTACCTGTGTATTATCCCTGACTGCAATTGGGTTTTTAGAAAAATAGATCACACAGACGTGCATAAGTCAGAGTCCAATACAGAACTGTTCAATTGGTGATAAGATGGTGTTTTTAAAGGCCCATACAGGATATGATGTCAAAGGGGCCAGAAACGGATGAATCTTCCTCTATAGGCTCGTTCCCGGACGTGACTTCATCAAAATTGCCAGAACTAGGACGGCCCTTTTCCATAGGTTTGGGACCAGAAGTGACATCATCAGGGCCAGGTAGAATTTCCCTTGAATGGTCTGCAAGACAGTGAGAAAATTAGTCAGTGCACTCTGCCACCCCCTAGTCTGGCATGAGACTACTCTCATTCATGCCCTTTAGCTACCTCCCATGCACACGTGTGTGACACTGCTTAGATACTGGCACCTTATGCCTTTCCCTAACCCCCAGAGTACAGAGAAGAGGCGCTGCAAGGCAGAGCAGAATGCACCATAGGACTCCTCAAATGCAGGTTACAGTATTTGGATGTGTCAGGCAGCAGGCTGCTGTGCTTGTCAGCGTAGGTCTTGCAGCACCATGATTTACACACACACGAGGTTGATTAGCATGGTATATATATTTTTGTTACAGGGTCCCAACTTGGCAGAATTTGAGGCATGTCCATGTATGTACATTTACAAAATTATTATGATTTATTAAAGGTAAATTGTGTACAAATGTGCATATGCCAGGTTTTATAAATGAAATATTTTTTACCGTTTGCATTTCCTTTTTTCTAGTGTTCACATACTTTCACATTCAAAACCAAGCAAAGTTGTATAAATGAGAACCCTGGATAGCAAAATCATTATGGGGTTTAGCTGGGTGCACATTCAGCTACTGTTGCATGAAAAGCCAGGACACTGCGAGGAACAAGGAGATAGGGATGTGTACTCTTCTCCTTGCAGGGACCATCTGTTTAATGATGGAAATGGTTATTTATCTCAACTTAACCTCCCTAGTGTTATGTTTATCCCAAAAATGTTTTTTCAACAAGAAAAAATGTTATTGTGAGTGACAGAAAAATGTAAATACCAAAATGTCAACGTTAATTCAGTAGGAAAGGTATGTGTAGTGCTCACTGCTGTATTGATGCTGATTTGGTACATCTCCCTATTGTGATATGTTTTGAAACAGTCACATGCGCACAGTCTGATGTTGCATTTAGGACAGTACAAGCGTGTTTCTCCACACTCTTTCCCTATTATAGTTTTCCTTTTGTTTGAGGATAGAATGTCCTTACCTTCTCCAGATTCTGTATCTTCATGTGCCTTTGACTCCTACTGCCTCTAGAAGCTCACTTGTGCCAAGGGAAGGCTAACCCTATATGTGATGCTGCCTCCTGGATTCATTACATTCCCTCTGAATGCTGAGTCCCTTGTGTCCCCAAGGCTATGGTTCACATTCGTTTGAAGAAGGATTTCTGCCTGTTGGCTCTTCTTGATCTGAGCTTTTAATGCTGTTGATGTTTCTGTGAACCATATGTTGTCATGTGATTTATCTTAAACACAGATCCTGTTCTTTACTTGCTAACTAACATTCTAGCTTTGCATACAGTGGTGTGAAAAACTATTTGCCCCCTTCCTGATTTCTTATTCTTTTGCATGTTTGTCACACAAAATGTTTCTGATCATCAAACACATTTAACCATCAGTCAAATATAACACAAGTAAACACAAAATGCAGTTTTTAAATGATGGTTTTTATTATTTAGGGAGAGAAAAAATCCAAACCTACATGGCCCTGTGTGAAAAAGTAATTGCCCCCTTGTTAAAAAATAACCTAACTGTGGTGTATCACACCTGAGTTCAATTTCCGTAGCCACCCCCAGGCCTGATTACTGCCACACCTGTTTCAATCAAGAAATCACTTAAATAGGAGCTGCCTGACACAGAGAAGTAGACCAAAAGCACCTCAAAAGCTAGACATCATGCCAAGATCCAAAGAAATTCAGGAACAAATAAGAACAGAAGTAATTGAGATCTATCAGTCTGGTAAAGGTTATAAAGCCATTTCTAAAGCTTTGGGACTCCAGCGAACCACAGTGAGAGCCATTATCCACAAATGGCAAAAACATGGAACAGTGGTGAACTTTCCCAGGAGTGGCCGGCTGACCAAAATTACCCCAAGAGCGCAGAGACGACTCATCCGAGAGGTCACAAAAGACCCCAGGACAACGTCTAAAGAACTGCAGGCCTCACTTGCCTCAATTAAGGTCAGTGTTCACGACTCCACCATAAGAAAGAGACTGGGCAAAAACGGCCTGTATGGCAGATTTCCAAGACGCAAACCACTGTTAAGCAAAAAGAACATTAGGGCTTGTCTCAATTTTGCTAAGAAACATCTCAATGATTGCCAAGACTTTTGGGAAAATACCTTGTGGACTGATGAGACAAAAGTTGAACTTTTTGGAAGGCAAATGTCCCGTTACATCTGGCGTAAAAGGAACACAGCATTTCAGAAAAAGAACATCATACCAACAGTAAAATATGGTGGTGGTAGTGTGATGGTCTGGGGTTGTTTTGCTGCTTCAGGACCTGGAAGGCTTGCTGTGATAGATGGAACCATGAATTCTACTGTCTACCAAAAAATCCTGAAGGAGAATGTCCGGCCATCTGTTCGTCAACTCAAGCTGAAGCGATCTTGGGTGCTGCAACAGGACAATGACCCAAAACACACCAGCAAATCCACCTCTGAATGGCTGAAGAAAAACAAAATGAAGACTTTGGAGTGGCCTAGTCAAAGTCCTGACCTGAATCCAATTGAGATGCTATGGCATGACCTTAAAAAGGCGGTTCATGCTAGAAAACCCTCAAATAAAGCTGAATTACAACAATTCTGCAAAGATGAGTGGGTCAAAATTCCTCCAGAGCGCTGTAAAAGACTCATTGCAAGTTATCGCAAACGCTTGATTGCAGTTATTGCTGCTAAGGGTGGCCCAACCAGTTATTAGGTTCTGGGGGCAATTAATTTTTCACACAGGGCCATGTAGGTTTGGATTTTTTTTTCTCCCTAAAACTGCATTTTGTGTTTACTTGTGTTATATTTGACTAATGGTTACATGTGTTTGATGATCAGAAACATTTTGTGTGACAAACATGCAAAAGAATAAGAAATCAGGAAGGGGGCAAATAGTTTTTCACACCACTGTATGTTAGAAAATTTTATTCCAACCTAATGCAAGCCAAAATCACCCTGAATACCCTAAGATCCTCTGTTATTTTAACAATACCTGCCTCTGTCCTTCGGAACTTAAACTCACTCAACTCTTAGTTCCCAGCTGCAGCCGTTAAGTTCCACACATGTCGGTGACTGCAGGGAGGGCAAAAGGCTGCTCCTTTTTATTTTTATTGTGCGCTTGGAGAATTAAATATTCCAATTAGATAAATGGATGAGGGACCATCATTAGCGAGTGTAGTGTGCTGTATAAAAGTGTGTTTTAAAAGAAAATGCTAATTAGTTTTTGCATATCAACTGACCTTCAGTGGTGAGTCACCAGTTATGATATATCTATTTATTTTTTTGTTGTATTGAGCCCATTGTTTTGAGAGTTGTGCTTGAAGCTCTCCCAGGAAAAGCTTGTAGATAATAGAGCTAGCACTAGAAATCAATCTGTTATAGTCTATAGCTAAGTATAGCTCATAGTAAACATATATCAGCATTTATTTCACTTGATCAGAGTCTGATAATATTTCTTTTTAAATTAATTCAAGTGTCTTCAACCAACTGGATTACTTTCAGCTTTTACTTTGCTATCCAAAAAGTGCATTGCTAACAATACTGTATATTCAAAATGCATCAACATTTATTTAGAGAACATTCAAGTTAAGTGGGATTCTCCATATCTTAAAATAAACAGGTGTAGAATTTGAAGTCGCTAAGAGAAAGTTGACTGTTGCCAGAAGCTCTTATATCTACATTGGTGACACAGGAGTGGAGTGTTTAGCATCACTGCCTTACAGCTCTCAGCCTGTACATTGTCTGTATCACATTTCTATGGTCCCTCCACCTCTGCATGTGTCTTTCTCTGTATACTTCAGTTTTTCTCCCACATCTTAACTCTTTGAGGGCTGAATTATTTTTCCAAAAAACTCAAGTTTTCTGTAAAGCACACAAAGCAATGGTTTCACACATAAATCAACATAAAACGTCTGTTGCTATGTGCTGTGACTGTTGCTGGCGCATGTTCGGCATCACAGCAGGAGGGTGGCGGTGGGGGGCTTAGTGTGACGTAATATGGTTTGTACCTCTTGTCATCATAAGTGGTGGTCCTCCCAGGCAAATGTTGCTGTAGGCACATCAGCTACACGAAAGTGTTCAGCACCACGATCAGCTGGGGACCGATCAGATGATCCATCTTCCGATCACTTGCATCAAACTCGGAGTCCGACAAGTCAGGGGCCTATTCAACGAAATTACATAAAACATCCATGGAGTATTTTGCTTTGCACATTCGCTTTGGTCTCTCACCAGATATCAATGCCATTTTAGACGTTTTTGCTCTTCGCTACTCAAGCATGTGCAGGGAATCGAGGTTAAATCAACAAAGCTATGTAACTTTCCTTCTAGCAAAGAGAGTTGAACTAAAACGTAAGGACGAGTTTTGTCATAGTTTACGGCTGATTACTGTCCTCTACCCCTGAATTTTAACAAAAGTCGACATCAGCCCTGAAAGAGTTAAATATGTACACTTTGGGTTAATTTGCAAAATTAAATTGTCCAGTGAATGTCTGTATCGATAGATTATATAACCTCTAATCCCTATAACCATGACCTGAATTAAGCAGGTTAAATAATGGATGGATATATGGCAATATCCAGGTTTTTATTTTACGCTTATTTTATACTTTCAGGAATTTTTGTTGCTCACTTTCTATTCAAGTCTCAGCACACATATACTGTATGCAGATCTGTAAAGGAATATAAATTTATGTAGGTGCTGAAATTGCAATGTTTACAGCACACTCACGGCTTCTTTTAGAGGCATACCTGCATATGAAAGATGTGGGTTTATCAAGTAATAAGTGGAAGCTGCAACTATGGAATGATTAAATAAAAATTCAATTTTTGTACTAGGTAGCTGCTTTATTATTGCTACCCCTTATTGCTAATTTAAAAGCCACATAGAAATTACCACCTAGCTCCATCTGTGGTGTTCCTGTGGTGCTGAATGCACGGCTCTGCTGTTATGGATGTTCTCTGAGGCTACCATCTGATTATTTGTTATGCTTCAGAAACAGAACAAACTGCTTTTTTATGTTTGCCGTCCGTCCGTCCATCCATCTATCCTTTTTTTTGGTCCACAGCCTGCCTGTCCAGTTCAGAGTCAAGATTATAAGGAGCCATGTGCTAGTAGCATTTTTTTGCTGTGCAGGAATTAAGCAGCTATAGAAGTGCAATCCATCGCAAAGCAAACATAAGGACAAGTCACTGACACTAAGGAAGATGGCGATCATCCTGAGCAGATATACTATACTTTATTGGTATTATAGTAATATTTTTTATTTAATGTTTTTTCCTTTGTTCCATTGTAACTTTTGACTTTTAAATCTACCATTTCAGCAGATACCAATGCACTCATAATATATCATAAAACATGGAAGTTAAGACGTTCGCTGTGTTGTGTAAATAATGACCCTATACACCTATATACTATACCTAATACATCAATGGAGGCATAGTAGTTAAATATTGAAGGTTGGACCTATGAAAAAAAAAATCATTGTCTTTTGGTTTATGCTCTTTTAATTGAATTGAACTTGCCTGATATATTTTAAATCATACATATCTGTACTTTACTTTGTTTATTGTATTGGCTGATTAGAAAGAATTAACTAAGCATCTAAGTATCATATGAATTGCTCAATAACACGTAGTATGCCATAATTTGTAAAGTTGCCCTTAATTTGTTTCCAGATCTGTACAGAGTTTGTATGTTCTTTCTGGACTTGCCTTCTGTACAGAGTTACTTTTTTGCGGCTATTGTGTTTGTTTTCTTTTTTTGTGCAGAGTTACTGTTTTTTCTCTCTTTCTTCATGTGTCTGTTTTTTGTGCAGTTACTTTTTTGAGCCTGGTGCTGTCTGCTGTGGTCCGCTACAGTCGAGTACTGCAATAAACAGGTTCACAAACTGAATAAATGAATGAATAACATACAGTTAGGTCCATAAATATTTGGACAGAGAAAACTTTTTTCTAATTTTGGTTCTGTACATTACCATAATGAATTTTAAATGAAACACCTCAGATGCAGTTGAAGTGCAGACTTTCAGCTTTAATTCAGTGGGGTGAACAAAACGATTGCATAAAAACGTGAGGCAACTAAAGCATTTTTTTACACAATCCCTTCATTTCAGGGGCTCAAAAGTAATTGGACAATTGACTCAAAGGCTGTTTCATGGGCAGGTGTGGGCAAGTCCGTCGTTATGTAATTATCAATTAAGCAGATAAAAGGCCTGGAGTTGATTTGAGGTGCGGTGCTTGCATGTGGAAGATTTTGCTGTGAACAGACAACATGCGGTCAAAGGAGCTCTCCATGCAGGTGAAAGAAGCCATCCTTAAGCTGCAAAAGCAGAAAAAACCCATCCGAGAAATTGCTACAATATTACGAGTGGCAAAATCTACAGTTTGGTACATCCTGAGACAGAAAGCAAGCACTGGTGAACTCAGCAATGCAAAAAGACCTGGACATCCACGGAAGACAACAGTGGTGGATGATCGCAGAATCATTTCCATGGTGAAGAGAAACCCCTTCATAACAGCCAACCAAGTGAACAACATTCTCCAGGGGGTAGGCGTATCGATATCCAAGTCTACCATAAATAGAAGACTGCATGAAAGTAAATACAGAGGGTGCACTGCAAGGTGCAAGCCACTCATAAGCCTCAAGAATAGAAAGGCTAGATTGGACTTTGTTAAAGAACATCTAAAAAAGCCAGCACAGTTCTGGAAAAACATTCTTTGGACAGATGAAACCAAGATCAACCTCTACCGGAATGATGGCAAGAAAAAAGTATGGAGAAGGCACGGAACAGCCCATTATCGAAAGCAAACCACATCATCTGTAAAACACAGTGGAGGCAGTGTGATGGCTTGGGTGTGCATGGCTACCAGTGGCACTGGGACACTAGTGTTCATTGATGATGTGACACAGGACAGAAGCAGCTGAATGAATTCTGAGGTGCTCAGAGACATACTGTCTGTTCAAATCCAGCTAAATGCAATCAAATTGATTGGGTGGCGTTTCATGATACAGATGGACAATGACCCAAAACATACAGCCAAAGCAACCCAGGAGTTTATTAAAGCAAAGAAGTGGAAAATTCTTGAATGGCCAAGTCAGTCACCTGATCTTAAACCCAGCATCTGGCGATGTCCATGAGTTCAAGACTTCAGGCTGTCATTGCCAGCAAAAGGTTTTCAACCAAGTATTAGTAATGAACATTTTCCAGTTATTTAATTTGTCCAATTACTTTTGAGTATCAAAGAACATTACCATTTTTTATGTACTGTATATTTATGTGGCACCATCAGATTATGTTACATATTGAGAGTCACTCAGTGAGTTAGAGGTGGGGGTTAAATTGGTAAAGTTATGGTCTAAAATGCCTGTTTGCTTTATACAATACATGACACCTTTTTAGCATTTCCTTAAGAACAACCACATTCCCCACCCCAGTAAAAAATGTCATGTATTGTCATGCTTAATTTGTAATTTTTTTATTGTAGGTTTGAAACTCATAGCATTATCTGCTGCTTCCAGTCTTTTCTCTATTTACAACTTACATTGGAAATACATTTTAGGAGCCCATTAAAGTGGATGAAGCAGATTATACTACTTTTGTTGTCAATATGCTGTGATGGACGGCCAGCGTTTCATTCCCTGAACTAAAAGAAAGAGGAAAAATAGCCTTTTCAGGGCACGACATCCCCCGGGACGCTAGATGGCAGCTCCCCTCGACGGAAATGGTTCCCTGGATTCCCACAGGGCAGCATGGGACATGGATTCGGTTTCTTCAGCCCTGTTGGATGCAGTGGGTGCCGCCAGGGGGAGCTCACCAAGAACCTGGGGACTATTATTGTTACGCCAACCTGGAAGTACTTCGTTGTCCAGAGGACGGAAGCCCAAAGGTACTTCCAGGACACTTGAAAAAGGACGATGAAGAGTTTGACCCAGGGAAGGAGTACTTCTGGATCATGGACTTTAAAAGGACTGTGGGAAACCCAGCAGGGCAAGCCGGAGTTGGATGGTAAAGGAACGGACCTGCTGGGAGTGGAGGATTTGATTATTGTGTATTATTATTGTGATTATTGAATATTGGAGAATTGTGGAGTGTGCGGTGCTTTGTGCACTTTATTTAAGAAAAATAATTAAACATTACGGTATTCTTGGTGCTTTTACACGTATGTCCTGGACGTCTGTGTGGTGGGTTCAACGGGGCAACAGCGCCTCTAGCGTCCACAATGCTTTATGTTTTTTTTTGTTTTTGTTTTTTTGCTGCTGTGTTTCAAATTTACCCGGTTTAAATGTAAATATATGAACAAGTGAGCTCTACAATGGAATGGTATCTATTTCTGGGCTGCTTGTCAAGGCCTCCCATAACCCTGAATTTGATTAAGCAAGTTTGAGAATGTTATTTTATTAGTATCTAGAGAGGGGACCTGAAGCTGCTTTGGTACCAACCAAATTAAAAAAAATAATAATTCTGCAGTCTTCCCTTGCACAAATGGGGAATCAGTGCAAAATTGGAATGAAATAAGTTCAACAGTGTGATTTCGCATTTTAAACAAGCACACACATTCCTCTTTAATCAATATGTTAGATAAGCATATTAAACAATGTGCCAGATTCTTTTTGGAAGGGTGTAGTATTAAAAAAAAGGGCTTTTAGGTCAGAAAAAAGTTTTCATGATGCCCAGAGCTGTGAAAGAAATCTGTGTGTGTATTTTTCTCCTTTAAAATAATAGCAGATACTGACAGTGTGGGGAAGCTCAGCCTTAACACTAGAATTACCAGAGCCTACGAAAAAACTCATAGATCCGTCCCAGCTTAAAACGCTTCACACCTCTCCATCAGCGTCTTTTGTCCTGTAAATGTGTGGATAAGCAGCAAACAGCAAGCAGCCTGCTATCATATCCCTCACCCCACACAGTTTTCTCAGCTCAAATCTGTTTACCTGCGTGTCAGTTGCTTAGAGTTGTATTGAGTGAGAAGTCAAGCAAAATGACACCTTTTATAAATATTATACCGTTATTTGGAACACATTTCATGTGTGTTCCATGTCTACCACAATCTATGTAAACACATCGTTAAAACAGATTCAATTTTTTTAATGTAAAGCTTAATGTAATAAGGTCTAGGTAAAGCACTTCATTAAATAATATTTAGGTTTTGTTCTGATGACTAATCTTATCATTAAGTCTGTCTATTTTGTAACGTACTTCAGTGCTATTCGGACAGAAATAAGGGTCATTTTTAGAGCTAGAAAATGCTTAAGAATGTTTACAATTTAAATTCATGTTAATTAAGTGTTTGCATTACAAAAATAAATTTTACAAAGAGGTTCTCCATAACAGGTTAAGTCCTTCTTAAAGAACATAAAGCCTGTACTGTATGTCTACCCACTTAATTTTGATGCACTCATTAAGGTCTCTGCTCATGCTGCTTCAAGTTGAAGTTCCTTGGTTCATAGTGCATTGATTTTAATATGACCTATAACCAAAAAAAAAAGGTTGTCTGAATTATCTTACATTGTAAGAATTTTTTGACTATATAAAAAACAGGTAGGGCTGCAAAATTTACATTTACTTTTGATACTTATCTAAATTAATTCAGGTATGTTAAAACTTCTATTTGAGTAGTGCAAATTTTACTTTTACTTGGGTCAATTTCCAGAAGAGTATCTTTAGTTTTAATCAAGTATGGTTGTTAAGTACTTTTTACATCACTCAGTAGTTAAAAGTACTGTTTCATAATGGCCTTCTGGTTTGTCTTTATTCTGCCCTCCACTTCTACCTTCAGTGGGTTGGGAGTGCATCCCACAACTGAGCTTGTTGACTCAGTCTTGAGGCGATGTTACCGGCCTAGCACATGACAGCATAGAGAATTACACTGACAATCACAGAGTTATAGAACATGTAAAGGATGTCAAAATCCATGTTAAAAGACAGTCTCCTAAGAAGAACTGTAACTGTATTTGAGTCCCACATGATTATTATTCACTTTCCCTCTGAAGACTTTTGTCAAAGGGATACTTTCTGAACTTTAAAGACCACTGAGATGGGAGACAGAGACACATATATGAATTCATCCCTGAATAAATTGGCATGTTGACTGTTTCACTTAATATGGGCAACTCTGGGGCGCCTAAATAAAGTTCCTCGCTAACAAGATTTTGGGGAATTTCTCAAAAATAACAAATACTCATTGAGACAAGATAGATCTTTCCTTACATTCCCTCAACCCCTTTTCAACATCACAACTGAGCTTACATTGTTTAAAATATCTGGCTAGCTTCTTAAGGTTTCTCCTCTAATATGTCAGTTCTTCTTTCTTGTTTCATCTTTCCAGCCCCTCTCTCCTGCTCACACTAGTTTGATTTAATTCAACCACAGCAGTTCTGCTGGGACACCAAAACCCTGTTAGGATTGTTCCAGAAAACTACTGAAAAAATGGGTCCTTCTGGAACGATGGCTACCTCTCCATGTAGCTAGTTCAACCAATCTGTAAATAATCAGCCTTTCAGCTACTGTAATTCTTTGATGCCTGCTACAGCAACAGATAAATGTAAGAGTTTGTGCAGCATTTAGACTGTAAGCAATCATAGGTGGGAAGGGGGGCTCATTTTATTCCATTTAAATACATATTTATACAGATGGCTTCAAATGAGCACTGGCTACGGGGGCAATCTGTCTCTTATGCATAGGCTACTTAGCCAGAATGTACTTATATAAGAAGAGGAAATGAAAAGATTTAATCGGGGAAAAAATATATATTAAGACATGTAGGAGCCAAGATTTGCACTCTCCTTATACTTCTTTCACTTGAGCACATGAGCGGAAGATTGTGCAACGTTAAATTTCCTCCTACTTGGTTGAATTTTGTCAGGTTGGAATTAGATTTAATTCCAGCCTTTTGAATAGCACCACTTTTTATATTCTGGTCATATTTAGGCCATCTATACATTCTCCAGTGTATTTGATTCACTTTTGTATCATGAAAGAGAGCTGGAATTTATTGTTGCAGCAATCTATGAAAGACATAGTCTTGGCCTACATTCTTTGTAAGTTCATTAAGTATTTATCTCTTGACATGTATTAATAATATTCAAAGGTCTGTTTTTATTATTATTATTATTATTATTATTATTATTATTATTATCTACTCCTTTTTAAGCATATCCTATATTTTTATGAAGAGTCTAAATGCAGACATAGACTGCACTCATCTATCTTTTACTGCGGCACCAATGGGCCATTTTTGGCTTTAGCCTGCAGCATGACAACTTCTTGTCCCATCCTGCACTATTGTGGCATCACAGAAAGCGCTAATGGAGAAGATTTCAAGTGCTGTGTTCATTCTGAGCGTGCCAAGTCTAATCAGAAAGGCTGGGCGTGATGTCTCTGTCCGTTTGCTTCACTGGGAATGTGCAAAATAAGAAAGCAATCATATGGTCCAGCAGATTTTAGGCTGAGTGCCAGCATGTTCTAAAACCTGTACACACGCTCATTCAATCTGCTTGCATGCTGCTGAAATGCAGGCGCTGAGAGCCAGTCGGGGCTGTTGGATCCTGCCAGCTATTCTGTCTACAAGAGCCCAACTTTCTTCTCCTGTTTAGAATTTCGTTCACAGTAACTGAGGACATCTTTTAGAATATCTTGTGGTAGCCCTGCTGAAATCCTAAAGTGGGCTTCTCTATTGCCTAACTTTTAATGTGATTTTTTGTCTGATTCAATAAATACCAATGTGTTATTTCAAGGATCACGTGCTGTAAACTTAAACTGCCTTAAGGCTGTCGGATCACATGCTAGCTAATTCACCAGACTCATAGAGCTGGTGTCATATTTTGGAACTATGATGTTTAATCTGAAAAGTGGACAATCCTGTTGAAAATTGATTTGCAGGTAGTAGGAGGAAAAACAAATGCAGCATAAATCATTGCAAGCTGCCTAGTCACTGTTTGGGTTAGAAAGTGACAGTAATAATTTTGACAAGATTTTAAGAGTAAGGAGGTGGCAGGTTAGACATCGCAGCAAATCCAGCTTTACAGTGAGCAGCATATAGTGCCAGTACAGTGTGATTTGGGCATGCCTGTTAGTGGCAAATTTACAGAAGCAAGCTGAAAGCTACAGATGTGTCCTACTTTGGTTAAAATGATTTGACCAGTCAGAGAGAAAATATGAAATAGCAAATTGCTTTTACATACATACTGTATATACATTCTTCAGGGTCATTGGAGGCTATCATGGCTGCACTTGAGTGCAAGGCAGGAAACAGCCCTGGGCAGTGTGCCAGTTCATCAGAAGGCACACCCACACACACTCCCACTGGGGCCAATTTAGAGTTGCCAATCCACCCACCTTACACATCTTTGGGGATACTGGAGGAAAACTTGAGTACCTGGAGGAACACTTACTCAACAACACTAGGAAATGTACACATTCCACTCAGACAACAATTGGGCTTGGTGTTCACACCCAGGACAATAGATGCATGAGACAGCAAGCACTAAACACTGTGCCAACATTCTGCATAAAACTAACCATCTAAGGTTGATAATTATGTGTAGGTTGCATGGTGGTCAGCACTGCTACACAAATCCAGGGTACTGGGTTCAAATCCTGTGACTTTGTTGCTCTCAATATGGATTTTGCATGTTTTCCCCAAGTGTGGTGTGTTATTTCTCTTAGGATACTCTGGTTTTCCTCCTGCATCCCAAAGATATATTACCATTTTTAATTGGCCCCAGGTAAGTATCTATGTAAGTGGACCATGCAGTAGATGGCATCCCCTTCAAACTTTATTTCTGTCTTGTGCCCAGTGCTGTCCATGATAAGCTCTGGTCTCCTACGACCCTAAATTGGATTAAGTGAATTTAAGAATGTTATGATATAATTGCCAATTGCAATTTAAAGCTCCCAGCCCAGCCTTATAGTCTTTTTCTTTTTTTTTTTCTCACAAAGCCATTTTATTTTGATCTATTTACATTATACTCTTGTGTTTGTTTTTCTTTTTCAGGCAAAGAAATACGTTCTGATTATGGTAGACCCAGATGCTCCGAGTCGCAACAGTCCCACGCGAAAATTCTGCCGACACTGGCTCGTCACTGACATCCCTGTGAGTAGTGCTTCCATTATGTCCACCCTTATGGCTGCTCATTTGTAACACACACTTTGTGTATCTTTTCTTTCCCTCCTGCATGTTTTCCATCATTTTATCTTGCATATTAAACTATCTAGAAAGGTTTTTTTTTTCTTGGCATGTATTTATTTTTTGTGATACTTCTGCATCTATATTTAGAATTGTAGCAATTCGGTAACACCTTCCCTTATGGGATGAAAGTATGAGAACAATAGTGTTGATTTTTAGGTGGAAATCTGAAGACAAAAAGCAGTGGAAATTAACTTTATAAATGCCTTTAAATTTCACTATAAACTGATTATATGCTCTTCATATATCTATATTTGTGAGTGCACATGTGTATGAATGCAAAGTACATCAAGTTACAATGTTTTATTACATGACAAGCCAAAAAGTATATTTATTGTTATTTTAATGTGTCCTGGCTGAAGGATAAGAATTGTGTCCTCTGGAGATGACTGGCAAAGATGGAGGTTTCTATGACAAAAAGGGAGGGGATTGTGCACTTGCATAGCAACAATGCGTAGAATTTCAACGGGTCTTGAAAAGCTTTAATTAATGCATTGCTATAACAGTTAAGCAGTAACATTAAGGCCAACCTCTTGGATGTGCAATGGTGATTATACAGAATGCTAGGAATGGAAGAGACTGGTTGCTGGTAACGTACGAACTGTAAGGATATTTTGGTAGAATTATTCAGTTCCAATGCCAGCTTTCTGCGCCTGTTCACTTAACTGTCTTTTGCAGCCATATTTCACTTTGAATTACAGGCAGCATCTTTATATGGAATACTTGCTGAATCTCCCTGTGTACAAGATTGCATTACCCAGTCAGTGTAGAATTTCAAAACTGCTGATGTGTCTACGTAAACCTTCTATTGCTATAAGGCTTTTTGCTAATTGCACTAGAGAGTCAATTCAGTTAATTTCACAATAGACTTAAGAAACAGAATGGTTCCTTATTAGACAACGCACTCTGTTTTTCAGTCACCTGAATGGCCCAGTAAGTAAAGAGTTGAAATATGGACCGATTTTAGGTCTCATCAGTCTAAAATCATGTCATATAGTCTCCTTGTTTTCTGTAGTTTAAACTATAGCTGTGAATTAAAGCTTTCAAACCTGGATGCTTCCCACTCAGCCACCTGGGCCAGGATGTATAAAAATGATTTGATTCTCTCATAGAAGAGAATATGGCCCAGCAACAGCAACCTCAGTCTGCATACAGTATGTAGTCATTGCTGGTGTTGCAGTTCTCTTTCCCCAACCAGTCAAGTAAAGAGTTATTAAATAAAACCAGTGGGTTACACACCAGAAATGGTTCTTTCATTTTCTGAAACAAGTGAGCACTCCAAGTCACTGCAATATATCTTTAGATTATTACAGATATAAGAGCTAGACTACTTCTCTTTCTCTCTTTCTATGTAAGCATATAAAGCTTACATATTGAGTGGAGCATTAGATTCAGTGCCTCCTGTTCCATGCAAATACGGTAGAGTCTCTTTCACTTTTAATTTGAAACCCTTGTTTGATGAACTGGTAGTAGTTGATAGAGGCTGTTTGTTTAGAAAAACAGATTTAATAAACTTTGGAGAATGAATGGGACACCACAATACCACAATGGTTAACACTCCTGCCTCACAGCTTGAGAGTCCTGACTTAGGCAATGTCTAGGTTGGAATTCTATGTGTAGTTTGCATGATCACTTGTCAGTAAATTGTGCAGATTCTGTTAACTGATAAATGTAACTTGTCCGGCATTAGTAAGTGTGGGGCATGTGCAATTGTGCCTTACAATGGAACCTCACCTTGTCCTGGGTTGTTTCCTGCCTTGAAACTTTTCCGCCTGTAATCTGAACTGAATAAGTAGATTAAAAATGGACGACAGAGGAGTAAAACTCTGCTACAATATTTTCACAATCAGGGTCTTTGAATGTAGTGTATCATTATAACCAGTTTCATATACTTTATTCTTGATGTGTAAGTGTTGTATATTCCTCTAGTCATATTTCCAATTGTTTCCAGTTGGCAATACATACCATAAGTTTTTTGATGTCACCTGGCATCAGGTTGGTGACCTCTTGTTGAAGGCTGCATAGGAAATTAGAATATTGCAACTGATTCCATCCTGTGCCTCTACTTTAGATTGCTCTTTAAAAAGTCAGTGACCATTTCCTGGCTGGCAAGTCATTTAGCTTCCTCGTGCTGCCCCTTTTCATGAAACTATGAGCAGGTGGCTACCACTGAATGATGTTCTTCTCTAGCCTTACTATATACTTGCTAAACAACTACTTGGAATACCCATCTTTTGCTTTTCCAACATTATATATATAAATGGATGTAGGATGACACTGTGGAACAGATGTTCGTTGGCTTAAGCACTTGTAACCCCTATGGTTACATGCTTTCATCACAAACATTTTCCTTCCTCCCGTAGTCCGAAGACTTGCTATTGTTAATATTGGTGACTCTGTGCAAGACTGAGCATTAGCAGGACTGGTATCCCATCCAGGTTACATTTCTTGTATAGTACACATTGTTGCTAGGAGAAATTGCAGTTCCCTGAAATCTTGAATTGTAAGCAATTTAGTCTAGTGGCTAAGATAATGTGCTGTAAGCCCCTATGATTGGCAGATCAGTCAACAAGTCTGACTCACTTTGTAACCAAGACACTTAACTTGCATGTAAATTATTGTACTATAGCTCTGTTCATGTAAAGCCTCACAGAATGTTCTTCACTATAGAAAAGCTAATTCTATTCATATATTTTCAAATTTTCTTAAGCCAATTCACAACAAGGCAGGAACCACTCCTGGGCACTAGTCCATTCCAGCACATACTCACAGTTACTCATACTGTTTCAATTTAGAGTCACCAAATAATCTGACCACACAAGGGAAAAAGGAGAAAGTGTAAAGTACACAATGATGGTGCCTATACCTGGAGTGGAACCTAGAAATCTGGAGCTCCAAAGCAGCAACACTAGCCAGTCTCTCACTTTGCCACCTTTTAAAAATCTGCTCTGTTAAATAAAAATTGTTCACTTCGAAGTTTTATAAAGATTTATGGATGAATGGATCAAACCCCTGTGCTTTGTTTTTGTGTATATATATATATATATACTGTATATATATATATATATATATATATATATATATATATATATATATAGTGGTAGATAGGGGACGCTCTCGCTCCCTTGAACCCCTGTCCACGACTCCAGACACCAGGTAAAAGTCCAAAATTTGACTTTATTCTTCAGCCACAGTGTACAAAACACCCTCTCCTCCACAATACTCATAAACAAACACAATAATCACTAATAAACAATCCTCCAGCTCCCAGACGCGTTGCCACCCTTCCACCCAGCTCAGCTCGCCGTCTGGGAGCTCCCACGGTCCTTTTATATCTCCTGCCCTGGAAGTGTTCCCAATCCCCAGTCCATGTAATTCTCAATCACTTCCGGGTCAGGTAAAAGCTCTTCTCTTCAAACTGGAAGCCCATCGCTCTTCCTATGATGAACTTCCAGGTCATAGGGCACGAAGAAGTCCTCGGTCCTCCCTGCAGCTTCTTCTTGTGGCCCCCATGGCATCCAGCAGGGCTGTGCATAAAAACCACATTGTCCATGATGCCCTGCTGGTCTTCTGGGGACCTCCATGCTGCAAGGAGGGCTCCACTTGGCGGCTTGGGGGTATTGGCCGGGATAAACGGCCGGCCATCCTCCACAATATATATATAAATAAATATATATAGTGGCAAAATGCTCTGTTGGCGTCGACCCGACACAGACTGACAACGGAGACGTAAAAATGAAATAAAAAAAAATTATTTTCTTCAGCCAAGGGGCACGTCTTCCCCATGTCCCACAGGCCCTTCACAGTCCCCAAAACACACAAAAGAAAAACACCAACACACTCTTCTTCCTCCACTCCTCCCAGGCAGCTTTGTCCTCCGACTCTGGCGTCTCGATTAGTGGCTGCAGGCTCCTCTTATAGCTCATCCAGAAGTGCTTCAGCTGATAATGAACCTAATTCAGGCTGCACTTCTGGGTGTGGCTGCATTACAGCCCACATGGGTTCAGGGAGCCATGCAGCTCCCCCTGGTGGTGGCCACGGAGTCCAAATGGGATGAGCTCCAGTGTTCCAGAATTGTGGCCCCGATGCACTCCAGGGGGCTGCCACCAAGTGTTCTGGGGGAAGAAATAAGCCTCCCATGGCTGCTCCCTAGGATTCATTGCTAAAGGGGCATCCTGGCCAGGCATGCACTTGAGTGTATATATATATATATATATATCTATTATATAAAAAAATTTTGGGTCAAGATGTGATCATCTCGGAGAGACACTTTGAAGTCCCGCGAGACAATGAAATGAGACAAGAGGACATCTGCTATACAGGCTTTTAAATGATCGTCGCGCAGCGCGACATGCAGATCACGCAGCTCGGTAGCAGCAGCTGCTGTACAGGCTTTTAAATGATCGATGCGCAGTGCAACATGCAGATCATGCAGCTCGGTAGCAGCTATCAGCAAGCCAGCAGCTGA
The DNA here is from genome assembly GCA_026402145.1 of Polypterus bichir lapradei. Lineage (NCBI taxonomy): Eukaryota > Metazoa > Chordata > Cladistia > Polypteriformes > Polypteridae > Polypterus > Polypterus bichir. Next base: position 8,923,461 of record JANRMT010062795.1, read on the forward strand.
TCCGTCTTTAGCGTGTGTTCAGCCACCCTCCCCCCCTCACAATGCGAGAGTCAGAGACGCGAAGTGACTAGCGTGAAGCACGCCCTCGGGGGGTGGGGTTGTGGGGTGGGTGAGTGAAGATATATACGTATATACTGGGGGGCTTTGCCCCCTGCTCGCTTCGCTCACCAACCCCCCGGCTTGCACTATGCACCAGCCTTTTCGGGTCTCTGCCACTCGCATATGTGGATTTCACTTTCACCAAACAACAAATCTTTTAATTCTCGCGGATATGCCTCTTCATTGAGAAGAAACACTACTTTTCCCTGATGGCAACATGAATTAGACGATCTACAAGTCTCCAAATTAAAGTTTAAAGCTGAACAATAACTATATACTTCTGTCATATCATCTATGTCCATATATTCTTTCTCTTTTCGCTGTTCCGTTATTTCACAGAGTAATAATTTCCATTTGTTAGTGCTAATGCAATCTTTACTATTAGTTTTTTTAGACTTTTGAATTTTAGTACTTTCATAATATCTAACCTGCTCTGCTTGTGTATCACACCAACATTTTTGAACCTCTTTACAACGTTGTACTTTGTCTTCTACTCTTTGTCTTTTATTTCTGACCCCACTTGGAGTTGAGAGCGCAGGAACTGTGTCTGACAATAACATTCACATGAATGAGAAGTGATTGAACTGTGGGCATGGTTGTAAATGTTTGAGATATATATATATATATATATTTCCCTTCGGTCCCCGCCATCAGTGCACGGTACACAGCCCAGTATTAAGTATAATCTACCACACGGCACTTTGTTTTTCTTGTCTCTCTTTCTCTGTCTCTCTCCTGTCTCTCTCCTCCAGCAAGTTTTGTCCCTTTCCACCCGACTGTGGCTCCTGGAGTAGTGGTAGCTAGTTCCAGGTGCTCGATGATCCAGGTGTCCGGTGATCTTCTTTTGGCAGCACTTCTGGATGTAATGGCAGTACTGCTAAGGAGGGCTCAGAAATTCCCCTTGCACTCCCCTGGCAGTGGTCATGGGCCCTGACATGGGCCCTGACAGTGTTGAGCTTCCTTGCTCCAACCCCATGGCACTGTAGCAAGGCAGGTTGGCTGCCCTCTGTCTTCCCGGGGGAGGTATTGCCCCGTGCAAGCTCTTTCTCCCAGTCCTTCCCTTAAGAAGGTGTCCCAGCTGTGTGAGACTCCCAGCTGTCCTTCACAATATGCAGTATTTATACAGGCACATACAGTGTATACAATTTTTTTTCCATGCCATTGCTCTTAAATATCTAGCATTGTACTAGGTTTACATATGGTGTATGGACCTCTTGCTTTAGCAATAAACATGAACTCATTTTCCAGTAGAAAATCCAATTCAGCAAAAGAAAATATGAAGCCTTGTGCAAGATGTGTCTAGTTCACAACTTAGCTTGGGACTTTCCAAATGCCAGGCTGACCATGTTCATAATTTTCACATAAGAGCCCAGTAGAAAGAGAATCTAGTGGGGTTACCCCCAGGAAGAATCACTGTTCTTGACTCATGAAAATAACTTCCAGCCAAGCTAATTAGAGAATTGTCTAACAACTCTGAGTCTGTGTGAAATCACTGCTACAAATACCCTGGCTTCGTTTGCTTTCGGGCCCTTCACACATACATCTCCATGCCACTTTTAATTAGCAAACCTGCTCTGCTACTTGTAAAAGTTTGTGTCACAGTATAGTTGTCTCTATGAAACCAGCAGCGGCAGCATCTTGCAGCTGATTGGTTACTGGACTCTGCTTTGGTACTTTTCATAAAATGGAGGTACCACATACAAGCTGAGATGGCTTAATTGGTTGTTCATTATCATGCTTTGTTTTAATTAATTATTAGACCTGTGAATGCAAATCTCGTTCTCACTTTTCCTTGGGCACCTTGAGTTTCAAATTCAGAGAGAGACACTGTGGCTTGCTGTAACATAGTTTTTTTTTGTTTGTTTGATTGCTTCTGTTTTCACTGCTAATCCTGTTCCTCATGTATGATTTATTTTAAATTACTTCATGCTAATGATTAGCTAAATATTTTATACTGTTGTTTCATATCATACCAGTTAAATGTTTTGATATTTAGACTCTGAACTTGTGGCCTAACCTAGTAAAGGATGTTTTTCTGAAGTCATGCTTTCTTTAATTGTGTCATATACTTCTTTAATGTTGGTGGTACTTTGGATAATGCAGTTGCTTTGTAGATCCAGCGTCCAGGGTTTGAATCACACACCCAGATGTTGCCTCTGTAGAATTTAGGTATTCTCCCTTTGTTTGCATTGTGTTTTCCTTCCTCATCTCAAAAGACCTGTGAGATAGATTGATTTGCCATTGTAAACTGGTCCTTTGTGAGTGTGTGTGTGTGTGTAATTTTTCCACAGTTATTGGTATACCTTCCTGGTTGCTACCTTGAAACTCGTGCTGTTTTTTGATACACTGTCGGCTCCATGACCAAGATTCACGGGATGAACAGGATTAAGTGAAATTATGAATGTTATGTTAGTTTCTGATGCTCAATGTTCAACTAATTCCTGATTACTCTTTTGATAATCTGTAGGCACTTTATGTTAACTGCAAATAATGCAAAAGACTGACTCTGTTTCTGTTTCAATTTAAAAAAACAAACCTTCTGTGTGTCCATGTCACTCTTTCCCTGCCATGTGAATGTGGCTTTTGCCCTCTCACAGCAGATCACAAAGCAATCTGCCATTAAGTACTGTTAACATTAGATTATTTTAGGTCTTTGTATTTATTCAGTTTTTTAACTCTAGTAACTCACTTACAGTAAAGTCTACCAGCTCACATGGTAATAGAAGAAGCAGAAATAGATTAAAATTATATAAACAGACTGCATAATTTAAGATTATTGTGTTGTAAAAACTAGCACAATGTCCTGGGCTGGTTCCTGCCTGGTGTCCAGTGTTGTCACAATACGTTCTGGCCCTAGTAGTTCTGAACTTATGGGGGTATGGTAATGGATGAATATTTTGTGATAGATATGGAGCTATTCAGACAAGGAAGCTTCCATTTTTAAAATGTACATTTCATTAGTTATGTCTTAGTAAATACTCTTTTTTTAACTTTTTTTTTCAAAAGCTAATGGATATTTACAGTATATGTATACTGTATATTATATATATATAGTACAGTAATCCCTCCTCGATCGCGGGGGTTGTGTTCCAGACCCCCCCCCGCGATAGGTGAAAATCCGCGAAGTAGAAACCATATGTTTGTATGGTTATTTTTATATATTTTAAGCCCTTATAAACTCTCCCGCACTGTTTATAAATATTCCCCGCAGAGTTATACAGCATAATCCCTTTGTATTCTCTAAGATATTAGGTAAGATTCATTGAAATTATGTATATAAACACACTCTTTATATACAGTAAAACCTAAATATTATTTTAAAGCTATTGAGGGTCTCCGATATCACATATGTTACAGCCATTACGATAGACAGGTCACCAGCAATAAATACGTACAATGCAAGAAAAATAGTATACAGTAAATGTGTGTACAGTGACACTAAACGTACGTACATGTACTAAGCACTGTAAGAAGAAAATTAATTATGGTTACTCACCAACAATGACACGATGACTTGTCCGATAACAATGAGTTTAATTTTACTGCACAACAAAGGAGAGCGTTACAGCCCTTGTAAAGGAGCCACTTCAGGCGATTGTGTAGCACTGCCGTTGTTCTTCTTCTGGCAGTCTTCAATCCAAATCCCTAAAGCAGATTCCATCCAGACTACTGCCTTATTACATCCACTTACAACTCGTTTTGCACCCTGGTTAAAAGGACACTGCAGCCGTAGATCTTATATTCCTTTCCTACTTTTTAAATAAAAAGAATCGTAGCCTTCAACAAATCCAAAACGTTTACCTTTTCGGCAATCGTTAACATCTTCTTCTTGCGCTTGGGCACGGCACCTGAAGCAGTAGCAGATTGTTTTGGAGCCATAATGAAGGGCTTGACTATGCACAAAGATAAACACTAAAGAGCACAACTCTTTACACAGCGAAGCACGTTGATGCTGAATGAGCGAGATGAGACTTCCTGGTTAACACTGCATAGCTCCTGCGTGCTCTGATTGGTTAGCTTCTCAGTCAGGAGAACTTAACTGCGTGCTCTGATTGGTTAGCTTCTCAGCCATCTGCCAATAGCGTCCCTTGTATGAAATCAACTGGGCAAACCAACTGAGG
>JANRMT010062795.1:8937017-8994099 GCA_026402145.1 Polypterus bichir lapradei
ATGCCTGCCTAAATAAGTCACCCTCGCTTCGCTCTTACTTTTTTACCGTTCATTTAATCATGGCTAGTGGCGGAAAAATTATAAAATGGAAGGAGGATTACACTGAGTATGGCTTTACCAAAACAATTATTGATGGCGAATCGATTATTCATAAAGCTTGAATTGGTGATCTGTTTTTGTGTGTTAACCTCATATCTTTTCATACTTCTTCTCAAACCAAGGTGGTGCGAGGCTAAAATGAATTGGGATGCGCTGATCAATGTTATCGGTGTACCAGGAAATCATGCATTGACAAAAGTTCCCCTTTGATTGTAATGCAAAGTGTGATTAAATGCATTATTTTTTAACGCGTTATGGAGCACATGCATCAAAGCTTCTCAGCTGTGCTTGTGCTAAGAAAATTAAACATTTTAAAAATAACGTAACACGATTGTCAATGTAACCTTTTGTAAGTAGTGCCTGGAGGATTCAGTGTGGAGAAAGTCTAGAGACAGAGTGTGTATTAACTTGTGGATTTCTCTGTATTTGGTGGCAGTGTGTGACGAAGTTGCTTCGGAAGACGGCGTTAGCCGCGGAGCTCAGCTCAGAGCGAAATGAGGTAAATGGGAGGGGAGATGATGACGTGACTCCCCCACCCGCCTTAACTGTCAATCCCCCACAAACACAGTCTCTCGGAATTTGCATAAGCACACCCCTTCACCTACAATTTTAACTTAGTTACAAAGTGATCAAAACTCTCGTTTATATCCTGCGTCCTCTCATTAAACTTGTATCCCGCATTACCCGTGGGCACGAAAAGCACCAGCGGCAGCCTGTCTATTAAGTTAATTTAAAGTTTAGGTTTATACCTCGCTTTGTTTCCGAAGTAGCTGTACTGATGAATATGGTAGTATGTCACTCGCTCGCTTCTTAATGTTTCACTGCCTTCTCAATTATATAATGCATGTTTTGTTCAGCGTATTTTGGAGCTCTTCCTGGTTTTCTACATAGTGCGTTGACAGTCAGTTCACGTGATTACGTGGGCGGCGTAATGATGTCACACGAAACTCCGCCCCCACGGCGGTCAAGCTCAACTCCATTACAGTAAATGGAGAAAAATACCTTCCAGTTATGACCATTACGCGTAGAATTTCGAAATGAAACCTGCCCAACTTTTGTAAGGAAGCTGTAAGGAATAAGCCTGCCAAATTTCAGCCTTCTACCTACACGGGAAGTTGGAGAATTAGTGATGAGTCAGTCAGTCAGTCAGTCAGTCAATCAGTCAGTCAGTCAGTCAGTCAGTCAGTCAGTCAGTGAGTGAGGGCTTTGCCTTTTATTAGTATAGATGAATACACAATGGAAAGTCTGAAATCTAAAAGTTCACCTTATGAGAAGGATTTTGGAGTTACAGTGGACTTGTCACTGTCATCTTCCAGATAATGTTCAGAAGCCATTAAAAAGGCTAACAAAATGTGTACCTATATTGGACGATGTGCAGAGTACAAGTCTAAAGATTATATGCTCAAGCTTTATAAAGCACTGCTAAGTCCCCGTCTGGAGTACTGTGTTCAGTTTTGGTCTTCAGGTTTGGTCGGGTAACAAAACAAAAAGACACAGCAGACATACAAAACGTGACGGGATGATATTTTGGATGAATTAAGTGGATAGGACTGGTGAGCTTTGTTGAGCTGAATGGCATATTCTTGTTTAAATGTTTGTGAAGTTGAATTGGGTTAAGGGATGTAGATAATGGATAGTGAGTTTTAGTGAATAGCACAATGACCACTAACCTGGCATATGTATGAAAATAAAGTTAGAACCATCCTAAAGAGGCCATCTTAGATTTGAACAATGCATTTTGTCTGTGTGACCTTCACTACTCTGAATTTCTCATTAGATAGTTTTGTTACACAAACATGAATAATTTAGTGGATGATTTTAAATTTTGCATAGCAGAAGTTATTTCAGTGAATACAGTTGCCATTAAATAATGACATACCAGTATTTTTACAAAAACATTCTAAACAGATGTTCTTAATATGTTTTAAATTATGTTTGTTTGTGCCAGTACAGGCATAGCCCCTGCAGTTGTAATTTAATAATTTTGCAGTCTTTTATGTTAAATTGTGTTTCTTTGTGTAAAGCACATTATATAGTGGCTGTTTAAAATAATAATCGTTTGACTTTAATTTTTCCATGGTAAAAAACGTTGGTCCCTTAAACAGCACAATTGAAATGAGGGAAAAATGTTTCCTGTTTCCAGTTGTTTAATTCTGTCTTTTCAGAATAATGTGCCAAATGGCTTCTAACTCATTGGTATAATCCAAAGGTTAACAACACAATCACTTCACACTGTTCTATGAAATGCCTGGTTCATCACGGCAGAGATTTACCATTTCATCCGAAAAATGTGTTGGCAACATAAAAAGGACTATGTTGGCCCATGTCAGTATTTTATTTGGTTTGTAGTGGAAAAAAAATGTCAATTTGTTTGGCCATGGACGAGGTCAAAAAGTGTGTGTGAAGTTTGACAGTTTTCTTGAGACAATTGAAAGATTACTGCAGAGATAAATTTCTGTTATGTCGGCATTAAAAGCCAAATGCAAACTTTGAGTTTTGCACATCATCTTATATTGTTTCTTTGGCACATATTTAAATATGTGGTCTTCCTTCTATATGTTACTTATGAATGTTGTGTAAAAGATATACAGTATATTTTTACTATAACTCTCAACCAGTGGTGATTATGAAGGATACTGTTGCAGGATGCACCTCAGCGGGGGACAATTGCTGTAACAAAAACCAACAGCACTTGGTTTAAGGCACAGAGCTGATTTAAAAGACATAAACACCCCAAAGAAAACAAGGGATCCATTAATGAGCTGTGTCTGCTCAGCTGTGGAATTCTGCCGACCCACTTAACTAAAAATGTCATTATTTGTTTTGATCAATTTATGATACCACCATCTTATCCTGCTGACCTAGGAGGAGGAGCAAGCCAGCATCATGGGATGGCTTAGAGATGGCCTGTTACCCATCTGCAACTTTGTTCCCGATTCATAACAAGAAACTAATTTCTTATTACTGTAAAGAGTACAAGTCTGAGAACCCAAGCAGTTGGACCAGCCCAAGGGGACACCCACGTAACACTTGGCTATGGCAGATAGTTGGTCATTTCTGGAGAGTGGGACTGGACCGCATGTCTGCATTGAGGGCAGCCAACCAGGATCCTGTGCTGTTTCGTTCTGTGGTGGGTGCTGCAATTGATGTCATATTGATAAATCTCCACATCCATGATCAACTAAGATTACAGACTCTGCGTAGTGACCAAAACAATGAAACGTCTAGTACTAGAAGCCAAAATCAGCATTTTCACTGGGCTTACTCTCCATGACTAGGTGAGGGTATCATTACTATAAGAGGAGTTCATTGTTAAACTTTTGCTTCTGTTGATGTTCATTTGTTCTTGTTTATTATTTTCATAATAATATGAACTTTGAGATTGGCCCCTCAGAACTCATCATGTCCTGTTATTGTTGCCATAGACCCCATGCACAGACAGATTATTTATTTGCAATTAGGGAGACTTAAAAATATCATTGATTATAATAAATGTTCATATAGTGCCTGAAAAGTAGTGTCACATAAAGGGGTATTATTTAAGTTTAGTCCAGCCCATATTTAATGCAGGCTGCATATCTTCCATAGAAGAGGAGGATAAATGCAGAAGTCTGTCTCAAATCTGTCATTAATGAAATTGCTGTATTTTATACTCATTATTTTGTCTACTGTAGCTACAGATTTGCTAGTGATGTATTTTTTTCTCTTGAGATACTTAAGTATACTTCTATTATCCGTTTGTGTTTGATTTTCCCAAGTATGAAAGTGGCTGCAATAAGTAGAACAGCAAACTTATCTTCCTTTGAGAAAATTTATTTTTAACATATTCTTGGTTTAATGTACATACTGATGCTTTTATTGTCTTAGAGTTGCATATTTTTCTTTGATTTATTTGCATTTAACAAATAGACGTTAGCATAATATGTATTGCCAGAATGTGGGAAAGAAAATAACCCCTGAGATTTGTACTGCCTAACATCATCAAGTTGCTATCAGTTTTATATTTGAAATAGTACATTTACTTAAAGCAAGCTGTGGCTTTTAGAAGAGCCTTTTTAAGTTATTACATCATTGCTGCCAGTCAAAGGATTTTCAAGCCAAGCATGATCGGTTGCAACATTTATCTTTTTGGTTAATAAGTACAGTTAGGTCCATAAATATTTGGACAGACAACTTTTTTCTAATTTTGGTTCTGTACATTACCACAATGAATTTTAAATGAAACAACTCAGATGCAGTTGAATTGCAGACTTTCAGCTTTAATTCAGTGGGTTGAACAAAACAATTGCAAAAAATATGAGGCAACTAAAGCATTTTTTGAACACAATCCCTTCATTTCAGGGGCTCAAAAGTAATTGGACAATTGACTCAAAGGCTATTTCATGGGCAGGTGTGGGCAAGTCCGTCGTTATGTCATTATCAATTAAGCAGATAAAAGGCCTTGAGTTGACTTGAGGTGTGGTGCTTGCATGTGGAAGATTTTGCTGTGAACAGACAACATGCGGTCAAAGGAGCTCTCCATGCAGGTGAAAGAAGCCATCCTTAAGCTGCGAAAACAGAAAAAACCCTTTCCGAGAAATTGCTACAATATTACGAGTGGCAAAATCTACAGTTTGGTACATTCTGAGAAAGAAAGCAAGCACTGGTGAACTCAGCAACACAAAAAGACCTGGACATCCACGGAAGACAACAGTGGTGGATGATCACAGAATCATTTCCATGGTAAAGAGAAATCCCTTCATAACAGCCAACCAAGTGAACAACACTCTCCAGGGGTAAGGCGTATCGATATCCAAGTCTACCATAAATAGAAGACTGCATGAAGGTAAATACAGAGGGTGCACTGCAAGGTACAAGCCACTCATAAGCCTCAGGAATAGAAAGGCTAGATTGGACGTTGCTAAAGAACATCTAAAAAAGCCAGCACAGTTCTGGAAAAACATTCTTTGGACAGATGAAACCAAGATCAACCTCTACCAGAATTATGGCAAGAAAAAAGTATGGAGAAGGCGCCGAACAGCTCATTATCCAAAGCATACCACATCATCTGTAAAACACAGTGGAGGCAGTGTGATGGCTTGGGCGTGCATGGCTGCCATTGGCACTGGGACACTAGTGTTCATTGATGATGTGACACAGGACAGAAGCAGCCAAATGAATTCTGAGGTGTTCAGAGACATACTGTCTGCTGAAATCCAGCTAAATGCAGTCAAATTGATTGGGCGGCGTTTCATGATACAGATGGACAATGACCCAAAACATACAGCCAAAGCAACCCAGGAGTTTATTAAAGCAAAGAAGTGGAAAATTCTTGAATGGCCAAGTTAGTCACCTAATCTTAACCCAATTGAGCATACATTTCACTTGTTGAAGACTAAACTTCGGACAGAAAGGCCCACAAACAAACAGCAACTGAAAGCTGCTGCAGTAAAGGCCTGGCAGAGCATTAAAAAGGAGGAAACCCAGCATCTGGTGATGTCCATGAGTTCAAGACTTCAGGCTGTCATTGCCAGCAAAGGGTTTTCAACCAAGTATTAGAAATGAACATTTTATTTCCAGTTATTTAATTTGTCCAATTACTTTTGAGCCCCTGAAATGAAGGGATTGTGTTAAAAAAAATACTTTAGTTGCCTCACATTTTTATGCAATCGTTTTGTTGACCCCACTGAATTAAAGCTAAAAGTCTGCATTTCAGCTGCATCTGAGTTGTTTCATTGAATATTGTACAGAACCAAAATTAGAAAAAAGTTGTCTCTGTCCAAATATTTATGGACCTAACTTATATGTACCAAAATGATATTTAGTTTTTAAAATAATATTACCAATAATTAAACAATATAGAATAAGGAGGATTGAGCAGTGATGGCTATGTTTGATTAACATTAATTCAGGGATATTTAAAGAATGAGAAACAAGTATTATAAAATGATATTTTACTTTGTGACAATGTATAAGAAATAAATGTCTGTTTGTTTAATAATAATAATGATGCATTTGTTTTGTTCTTTGTTCCTGTAATTGAATTTGAAGTGTATTTTACTAGTTGCCTTCCCTGCAAGAGTGGTGCCTGCAAAACAGTTTATGAAACATTGATGACAAATATTTTGCTTCACATTTGAGCCTATGTATTGAAATACCTTACATCAAAAATTATGATATAAATAATGAGATGCAATTGCGAGCAAAAGATGTAGAGTTAAATAGTTCAACTAAGCTCACAAAGAGAAAGTGTCCAACGATTATACAATTAACAGCTATGTGGTAAATTAATGAAATAGAAAACTCTGCTGGATTTTGAGAGTGAATGAGATAATTATGTCAGAGGTAAATTATTTGAAGGCAAGCTATTATAATTAACATTGTGATTCTAAAGCAGAATATTTCAAAATGTATGATAGAATCTTTATACAGTACTTTGTATAGTAAACTGTATACTGTTTTAGATAGAACTATGTCAGCAGGACTGTACAGGAACTTTAGTGGGAAATATTCCACATTCAGTTAAGGCTTCCACTGTATAGTGTCCCTATAAATGTACACTAAAATGTAAAATATTATCTATTTATCAAATTAAGCACAGCTTTTACAAGTTTACATCCCTTGTAATGCTCCACATATGTCAACATACTATTTTGCATAATTATTCCGTAATGTCAAATCATATTTTCTTGGGTGAAGTTTCTTACTTAATTTTAAATTTATTTAACTGTTTGTTTAGAGTGGTATGTACATTGCAGGAATCCATAAAGCAGTCCTTGTTACTATGTGTCAGAAAATACTTTTGCTATATATTCTTATTAGTCTGGGGTCTTTGAGGTGATGTGGTACTGTTGTATTTACCCAGCTTACAAGTACATTATGGCATCTGCCCATTTCATTTGATTGTCCTTTTGAAAGCTATGCATTTGCCAAGTAAATGCTTAGCCTTAAGCACACTGGCCATGTATTCATTGTGAGGAGGTACAGAGACATACCTCATAATGCATATACTCATATGTATCTTGTTTTTGGTTTATGTATTTGGTATAATGGTCAGCACATTTGTTATTTTTTCCAAGCCTTAATAATTTTTTCTTTAAAATTCCTGTATTTTTATTTAAGTCATACTGAGTTAAGTTTTGATTTTCTTTTCTATTTAAGCTTACTATAATAATTTAAAGTTACATTTTCTGCTATTGTAACACCTTATTTTTTGATTACGGGTGCCACCAGCTTAAGATCCAGTTGTTAAGATGCAGCTATCATTGCTAAGATTGTTATTTCTTGAAAGTCGCAGCACATGACATCGTCACAACGTTATTTAAGCAGACCATGGAATTTAGTGGGTATCCAAGATTGTGGATAACTGTGCAAAAATATTTTGAGTTTTGATTAGTTTTTTGTGTTTTGAATTTCTTCAATGATCTTTTGAATTTGAGTTTTGTTTAGCACATTAGGGAATCTTTCTAGATAAGAATTAAAAGTTATGACTTTTCTATTTTCTTGGACTAAGATTTTCACCTTGGTATTTGCTGCCTTCTAAACCCCCTGAGCTTCCTTTTTGCCTGGTACTTTATCTTACATTCCTTTTTCGATCCATTCTTTTTACCAACATATCTGCTTCTATTTTTCATTAGGTAGAAAAAGATTAGACTGTTTATCACTGTAGGCATTTTTCAAATGATTTGGGAATGAATGTATGTTTTAACTAATGTCAGTGCAATGATGTCATTGTAAGTTTCCAGAATCCAATTACATACCTTTCTGCTATGTATGTGAATCCGAATGTTGCAATTGTATTTGTTGCTATCATTATATCAGGTTTGTATTCATTAAATATCTTCTGTTGCTATAGATGTGCCACCATTAGATGTGCAGTATCTAACATCCATTTTGCATCTGATACTGTTTGTTTCAGTTTTTCTCCTTGTGTAAGCCCTGCTTTCGCTGTATTTTCAGAACTGTTGAAGATAACATAGGTTTTTTTTATCATTTGTGTCATGGAGCGTGGTGCCCCAGCAATAACTAAAGAGTCCTTATATGTAAAAAGAAATTTCATTTTCATTGTTTAACTTGTTCTAATATCAACATTACTTTGTCTCTTCTCAGTATTGCTCTTTAATTGACACAGTCGATCTATACACTGAGATGGTGACATGTTGTTAAGGTATAAAATGGAACTATTCACTGATTATAATAAGTCCTAGTCTAAAAAACCATTTTCAACATTTTTACCCTTTGCTTTTGTGTTCTATTGGTGCTCCAGCTGTTTATGTATGGGAATTCAATTTGTCTCTTTGTCATTGTTATATAGCAGCTATTGTTGTTACCTTTGTATATGCATGTATATAACCCAAAGGGATCACTATAATTTAGAGCTGTTTTTCATGTTATGGCAAATGTGAGGAGCTATCAACTAATATATTAACAATTTAAACCATTCCGTTTTCAAATCCAGAAATATTAATTAGTCTTCTTTGCAAATAATTACTTTAATGTATTTCAAATTTGCCAATTTGAAACTTGTATTATGAACAAATTGGTTTGAATATCTCAGTTGGGGTTACCATATTCAATAGAGCTACTCTATGTGCTGAATCCTAGTTTGCCATGTTTGATAATGAGGAAGCTAATGAGGGAGCAGTCTGTGAGATACTTAAGATACAGTAACCATGTGTCAGTTTTTGTCATTTAAATTTCTATACTAATGTGAATTCTGCAAAGTGCTGTAAGCCTGCTGTCAGCATCTTATTCTGGTCAAGTCAGTGCAGGCATTACTTGTAGAACAGTGGGCAAATGACAAGTTTACCATTGATTCTGCACATGCCTGCAACCCAGGAAAGAACAATTTTGATTTGATAGTTGAGTTTCCTTTATTGTAGAATTTATCACCTAGATGGATGTTTTTCTCTGTAGGGTTAGCTGTCAGTTTGATTACCATACACAAAGGGATGTTTTATGCCTCTTGTCATTTAATTTGGCAAATGAAACTTTAAAGATGTGTAAATGTACTGTATGTCTAAGTGTAATTCTATGAAATACATTGTAAAATGTACAAAAGGAATATAGAAAAGGGATTGAGAAACTAATCTGAACTCGCCATTTATTACCTTGAGGTAAAGTGCAAAAATAAAGTAATAAGGAAGTATTTCAACACCACCACAGCACAATCTTCACTTGTTAGGCACAAAATAGCGCAATTTTGCCGTTGTGAATGTGAGTTTATCATTATATGATTGTTTGATCATTTCTGGAATTTTTATCCATATTGTTCTTATTGTTTGCTCTTTTTATTATTATGATGATGACATCAGTACACAGACATTTTTAGGTACAGTTTCTTGGGAATAACCATCTTCTTTATGGTTGCTGTGGTCATTGAGAGTCGTGATTTGAAAATCACACAATACATTTTGTCACCACGCTACACCTATAAAGGATGACTGTGCACAGTAGTATGTTATCTGTTTGTTGGCTCACCTTCAAAAAGAAATTTATGTATTCTTTAATATGAGTTGGGGCAAAATAACAGTGTTAATTCCGGTTTTGTGATTTTCTTTTGATGATCACTTTTCATTAAATCTCTTGCTTTTCTGATTCCAACCTGACTTCGTACTCCTCTTTTGTCCTTCCCATTTTTTTATGCACGATTATTTTGCCTTTCAGTTTTTATTACAACAGTTATGTATTTAGAGGTAGAAGATCTGGATACCAGAAGGGGTAAAGAAGGAGGCAGGTCAGATATGGGCTTACTGTTTCTTCAATGTCATAGCCCTCTGGACTGGAGTGGAAAAATACAAACAGATAAGTTGTGATATCACCTCAAAGTCATTCACTTATGTCTCCTGTACATGGGTCCCAGAAGATTTGCAAAAAGAAAAATGCTCCACTTGTGACCACCATCCATCATAGGAGTGCATTATCACCAAAGTATATTCCCTACCTAATAGTTAATACCTCAATTGAGTGACTTCCCATGTATTTGCCAGTGCTTCTCTCTTTAGAAACAGCATATGTAATTTCTCCGTCCAACACTCTCTGTCTAAAATTTATCAAAGGGTTCCACAGCAAACCATAACCCTGGGTAATATGTAAGATTACGTGAATGAGATCTGGCTAAGTGTGCACAATTTCTGCTACCTTTTATAATAACTTTTGCATTTGTTGCTGCTGTTATAGAAACAATTTATATCCAAAATTCTATAAAGGAAGCTCACAGTCATTCTGTTTGCTTCAGGCCTCATAAACAATAGGGCTTTAAGTGGTTTAATGTGGTAGGTTTGTTTTTGGAATGCCTATTAGGTTGTAATACCATATAATCCTTTAAGGTGTTTCTTTTATTTCAAATATTCCCTTTTAATAGGCAAGTAACATTGAATGAGAGGAATCAAGAGCATTACTCTGTCCCAAGCTGAAATCTGAATAACATTGTTCCATGATTATACAACCTAGTCTGTGTACATTCTCCATGTGTTCACACACCAAGGAATACAGTTTCTCAAAAAAAACTTTGCAGTGGTACAACATATAATAGAACATTATATTAAACTTTGTTTTGTCTGCCATTGATACTACACTTTCCACTTTTTTCTTTTGGAATCTTGTTTCTGTTCAGTGTGCATAATTTTTTTCTTTTTATTCAAATTGGGTATTATTTAATTTTTTTAATTATTTTGAGAAGTATCGCTGTACATGCCACTATTTTGCATATTTTTCTGACAATCCCAAAATCTTGTTTATTCCAATATTACATGGTCTGCTACCACATGATTAGCTTTGTGATAAATGATGTCACCTGTTTGAAGTGGCATAGCATCATGTATAGGTCACCTTTGGGACTCCTACACATGAGAAAATCCCCAAGAATTTCAGAGCAATCATTTTAGAAATGCCAACCTGAAGCAGTATGACATAGGATATCAAATAGCATTACCAACGATCATTAAAATGATTCGCGGGCTAAAGCGACCAACTGTATTCATAGCAATTCTCTCATATATTTCTTTAAGGCATACAAAAGAGCATGTGCATGCTCGAAAATCTGATTTAACTGACATTTGTGGTAAAGTGCACATTATTGCCTCATTTCCGCATCTCTGCCTAGCCAGTAAAATCAAAGTTTGATACACTTTAAATTCTTGTCCCACTCCAAATGCCTACTTTAAAATAAGCGTGTACCATACTTCACAACAATTTCTGTGGAGAATGTAGTTGCTTGTGCTTTTAGCTATGGTGATTTACTAACTGGTATAATAACTGTTTTTCTAATACAAAGTATAGCCCTCATTGTGCGTTTGTTCTGCAGGACTATCTATTTACAGAAACTACTGTCTTTCTAGTATGAATCAGTGAATCACTATTTTACTGTTCTTTGGTGATAAATATCCAAGGGAGTTTTCTAAATAGAAAAAATAATCCTGTGTCAAGTTTAGGAATTCATGAAACAGCACAGGCCACCATTCCACCTGCCCGTGACACAACAAGATATCTGTTGATATTTTGATGGACAATTACGGTATACAGTATGACAATAATACAACACAGACATCATAAAGATTTGGGCCAGCCACCCGTATATTGTTTTCCTGGCTGCAAAAGTTTTTTAAGCACAATGTGTATAGAACAGAGTCCACAATAGGACTGATCACAATAGACCAAGATGGAGGCTTTTAAAGGCCCGTAGAGGAAATGACGTCATCAAAAGGGCCGGAACCAGAGGTGACATTAGCAAAGGAGCTGGCCCCTTTTCTGACGTCACTTCCGAAGCCAGCCCTTTTGCTGATGTCACTTCCGAAGCCGGCCCCTTTGCTGACGTCACTTCCGAAGGGGCCGGCTCCTGAAGTGATGTCTTCTGAGGCGCCGGAATCTTGCAGGATTTCCTGGGAAAGGTCTGAAGCGAACTGAGAAAGACAGTCAGCGCACTCCGCCACCTCCTGGTCGGATGTTTTATTACAATTACTCAGACCCTTTAGCTGCCTCCTACTTGCTCGTGTGTGACAACAGCTTATTGAAGGCAACTGCAGTTTTGAGAGAGAATGGAATCAGAAGATGGCATACACAAGTCAGAATTTGTACAGCGTTTATATACAAGTTTCCTTTTGTCTTAGAATAACTGAGACTGTGTTTCACCTAGCCTTGTAGAGGAAGTGTCCACTTCCACTTGAAACTATAAATTTAAATGTAGGTGACTTAATATTGGAGTGGATGTGAAAAATTATTTTAGTTAATTAAGAGTCCAAGAAAACCCGTATTGGGCGATTTGTTAGTTACTTAAGTGAAGGGTGAGCTGACTGTACTGTAGTTAATAAGTTATCAGTAATGATGGACAAATTTGCACCCTGGTATCTTCCAGTTTAAAATTGCTGCAACCTTAAACTTAAACTTATTTTCACAAAATTTCTGACTTGAGAATAATCTATGATGGTCTGTGGCATTTGCATTCTTCCAGTTTTAGAAATAAACTATTCCTTAGAAGCTCCTCCTCAGCATGTTGTTTCTAAAACTAAAACTAAAACACATGTTCTCAAAACATTGTGAAAAATATCACAAGGTCTAAAAAATAAGTAATGGGTAAGACAAGTCGTATAGCATGACCTACTATTCATAGTGCCCAGTGGTGGTATTAAAAACTGTCATCCATTCCTCACTTATACACTTCATAAACTGAGTTTGGTAAAAATAGCAGACCCAGTGAATTAATGTAATAATGCCAAAATGAATGGAGAAGAATATTTCTTTAATTTTAAATTTGCTTATCTCACAGTAGTCAATGTACATATGAAGTGTATTTTTTGTCTCACACCAATTGAACAGTTTAATAAACCTATTTTTAAGATTTTCTTTTATGTAGTTCTCCAATACTAAGGATTCTGGCTTGGACAAAGCATAAACCTTGCTTTTGAGTAGTGGCTCGCCTGGTGATATGTATGTAACTGTATAGTGATAATTTTAAACATATATGTTAACTAATGGTTGTGAGTCATGGATGTTATCCAGTGACCTAACACGAAAACTAGACTCCTTTGATACTGTGTCTTTTTAGAGAATCTTTGGGTACTGCTGATTTGACTTTGTATAGCATGACCAGTTACTTATGGAGTCCTGAATGAGGCATATTACCTACATTGTGAGGGAGCATCATTTACGGCACTATGGCCATGTGGTGCGATTCCCTGAGGGTAATCCAGCTTGCAGAATCCTCATTGTTGGGGACCTGAGTGGCTGGACCAGGCCAAGCGGACGCCCTGGTAACACCTGGCTGCGGCAGATAGAGGGTCATTTCTGGAGGGTGGTACTGGACCGTGTGTCTGTATTGGGGGCTGCCAACCAGAATCCCGAGCTGTTTTGTCATGTGGTGGGTGCGGCAATGCACTATACCAGTGCATGCGCCCCAACCTGACCTGACCTGTTAACTGAAAACTTCCTTCATACTGAAAAGGCAATTCCTACTCTTCCTACAATTCCTACTCTTCTACAAAAAAACAACAGGTGGTATTATTTCCAGTAAAGAATTTTTGAAGAAAAGAAAGCCTCATGATCCCGAAAAAGTAAAAAACAAAGTAACACTCCGACAATACCTGTGAGCCCTAATTACTTGTTGGTCACTGTTGCTGCATCTTGACGGCTGCCAAGTCTGGCAACTGTAGGGCATGCAGATGTGGTCTTCTTGGTGATAGATAAGTTACAGTGCAACCTCAGAATCATTCACCTATATCTCCTATAAATCATTCTCTCCTTGCAGATATGACATGGTCATATAATAGGCAATATAACAGTCTAGAGCATATGTGCACTACGTTAGCATTAGCAGGCCCAGCAGATACTTCCACAGTCCACTTTAAAAGTCCCTTTTAGGCACAAAGTGTTCCCCTATGTATTAGTTTCTAGTGATTTTTTTTTATGATGACATATTCTTTACCTTATTCCTTTTGGTTCTGTTAACAAGTCTGTCAACTTCTTATGCCAAATGTGAGTTCTCTGATCTTTGTCTTTCAGTCATTTCCAGATTTGTCATCATCTTCCTCATCCTTGTTTGCTACTGTAGGTCTTGGTAACTATTTTAGATATTTTATTTAAGCCAGAAAACTTTGAGGCAAGAGAGGAGGAAGTCAATTAACTTTTAGAGCAGACCTATAGAAGGTCTTTGGCTCACCATCAAATCACAGTAGAGGCCAAATTGTTCCATGCTGAAAGGCGAGCAAAGAGTGTGTTCATTTTGTTTATAATAAAGCGGAACATATCACTGCACTCTTGCTTTGTTATATGTTATTTTCACCTCTTCCTCAGACCCTTCTCAAACATGTGAGTGGAACTCTAACTGTCTTTTTTGATGCAGTGGTGAGCCTCTTGGTCATGTCAGGATGCTCAGTGCCACCTGAAGCAGAAGAAGTAGACTAACCCTTGGACTCTATATGAGAAAAGTCTGAAGATATGTCTTGTGTTCCACATCTCCTGCCAACTATCAGAGAGTCAGGAAGTGCAAACTGATGAGAGGTTCATCCAAGCTGGAAGAAATGTTTTTCTTTGCAAGAGACAAGCATGTTTTCTTTTCACTACTTAATATTTCACAAAAAGCCAGAAAGTTGGTTTAATTTGCTGAGAAGTTGCTTTAAAAAATCAGTGTGCATTTAAAAATCATCCAGTAACTATCAATTTTTTTTAATTACAGACAAAATTAAAGTTCATAACACACTAGCATGTCCATTGGACATGGAGTCTCTTTTACAATCAATGGGTATTTAGTGTTTGTATGCCTTTTACGCCTGAGCCGTTTTTGCTACCTTGGGGATTCTGCGATCTATTGTTTTCTAAATATTTATCTTAATCAATAAATTCAACACGAATGTTGCTTATATTTTTGTTGTTTTTGTTTAGAAGATCCGAAAAAATACTCAGACAGGCAATAGTCTCGAGGTGCCAGATGTGATTGTCAAAGGAGAATATACATCTGTAGATATCCAATTAAAACATATATAGTGAATAGCAGTGAAATTCTGCACTGCAAAGGCAACATCCACAGGGCTTCTTCCTAAAACACATGCCCTGAAATTACTCTAGTCTGTACATTTTAATCCACTGCCTGGGTTTCAGGAAAGAGAAAAAAATACTGAACAAAAGACCTGACACTGAGAGAAAATAAAAAAAATTAAAGTTGTTGTATTCTTTCGGGACCTCAGTTTCACAAGGTTATTAAAGCTTAATAATTAATTTGCAGTTGTAATGAGCGTTGCAACAGTGGAGACAAACAGAAACACATACACACATATAGACCACAGCAGTTTCTGGGCTCCACATCATTTTAACGATTGCATCACTATATAACATAACATCAATACCTCAGATAAGCAGTGTTTGCATTTTCAATTAGTCAAAAATGTTACATTTCTTTAGTCATTTGTTTAGACATGCAGTATGAAAATGGATGTTGAAAAGCCTCCTTTGTGCTTCTACTTTTATTGTCCGACAGATCTGTTGATTGTGGTGTTTTGAGTGCTGAAATCTGCATCTCCTGTTGCTCTTTGTTATCAGTGCTCTTAATGGCAATCCTTTTGACAGAGTGTGACACAATGGAGAGAACACACAGCACCTGTGACAACATATTATGTTTACCATTTGTCCGTTGATGCTGTCGAATGACAATGTATAATCTGATGCTACATAAACGCTTTTCCTTTGCATCAGGTTATGTTTATTTTTAAAATGTGCAATGTAGCACACATTTTATATGTCTGATAAGGCTTTATTAGGACTCAACTGTAGGCGGTTTATCATAAATAGAAGGTTGCTCTCTGACATATCAACTTCACAAGAGAAACTCTGATCTTTGCAGTTCGAGAACATCACCCCCTACTTTCAGTGCCAACTTCATTGGTTTAGAAATGTGACACTCAGTGACCCATCTAATCGTTGCCACCCAGTTTTAAGAAAAATGCACTCATGGTTGAAGCAAACAAAATTTGAAGCAAACAACTTGCACAGGTGTCCCAACTTCTGTTGGTTACTTAAAGCAGAGTTGGAACAGACTGTGTTACTACACTCTCTGAAAGTAGTACTTAGACAATATTACACTGTAGAAAATTGTAAATTCCAGTGATAATGGCAAGAAAACGGCAATTGACAAATTAATTGAGACAGAGCTTTATTACCCTTAAAAGTATAGGCCTTATACCTTGTGGCGGGCAGCCGGTTCCCATGCCCGGCCGGGATGCCCCTTCTACTTATGTTCCAGGGGAGCATCCATGGGCTCCTCAGTAACTCCCCCGGGATGCTTGGTGGCAGCCTCCCTGGTTGATGATGGTGCTTCAGTTTCCCGCAGGGTTCCATGAGAGATGGACTTCTCCACAACCCTGTGGGAATCTGGGGTGGCTGCCAGGTAATGCTGCATGGATCCCGAAGCCAACATGGACATCTCTACAGCCCCAACTGGAAGTGCAGTAAGCAACAGGTGATCAAGCACCTGGAGCACTTCCGGGTGGGCTATAAAAAGGGTCAGCATTCACCACTCAGGAGCCAGAATCAGGAGGAAGAGGACGAGGTTGCCTGGGAGGAGTGGTGGTGCCAAGGTGGAGGATTGTGTATTGTGGGTTAAGTGCTTTGGGACTGTGTTGTGGCTGGGGTGTTCACGGGGAAGACGTGCCCTCCAGCTGAAGAAAATAAAAGTCTTGTTTGGATTTTACACGTGTCTCTGTGTCAATCTGTGCTGGGTTGGGCGCAATGTAACGCCTTTCTCACAGCCTATTTAGAGAATCTGCATAATAATCAAAGTGTCAGTGAGCACAGTTTCCTACACAATCCAAGGCAATTTGAAACTGGAAGAAACTGTGATAGGAAGAGATTTGGCACACCCAAAGTTACAACCCAGTCAGAATACAACATTCTGAGGGTCACCAGCTTGTGTGATAGACACCTCACAGCTCAACAGCTTCAAGCACAGCTTAATAGTGTTTGAAAAAAGCAAGTCTCAGTTTCTGCTATGAAGAGGAGACTGTGTGCTGCAGGTTTGACAGAGTGAGTGACAGTAAGAAAGCCATTCTTTACTGAACAAAATAAGGCCTTGAAATACTGGCTAGGGACTACAGCAGACCAGAAGAAAGTCTTATGGACCAATAAATCAAAAATTTGAAATCTTTGGTTCACTACACAGGGTATTTGTAGGCCGTTGAGTTGGTGAAAGGATGGCTTCTCAGTGTGTGACCCTAACTGTCAAACATGGAGATGGAATTGTGATGGTCTGAGGTTCTTTTGCTGGAGGCAGAGTTGGTGACTTACACAGAGTGACTGGCGTTCAAAAGGTTTACCACCATTTGGCTGTTATATCAGCAAAAGGTGGCTATTTTGATTAATCAAAAATCTGAATAAAATTTTGTACACTTTGTGATAAAGGTGCTATACAGCGCCTGACCCGACACAGATTGACACGGAGGCACAAATAAAATAAAACAACTATTTATTTTTCTTCACCTGTGGGGCATGTCTTCCCCGTGAACCCCACAGGCAATACACAGTCCCAATAACAGCACCAACACCAAACAACACTCTTACTCTTCTCTACCACTCCTCCCTGGCAACCTCATCCTCCTTCTCCCGATCCTGGCTCTTGGAGTGGTGGCTGCTGGTCCCTTTTATAGTTCACGCGGAAGTGCTCCAGGTGCTTGTTTGCTATGTTCCAGCTGCACTTCCGGGTGTGGTGAAACGTTGCCCACAGGGCCTCAGAAGTCCCAGCTGCAGCACGCCCTGGTGGTGCCTGTGGGACCCAACAGGGCTGCACCCAACCGAGGGGGGTGGCCATCTGGCGTCCAGGGGGAGGTATTGCACTGTCCAGGGCTGCTCCCCCTGAAGATACGGGGCTCAGCGGCACATCCCGCGAGGGTTGGTCTTCTCCAGGACGGGGAGATGGCGTCATCCGGTTCACGGGCCTGTCCTGTGGAGGCAAAACTGCACAATCTGGAGGAGTTGTCCCGACGTCCGCGTCTTTTGGACGTCCTCCAGGGACAACCCCTCCAGCCGTGACCACAGCCGCCGCATTCATAGCAACGCCACTCCCCTTTAATCCAAATCCTGCGGATGTGGAAGCAGGATGGGAATTCCTGTCCCGACGTCCGTTCAGCTGAAGGCTTGTGTCATCTCTGCCCCTTCACAGCGCAGCTTTCCACTGCCTTAGAGCAGACGGGCTCAAGCTGCGTACTTCTTTCAGGACCTCCTTTTTTTCTGTGGTTCCCTGACGGTCTGGGTCCACTTATGGGAAGAAGGGACAACCCTTATCGTCTGCACCCCCTTTGACACCTGCGATACCGGCGCCGACAGTTGGGGCAAGGTTGTTTGGCAGCCGATTTCCACCAGCTGCCTTCCTGCACACTCCCCTGCTGCGCTGTCGGTCATCGTGGCTACGTCTTTTGCAGGAGGTGTGGGTGCTGGGCAAGCTGGACTGATCACTGCTGCCGCTGTTGCATTCCGCCCTTCCCTTTCATGTACAGCACAGGCGCAACTCACCTGTACCGCTGTGTCCTGCAGGCTGGAGGAACTCACGCTGCGCTGCTATAGCCACTTGGTGATGGCTCCCTAAGGCGTGCCAAGCTTCTTTTCCAATCCTGCCTTCGTCTCCTGCAGGACCTGAAAAACTTGAGCCAGGGACTTCAGGGGTAGGAGGACTGCCTCCACCTCCTGTGCAGCCTGGAAGAAATTAGTTTCACCAGTCGCAGAGAACAAGTGCTTCCTCTGCAGGCGCCTCCAGGATGTCTCTGGGAGCGGGGTGGAGGTTCGTCACCCCCGTCTGCAAACCATTGTCGGCGGGAAACCGACACACCCCCTCCACTCCCTTACCTGCTACAGGGAGGAGTCCCTGTTCCTCCGTGAGAAACACTGCGCTGTGGAGATCGTCCAGGCCTTCGTCCTCCGAAGGATGTCCGAGGCCGAAGAAAACACCCAAGTCGGCCTCACTCTCCCCAGAGCTTGCTCCGCCGACCCGCCACAGACACGTCCTCCGGCCACCAACGGGTATCCCACCTCTAGGAGGTAGGTACATGAAAAGGGAGAGAAACATTCTCTGGGCCCATCACCTACCTCCTGCTGCAACCCGTGGTGCCGGCCAGCGTGCCGACCTTTGAGTATGCCTGGATCTTTTCTTCCCCATCAGCTCAGCGTCCTTTGGGGCTTCTTGGTGGTTATCTCGTGGCTCCCTGCCACGTGTGCGTGCTTTGGTGCGCTGCCTCGGAGCCACGCCTTCTGTGCCGCTGTGCTGCCTGCGTATCTCACGCTAATGTTCTGGGTCGTCACACAAATTTTATGCAGATCCCGGCCCAAAAAGACGGACCGGAATCCTGCCGGCTACGCCAGTGTGATAAAGGCGCTATATAGCGCCCGACCCGACACAGATTGGACATGGGAGGCACGTGTAAAATAAAACAAGTATTTATTTTTTCTTCACCTGTGGGGCACGTCTTCCCCGTGAACCCCATAGGCAATACACAGTCCCAAACACACACTAGTTACACCAAGCACTTTCCTTCTCTCTTCTTTGGCACCACCACTACTCCCAGGCAACCTTGTCCACCTCCACCTGACTTTGGCCGCTGAGTGGTGGTCGCTGGCTCCCTTTTATTGGGTACCTGGAAGTGCTCCATGTGTTTGATTGGCGACATCCGCCTGCACTTCCAAGTAAGGTGAAACCAGTGCCCAAAAGGGGCCAGCAGGTCCTGTTGCAGCACCCCTTGGTGGCGCCTGTGGAACCCCACGGAGCTGCACAGAACTCCAACCCCCATGCAGCCCTGGGGGAGTTCGAGGCACTGCTGCAACCCAGGGAGGCCGCCATCTAGCATCCGGGGGGGATACTGGGCTTCTCACCCCGTCCCCCTGGCAGATGTGGTAAAGGGGCGTCCCGGCCAGGCATGGGCCCCAGCCATCCATAACTTATTTACTTATTTTTTAGTTACTGTTATTTATTTGTTCTTTGCCTTGATTTCATGAAACATTAAGGCATTAAACCTTGTACATTTCTTTAAAAACTGACGTGTTCTAAAACCTTTTACCAGTAGTATATATCATTTGTCTGGCTTCACGAAAACTACTTGTAGACAGGCACTGTCAGATTTACTAAAAGAGCAAAAAACAAAACCAAGGGATAAACTAATTTGATAGACATTAAATAGGTAAAGATTCAAATAACCATTACAGTGAGCATGAGCAGGAATTGTCCAATTAATTTGGAAAATGAGTATTACTTTTGAATGAAAAGTGCACACATTGGACATACTTCTTTCACCACTGTCAACATATTGAACTCCACTTATAGTAAAGTGCTAGGTACATTGTAATTGAAGTGTGTACCATATATGTTTTACTTTTCAGAGATGCAAAAATACACAGTATAGAAAAGGTATTTCTTCCAGTAATATCAAGATGACAATACTTTATAGGGAAAAGGTTACCATCACATTTTTTGTTAGTACAAAATTGAACTAGTGTTTGAAAAAAAGGTTTTCTAGAAATTTTTACTTTAAAACATTCCTACTATACAATATACTAATACTGCAAAATTAGGATTCATGTTTTACAAAAATAATACAAGTTGTATGATTTATCCTGAAAAGGTTGCCTACATGCAAAGATGTAAATAAGTTATCAGAGCATTAAAGACGCTAATGGGAAATCAGAGGCAAAATCAGAATACCTGGCGATGTAAAAATATTAATTATGAAGTCAAAAAGATAAGCTAGTGGTTCCAGTAGAAACTTCTTATAATTACTTGTAACTGTTGTGAAATAATCAACCTTGACACACACACAAAGGTTTGGCGCAGCCACCCGTATATTATCCCTGGCTGCAAAAGGGTATGAAAAGACACACTGAAGTGTATAGATTAGAGTCCAAGATTAAACTGAGGTATACTGATGTTGTCCAGTCTTTTAAAGCAGGGAATGAGAAGTGATGTCATCGAGGTCCGAAACCGGAAGTGAGGTTGCTGTTGGGGCCAGAACTGGAAGTGATGTCATCTTTGGAGCAGAATCGGAAGTGACATCATTCTTGGGCCCAGAACCGGAAGTAGTGTCATCAGGGTTTCCTCAGGCAGAATTTCCCATATTTGGTCTGCAGAAACAACAGAGGAAGGTTTAGTGCACCCCGCCACCCCCTGGCCTGGCGGGGAATTACCTTCATTTGATCCATTCAGCTTCCTCCTATGCACACATGTGTGATACATAAAGTGGGTATTTCATAGAAAGTCCTATACTAAGATGTCAGAAGGTGTGCACTACCATCTTACATAAGCAGGATGAATTTCACAGTACTTTGTATAATGTGATAATCAAAGGATATAGATATTGCAAATAATATGACTATGACTATGTATTGATCATTTCAAAATACTGTTGACTGTGCCACCACAAGAAACAAGGTGCTATTGCAGGAATAACAGGAAAAATGTTTAAACATTCTAAAAAACAAAATGTGCAAGCACATCTTCTAGGGATTGATAAACCTAGATTATAACAAAATCGGTCTATTTTGTTCTGAAATTCAAGCTTCTAATGAGGAAACTGTCAGATCCTAATGGATTACCTTCGTCTTCACTTTGTAAAACAGTACAAAATGCTTTCTTAGTTGTCAGTGATTTTTTTTACCATCTTTCTTTACAGTTTTTTTTTTTTTACTGTTTCCCAAATAAAAATAATGGTCAGGTGGATCAGCTTTTTGTCGGTTATTTTTAATACTTTAGAATAAATATTGTTTGTTGCCAGAGATTAGGTCGACTGCTAAGGAATATTCATTTAACACATACAAATCTATTTTTTTAAATGTTCTGGAATGGTCTAAAGAAGGTTACTGTACTGATATTATTGCTTCTTTTCCAGTAACACCAGTAAAATAAACAGGAAGTCTAAGGACTCAAACATTCTGACTCTAGGTAATTTTCCATTATAGTTAAGAATTCGAAATGATTGTGTAGTAAATGTATTGTGTCAAACCAAAATGACGAATATTTGCATACTTACCATATGGAAGCTATGGAGAAAATTAATTCAGTGCTAATTGTTTATTTTGCTGTTTTTTATACTCTTGATTAAGGTCCTTTTTTTTTTTTGGCTGTGTTTCACAATGTGTAGGATGTCCATCTTTTCCAGCTTCTTCAACATGCTCTGCTTTATTACAATTTACGTTGAATAATGTGCTTGCACTTCATCTTGATCCACTATATATGTTACTGCATTTGGAATATAAAAATGTATTGCACAAAACAAAATAAGTCCAAACAAAAAAAATAATTAAAACAAAAAAAATTAAGAAAGAGAAGTAACGCTTATTGTCTGGATGAAGGAACAAACCGAAAACTGGTGACTTTGTATCCAGAGTTACTTTCAGGCTTTCAGGGCTGGAACCAGAAGGCTCTTCGTTCATAGGTTCTACAGCGGGAGTGACATCATCAGAAGGGCCAGGACCAGAAGTGACATAATCAGTACCAGGCGGAATTTCCCATGAATGGTCTGCAGGAAAGTGAGAAAAAAGGTCAGCGCAGTCCGCCACCCCTTGGTCTGGCATGGAATTACTCTCATTTAGACCTTTTAGCTTCCTCCCATGTGCACGTGTCTGACAAAAGATAAATGTCTTTGTCAGTCAGTCATTCAGTCATTATTCAACCCGCTATATCCTAACACAGGGTCACGGGGGTCTGCTGGAGCCAATTCCAGCCAACACAGGGTGCAAGGCAGGAACGAACCCCAGGCAGGGTGCCAGCCCACTGCAGTAAATGTCTTTAATGATGTTAAACAAACAATGATGTTAAACAAAAAAGCAATAGTAGAAAGGCAATCCAGGTACTCCAAAACTTGATGCAGTGTGCCTTGTCTGAGTATTAAAGTCCAGTTTAAGCCAGCGAAGAGGTACATCAGTGCTGCAGGACAAACTTGAAAAACTGTAGACTGAGAAGGTAAGAGGAGTTTCTTTGATTCCTATTAATATGTTGTTTGCTGTTACACAAAAGTCAGTCATACTTTTAATCAGTAGCATTACCATCAATAGAAGGATCTGTATTTTAGATATTATTTTCAATCCAGGTGTATTGTATAAATAGAACATTTTTTAGAAGCCCAAATCATATTCATTAAACTTTCAGTTATCTGGCAGTAGCTAAATAGGACTGCGGTTAAAAAAAAACTGTGCTTACAAAACTGTGGTTGAAAAAAATGATAATGAACTATGACTTTGACAAAAAGTAAGTTGTGTATGATGACCATTTTATTTGTCTTTTGTGCATTTTAATGTTTACTCTTCAGCTAAGGACCTTATATTTATATGTGTCATTTTATTTTACTGCAGGTGTTTTAATTTTTAATAATCCTGCACTACAAAGGCTACACCCTCAGTGCTTCTTTCTAAACACCTTCCCCCTAATTTCTCCAGTCCATGCATTTTAAACCTCCGCCGGCAAGAGAAAAAGACACTGAACAAAAGGCTTGACACTGAGAGAAAATTAAAAAGCTACAATTGCTGTTATCCATTCAGGAGCACAGTAACACACCATCTGTCTGCTACAATATCTTTCTATCATTTTAACTATTGCATCACTATATAACATAAGAGCAAGTAGTCTTTACATGAGCATTGTGGTCTTTGGACATCATGTTAAAATGCTACAGCTGTTTTGTCATGGCACGTTTGCATTTTCAATTACACAGTAATGTTAAATTTTTGTAGTTATTTGTGTTTAGATGTGCAGTCAGAAGGGGGATGTTGTGCAGCCTGCACATCTCTGCATCTACTTGTGTTATTAGGCAGATTTCTTGATTCAGGTGTGTTGAGTACCAAAATCTTAATCTCATTCTCCTTCATATTAATGAACCCCCATTCTGTTGTCCTCTTAATTGTGCTAACTTTCTTGCTCATTAAGAACTGTTCTATCAAGTAAAACTTTTAATACACTAATTTCATCTTATTAAAAAACTTGCTTATTGAATATCCACCACTGGTTATTTACATATTCATTTGTCCATTTCCACTGCGGGCGGCATAGTGGCGCAGTGGTAGTTCTGCTGCCTCGCAGTTAGGAGACCCGGGTTCGCTTTCCGGGTCCTCCCTATGTGGAGTTTGCATGTTCTCCCCGTGTCTACGTGGGTTTTCTCCAGGCGCTCCGGTTTCCTCCCACAGTCCAAAGACATGCAGATTAGGTAGATTGGCGATTCTAAATTGGCCCTAGTATGTGCTTGGTGTGTTTGTGTGTGTCCTGTGGTGGGTTGGCACCCTGCCCAGGATTGGTTCCTACCTTGTGCCCTGTGTTGGCTGGGATTGGCTCCAGCAGACCCCCGTGACCCTGTGTTCAGATTCAACGGGTTGGAAAATGGATGGATGGCATTTCCACTGCCTCTTGTACCTGATAGCATTCCCGTGCTAGATGCTTGTCCACATACTGCAGTGCTTTATCGCTTTGAAGTCAGCTGTGTAACTGTACTTAAAATAATTGCTTTCATGAACTCTCGTATTTTCTTGCTTTCTACTAGTGGTAACACTTACCGTAGATCCCGGAATACAAGCTGACCCGGTATATTAGCCGATCCCCTTCTCTACCAACTAAATTACACGTATTTGCCGATGACCGGTATTTAAGCCGACCCCCTTCTCCAAGCAAAATTTTCTAAATTTCCTTAAAAGTGTCTCTTCGGGTATATTTATAATGTTTATCGGCGAGAATTTGAGACTGCCGGCATTTTTGATGGAAACTAGGAAGTGATTGCGGAGAAGTTTGGTAAATTGGAACCTTTGTGTTGAAACTATATACGCAAATATGGTACATCGGCGGGTGGATTTCCGGAGACTTGTTATAAATTTGATTAACTTAAATACGCAATACAGTGGACCCTTGACTTACGAACTTAATTCGTTCGCAAAGGCTAACCCATAATGCGTTCCAAACCTCCCACTACAACACTTACTTAACCTTTTCATAATAAAAAACACCAATATTTTTTCTAATGTACTAACCAAAAAGTTATAAAAAGTGCCTAGCCTACTTCGATTAGGCTAGGAGCATGGCGGCGCGCAGCGGCTCAGGGCTCTCGTTTTCAGTGCACTTTTTTGTTGTTTTTGTACTTTTTTTTTGTCCTTGTTTGTGCACGATCGGTTCGGCGAACATCCGCTACACCATTCAGAACCTTATAGACATCGGTGTCCAGAGTCAGACATCTGTTTTGAGTGTTTTTCATCACACGCACAACATCCCAGACAACATAGCAAGACCAGCGGGCTCTCCGTGGTTTGTTGTCGGGTCTAGGAGACGACACAGACGGAGGAGGGAAAGAAAGCAGAAGCAGGGCCGCAGATACGGCGTTATGCTAAGGCTAAAAAACAACCATACAAGCCCTATACAGAACTTTTTTCTGCACTGAAGGAGCTGCTGTTAATCTCATTGTAGATGCGTATAGTGACAGTAAAAGGCATTCTATTCTAGAAACAATTTCATACTGTACTCACCATTTAATTTGACATCTTTGGGCTGCAGGAAGGGAGGAGGAGGAGATATTTCCACACAATGTCCATCTTCGTTTCGAAATTACATCCACAAACACATGTATCTGGGCTCCGACTTACGCTTACTAACGCTCTCGGTTGTTTGTTTACAATCGCGCAAGCGGATACACGTGACCGCATCCGTTTCGTAACGCAAGATGTGGATTGTAAATCAAAATAAAAAATTTTATTTTAAACTTCCCGATAATTTATTATAAATTTTATTAATAAAATCAACAACTAAAACACTTTTTTGAATAAATTCATTATTTAATTTAAAGTACCGGCATGCAAAGTTACTTCTTCATCTGAAAGATGGCTCTGTGGTTTCGTCATTATTTACTTCCGTATTCATCGGCAAAACCGGCATTGCGCTGGAAATCTTGAATCTGAAATGATACTCGTTGTATAAACCGAACCCCAAACTCCAAGCTAAAAATCTAGGACGAAATTCTCGGCTTGTATTCCGGGATCTACGGTAACTGTATTAATGCTCTATGACACTCTACTAGCTGTGCTGCCCATGTACGATGGGTTGAAATCTAAGTAATCAAACATGCACATGCAATACATATGTCTCTGTTATATGCCATTTTTGTAAGGTTTGTAAAAACTGTATTAATGTTTGTGATGTGCCATCTATTGGAATGACAGAGAAACAGCAGGCGGACAGACACACAGACTTTTATTCTTTTATTAAGGTGGATATGACTTAATTTCTTCCCACTAAGGATTTGCTGTTACTGTTAAACTATTCAACACTCCAACACTTATTATTTACTTTCAGACTTGCTGGTTTCAGCTACCACCTTCTGTCCTGCCTCGCAGATGCTAGTATTGAACACAAATGAAAAGAACAAGTGAAAGTAACAAGTAACTTTTCCAAATGCTTCCCCAAACACTCAGTTTCTTTGCTCGCCTGCAGGCAAAAAGATAAATAAATAGAAAAAAACTTCTAAAGGGTAATAGCTTTCAAGAATCACAAACAGTTCTTATGAGCAAAATTTGTATTTTAATTAACTGTTACTCAGCAATAACACAGCACACTCCACAGGTTTTCTTCTAGTTCAGCTCTTAAGGATAATGTCAACGCATTAGTACATTTCAGTCATCAGAGAGTGCATGACTAAGTGATGTTGTACAAGTCACTCATGGTGAAAACAGAGCAAAGACAAAAAGCAAACCTCTTAAATTACTGGCCAATTTACATCCATAGCTTCCTTTGCAGGGTGTCCTTGCTCAGCCTTAGAGATATGGTGAATAACATAAAGTTTTCGTAGGATCACAAAGTAGAGCCTTTGCTCCTCTGCACGGAAAGATGACAGTTAAAATGGTTCGGGCATCTGATTGGAATGCTTAATGGATGCCTCCTTGCAGAGATGTTTATGGCCTGTTCAACTGGGAGGAGATTTCAGGGAAGATTCAGGACATGCAAGAGAGATTACATCTCCCATCTGACCTGGGAACCCATCAGTTTCTCATACTTTTTAGCCTGCTCTCTAGAGATGACATTGGATTTATAGAGTTGAATTGTTGAGTTAAGAAACCTCATATGTACCTAGACCAGACAGGGATGAATCTGTAATAGCACTGTCAAAGCTAAAGCAACCTGCTGAGCCCTTTGAGCTCATCAGGAGGAATTCCTAAGTTGTAAGTATTGTAACCACTACAGGATTCTCTGAATGCTAAGACACTTCACACTAAAACGTTTTAAGCGTGACAGCTATAATTTTTTTTACTTCCTTTTCTTTAATCACCATGCTTGTGTAACTCTTCAGATGTCTGTAATACTTACTTCTTTCATGTCTGGGTATTTTGAATAGGCTGTTGATGAGCAAGATCCTTCTTAGCTAAACCTGGAATTAAACAAATGTTTTGCACATACTGTAGCTGGACAGCAGTCTTTATGGAGTGAATTTTTCTGGAAAGATTGGATCTGTACACATGATGATAATGGCCCTATAAACCTATGAAGAGAGACAGATAATACGTAGTGCTTCTGCGTTTTTGAAAGACCTGCATCTGGTGCATTCCTCTGTGGCAAGAAAATACAATATGATATCTGGAGCTCCCTGAAAACATTAGCAAGTTCATCTGTCCAAGTCATGAATAATCTAAATTAGTTTATTGGATAATGATGGGAAGAGTAGTACATATTTCAGTAAAACATAATTAAAATACGATATATGATATAACTTGTATGTAAAATATCATTTATATATTATAAGAAGATATTATTCATTTTCATTATCATCTTAGTTTTTTATTAATAAGTGAATAGCAAACATATAGAATTGTGGGTTGTATTCAAATTGCCCATAGCCTCAAATTTCATGGATTATAAATTAAAATTAAACTCATTGAAAGAGGCCAACAGCTCATCAACTTGGATTATTTTTGCAAAGTAAACCTCAAAAAACCATGTAACAGAGTTTTGTTTTTTTTTGCTAAATGTTACTCAATATTTAACACACCTAAACAGAGTGAAACTAGAGGGGAACCTGTGACCAACTGTGCTTTCTGCATTTAGCCGCCTGTCTAATTAAAATGCTGACTGAGATTTTATCTTTTGTTTTCCAATAGACAGCCGAACTGTATGAAAAGATCCATTGAGCGCCTAATCAAGAATGTCTAGTTTGTGAGTCAGCTTCGCAATTATTTATAGAAAATGTGCTGCAGATAGAGAAAATTGCAGGAAAAGATTTTCATTTTAGAGGCCTCTCTTTTAAATGTGCTTTTTAAGGTTACAATGATAATTCACAAAAAAGAAATTAAAACTTGTACTTCAGAGTATAAGATCAAAGTTTCACATCATTTACCAGCCAGGACCCTGAGCTGTGCTTTTAAAATTGAAAGAACAGTATCTGTGTAAGTTAAGCTGTACTTGAGGTGATTGTGTTCACAAGGCCCCATATCTATAAAATCTTGAGTGATGAAAATGATTGTGTGTGTTGCACAGGGAGACTTATGCCACCCAAGCAATAATCTCATTTTATGGATTAAAATATAGCATTTGACAGTTAAGTATATTACTCGCCCCCGGGACAACAAAGGCAGCCCTTGCCAAGTCATGAAGCAGCAGCAGAGCTGCAAACTTTGCTGGCAGAACCACCGTGTTAATGACGTACTGACACAGTTTCCATCTGAGAGAGATGTGAAGCCCGCCCACTCTTGATTACATAAACAGGGTGATCCTGGCTTGGTGAGAAAGTGTTGAGGAGGTGGAACACTCAATGGCAAGGTTTAGGAAACCCAGATTCTTCTCTGCCTTTTAGGACGCAAAGTTCTGAGGGGGAACTAGCATGACTGCAAACAGCTTGCAGCTATTTGGAGTTGAAGCTTTCTCTGTGGGGGTGGGAGACAATCTGGTGCACAATTAGTAAGAACAAAAATAGGAGCGGGAGGTATTACTGATACTCCCCATAGTTAGCTGTGGGCAAACCAAGAACAAAAGACTGAATACTCACAATAAAAAAATCTCAGAGGAGGATGGTACTCACGATGATAAGCAGAGGCAGAGGATTCAGTAGTTTTCATGCAAGATGATAAAGCGAACTAAAGTTACTTCAGTGGATATAAAATGCTAGACAACTAAATGGTCAGCTTGCAGATTTTGTTGGGGTGCTTTATATATTTATTTATTGTTTTTGGATAACTGTACCTGTGTATTGAGTATATTTGCAAATAATAAAGACACCTGAGAGTGGAATGAAATTAAGAAAGCATATTTTGGGATCATTTTGCATAATTAGTTTATTAGTTTATATTTCAGTTTTGAAGCAGAAGGTAAAGTAAGAAAGTAAGAACGCTTACTACTCTGTAAAATTAACTAAATGAATCATTATTTAATAAGTGCCATTTGTTTTCCTTTTACTTTGCATTTTCTTATTTTCACACAAAAGTTATCTGGGAAGAAAGGAAACATGAGGAGGTATACTCAGGTGTCTTCTACTTGTAAGACTTGCTGTCTGAAAGCAATTCAGTGTACCGAAGCTAGCAGTATGGATAGTCACACAAGTACTTCTAATGGGGATTGTCACCTTGACTGGATTAAAGCAGGTCTCTTTTTAATGGTCTTCCTGTTTGAAGTATTCAGAAACAAGTTTGAAATGATGCTGTTACAAAGTGGGGCACCCTATCAATTTTTTTCTTTTGACTACATATTTTTTGCTTTCTTGTTTTGTTTTTTTTGATGCTAATATGACACCCCAATAATGCATTTTATTGCATGTGTCATGGAATATTGCTTCATGTTTATAGTTTAATTACAATTAATATAATTTTATTATTGCTTCTTTTTAAATGCCTCATGTCACCATTTTTTTTAGTCCACATTTTGCTACTGTGTTGCTAGGATGTGCTGAATACATCTGTTGGTATGGGCTCTCATTCAGAAGGCTCAATGTGCTGCATCACTGGTGCTTAGCATTTTAACCCAATGTGTCACTTAGCAGAGCATCCGAGATTACAGATTCAGTCCTTGAACAACTTCAGTCTTGCTCTTAGTGTTTTATGTCTTCCAGGTCATAACTCATTGCCGTCTTGGTTTTGGTAAAAACTTGTAATCTTTGTTTCAGTTTTCAGTTTTGAGAGCTGCTTCTGTGAGTATTAGACATCAACTGTCTTTACAGCTTTTCAAATATATGTGCACCTCCTGGTCCATTCAACACTGTTCTCATGGTCACTCACATGACCTTTGACAGCAGGCAATGGAAGGAGGTCAGCTGAAACTTAAAAAGCAGTGGCCTGTGTCTATGTGTGATGGTCTCATTCGGCTCCATACTCCTTTGAAGCTAGGGGAAGCCTCTTGAACCGGGAACCATTGATAATCATAGAGCGAGATGAGCCAGGCAAATGAGGACACACACTTGTATCAAGGGCTCGGTGCAAAAAATGTCAAGTGCTTTTATTATTTACAAATCTAGACAAAGGTGCACCATAGTGCAGTGTATCAAATCATCAAATAATAAATAAATAATCCAATAAAAAATACGTGTGATTGTGGAGATTAAAAACAATCCATAAATAGATATCCTTTAAAATTGAGGTTAAAAATCTCAAAGCAGGAAGCCATCTAACATCTCAGTCCCCGATGCCTCCTTTCTAAAACCGACATCTCCTCTGCTTACCCCACACTGGATCCTGTACCCTGCAGAGATGTCCTGCAGTCAGGCAGAGCCAGCTTTTCTCATAGGCTCGGTCCCTGCTGTCCCACAGGCTCCCAGCAGGGCACTGTGCAGAGCCTTACAACTCTTGCTCTTGCTGCCACTCCACTGCCTTACACAAGAGCAAGGATCTGGCCACTCCAGATACCCCAAAAATGCTCAGCTGAGTGGCCCTCTTCAGTCCCAGAAAGTTTGGCCTACACTCCTCTGAGGGGCTGTCCTCTGGGCTGCCTGCCGCTTTCCTTCAGCACCCCAGTTGCTCCTGATCCTGCCTTCATTCTCCCGTCTTTAACCTCCATTTCTTTCTTTTCTGTTCTCTCGTTCTTCTTATCTCTGTCTTCTCGGGTTCTCCGTCTGCCGTGCAGGTCCCTTTATAGTGGCCAATCAGATGCAGATGAGAAAGTGGCACCTTACTGCTCCACCCACATTTGCACGCTGAGTGCACATTCAGCCAAGCACCTCAGGCAACTCTGGTGCAGTGCCTCGATTTAATTTATCTAAAATCTGCACAGCGCCACGGAGCACTTAACACACAATGCTTTGGTCTCACAGATCCTCTTTGGATATTTGCTAATGGTATTAAAGGTGTTGCCACAGTTCTGCTTACCCATATAGTGTTGGATTAAGTTACTTTCTTACTTAAAAAGCTATTCATATTCCATACTATAGGCTATCTGTTGTTATTGGTACATTAGAACAATAAAGAACAGGACATTCAGCCCAACAAAGCTCATCAGTTCTCTTCAGCTAATTTCTCTAAAAAAATCACAAGTTCTGAAGGACCCCAAATTGCTACTGTTTATAATGCTACATGGTAATTTATTCCATTGTTTATGTGTCTAAGTGTTCTCTGTGTGATAAAAACAATTTTCTAACATTTTTGTGAAATTTACCTATAATGAGATTTTATCTGCTGTTGTTGAAGAACTCCGTTTTAATGGTGCATCTGGAATCCATCATCTTAATCTCTGTTTGCTGAAACCGAAATAAATTTGGATCCTTTAATTTTGCAGACCTGGAATCAGTCTAGTTGCTGTTGCCTCTTCCTCTAGTATTGCTGTCTTTTTTTTTGCAATATGGAGACCAAAACTCTACACAGTACTCCATATGATGCCCCAGTGTGGGGTAATGCATTTTATAGTTTAGTCATAGCATCTTTTGTAATGTACATATTATACTATATAACCTGACATCCTATTAGCCTTTTGAATTGCTTCTGCACACTGCCTGGATGTCATTGCTTCCATCTTGTCAACCTACCAGACAACTGAGATCCTCTGATACTGATCTTCTTATAATTCCAGTCAGCACTTCTTTTTTTGTTGTTGTTTTTATCTCTTGATTTCTCTATGTAGCTTAAATGATTGACTCAGATCTCACTTAGAATTTCACCTCTACTCTCTTGTATTTAAGTCACCGTGACTGTTAACTGTTTCTAATTCCATTCTTACTGTGCCATGATAAAAGGCTTGTATTAACTTACACAATAAGCAAGAATGTTTCAAAACACATAAAGCAATTTTAAATAATTGAAACGCAAATTGGCTTATCTGATGTACTCCTTATTCCTGTTTCCATGCCTCTATTACATAAAATATTGTGGCTGGTTTGCCAGACTCAGTTTTATTGAGATCCTAAAATAACACTATATACCAAAATGTGGGCCAAACTGCCATCATATTTATTTTACAAAAAACACACACAAGTACCTCTATGCTGGTAACAATCATATATTTTGCCTTGTGTCTCCTGTAAATTGACTTCTGTCTTTATTAGCTGTACTTTTCCAGAAGCTACCAGTGGCTATGTGACTAAAATCAGCTTTGAGTGAAAAAATGTATGTCCTTGCATAAAGTCTAGCAAGGAATTATATACTTCAAGATACATGTAATAGTTTGTAGCATGTGTCACAATCCAATGGCACGTCACAACATTACAAAAGATGGGTGCAACCATGCTTGTAAATGATCACACAAATCACATTCTGAGTTGATCAGAAATGGACAGTGATCACATTTAACACAAGTGGAAATGCAAAGGTGTTTTCTATCCACATGCAAAAATCAAGTTCAGTACACTATGTGCTCTAAAAAGTGAGTGAAGTGGGCTCCCATCTCCTTCAGGACACTTTCACATCTTTGGTATTATGCTAAAGCACTAAAGTTGTTTATGGTAGTGTGGCAGGTTGCTGTCTTCTCACTTGCTCCTTTTGGGTCATTATAAGCACCCAGTTTTCATTTTAACTACAGGTTAGTAGCTGTGGTGTGCTGTGCTACAGTGATAAAGTTAAGCAGACACTGGCAACACGTTTTAATGCCAAACGTAAATGTAAATTGTATACTGATATTATAAATGCATATTGCAAGGGGGTCTTGGAGTTTTGGAGGTTTTGAACATTAATGAAGCTTTCCACTTTATAAGGGTGAGTTTGACACCCTTGTCTTGTGGAAAAAATCCCTGAGAAAGAGTCCAGTGTAGTTAAATTATTCTCTCAATATAATAGCAATGTTCTGGCACTACCATATATACAAAAGAAAATAAATTTCAGAGAGAAGAAAAGACATTTGGCCCATCAAGCTTGGTTGGTTAGCTAATTGTTAAGTTGTCCCAATACCCCATCCCATAATTAGGACAGCTAAGAGAGTCTGCTCTACTGTACTATTCTGTTTCTCCATACTTGAGTACACATTAGCTTATCATTGTACATTGTGGAGAGTGGCTGGGGGTGGTACCCAGCCGGGACACCCAGGAGGACCGGAGAAGGGCTTATGCCTCCTCCAGACCACATGGGGGAGACCGCCCTGGTGGCTTTGGGGACCATAGGAACTGAGCTTGGAAGCTCAACCCTATAGGGGCCCGTGGTCACTGCCAGGGGGTGCCCCAATGCCTAAGGAGTCCTGGCCCTCAGCACTTCCACCACACCCAGACGTGCTGGAGGGACAAAGACCAGGGACACCCGGAGTGCTTCCGGGTGCGCAGCCAGTACTTCCACCACACTGGGAAGTGCCGGTAGAAGCTAATCGGGAGGCACCTGGAACACATCCGGGTGTGTATAAAATGGGCCGCCTCCCTCCATTCGATGGCTGGAGTCAGGAGGACAAGAGACGAGGTCTTGGTAGAGAGGAGATGAGGCGGCCTGAAGAGTGAAAGGCCTGGACTTTGAGGGAG
The DNA here is from genome assembly GCA_026402145.1 of Polypterus bichir lapradei. Classification (NCBI taxonomy): domain Eukaryota; kingdom Metazoa; phylum Chordata; class Cladistia; order Polypteriformes; family Polypteridae; genus Polypterus; species Polypterus bichir. The sequence continues at coordinate 8,970,920 of JANRMT010062795.1, forward strand.
TTTGCGGGCCTTTGTGTGCACTATTGTATATATTAGTTGTGTAAATAAACGTGTGTGGGTGAATTAAACATATCTACCTGTCTGTGTCCAGGCCATCTCCCACAATGGCATCCCAGATGGGACTCTCCGCCTGTTGCAAGGCAGGGACCCGTCATAAATAATTTTATGGATGGCCTGGCGTAGCCAGTGTGCCCACACATGCACTGCGGGAGCGGCAAGTACACAATCCCATGAGACAAACTCACCCCACGGACCACCACCGGTCCGCAGAAGGACCATTTCCCCCTGGTGCGGGAAGACAATGGCAGGAGTGCAGTGGGCTCCTACAGGGCGCACCGTCGCTGGAGGCGCCTGGGACGGCATTGCTTCTAGAGAGGCCACGCCGAGGACGGTTCCTCGGACAGACGGGACCCGGGAGGTGAGTTCCCTGCTCGCCAGCAGCCGGCCCTGAAGGGCCGGGCGTGTTTTGTGTATTGCAGGCAGGGACTGCCAGGATCTGCGTCGATGGCAGATGCATGCCAGCCTGCGGGGATTGGTCAGCGTGGCAGCAGCAGGAGAAGCTGGGGAGGAGGAGCCGCTGCAGCTCGGGAGACCATGGCAGTTGCAAGGCTGTCCGGAGGCACGCCACCACACCGGGAGAAAGGGAGACAAGATGGCCGCGGACCAGAAGTCCATCCCCGAGACAGGCAAGGAATTGGACGGTGTGTCTTGCGTACCCGCCGATGATTGGAGAGAGGCGGGACCAAGGAATGTCCATCCCGAGCCAGGGAAAGACCCGATTGGGCCGAAGGAGAGGCCTCACAGGAAGCAGCTGGCGTGTGAGATTGATCGACAGGTAGGTCCACCATCAACTGACTTTCTGTGCTTGCTGGCAGCTCTGCGTGAGTTGGAAGAGTGCCTTCAGCCCGCAGAGTCGCTATTGCAAGTGATACGCGTCCTCCGTAGAGGACTGATGGAGCTGGAGGTGAAGGCAGTCATGTCCGTGATGACGCTGCGACAGTGGAACCGACCCCTTAAAGGATAAGGGAGACCCCACCGAAAAGAACCGTGACGTAATTGATTGGATTCAAGTAGGGGGGGCTCCGACAGTGGACGCGGCGGTGGGAGCTGACTGCGTGGTGAGGGGAGAGAGAGCGAGAGGGCAGGCAGGATGCGGGCTAGTGAGTGTAGAAGACCAGGGACACACGGAGTGCTACCAGGTGTGCAGCTGGTACTTCTGCCACACTGGGGAGTGCCAGCAGAAGCTAATCGGGAGGCACCTGGAGCACATCCAGGTGTGTATAAAAGGGGCCGCCTCCCTCTATTTGATGGCTGGAGTCGGGAGGACAAGAGACGAGGTCTTGGTAGAGAGGAGTGGAGGCGGCCTGAAGAGTGAAAGAGGCATTGTGAGGCCTGGACTTTGGGGGAGTTTGGGGGTTGTGTGTGTGCTATTGTATACTGTATATTAGTTGTGTAAATAAATGTGTGTGGGTGAATTAAACATGTCTACCTGTCTGTGTCCGTGCCATCCCCCACAACATATAATTGAAATGTGTTGTATTTACTGTTTATTTTAAAGTATGTTCTTTTTTTGCTACATAAAGTCCATTGTGATGGTATACAAATTATGTTATTTAAAAGAAATTTCTATTGGATTAATTTTTAGCTACTTGAAAGCCTCTAAATAGATCTGCTTAGTCTAAAATAGAAAATATCCATTTGTCTATGCAAAATGCAGTACTTGTCCCACTCGCTCAATCCAGCAGGTAGATAATCCTACCTCATACCTTTCTTGGTCAAAAGGTTTGTCGGCAGCTTTACTCAATGTGCATGCTTAAGCATTGTCACTGGATGGAATGACCTTAGACTTACACACATATATAAAAAGGTTTGTGCAAGGTGTAATGTATCTTAAGCCTCCACAAAAGCCCCACAGTGATCGCTTTCAAAGGGTTTGAGACACAATGCCCATTTTAACCTGTGGCAAAGCTGTTACTGAAGCACTTAGCGTAGCTCTTAAAACTGCATTTCTTGTGGTCATCGCAGTAGCAGGAATGGAACATGAAATAGAAGTGCTAGCCTCACAGTTTCTTATAGGTGGAACTGTATGTTGTGCACACAAGATATTCCTACTCAAGGACAGTATGACAAGACCTCATGATAAAATGATTGTCTGTTTGTTTGTCACTGGAAGGCCCACATTCAGATTTAAAAAGCTTTTTTTAACATACAAAGAACACTGGCATAGTATGCAGAGTGACCCACCCAGCTCTAAGACAAACATATTTAAATACCAGCGGTTGAATAACTTAATATATTGAGTATGGTTCTTTCTGAAGATACCTTATTAATAAGTGACTTGCTATATATAAGGCCATGGCACTTTTGATAATGATATGTTGAGAGGGGACCTCAGTGTTGAAATTATTAAGACTGCTTTGCCTTCTCCTGGAATTATCTTGCATGATATGATGTATGGGAGTGAATATCAGCATCAAAATACATCCCCTAGTTAGGCATGCGTGAGTGTAAAGAAGTGGACCTGCAGATTGTAAATAACTTTGCCCAGCTGTCCACATAAGTTGATTTCTTACACACTGTGCACTGAAACCTTCAGTTACATTTGGTCTTCTGTTGCTGCTTCACTCTTTCAGACTATATCAATGGCCATTTTTCAATTCCATATCATGATACACAAAATAAAACTGTTTGTTTCTGGCACAAGGTTTGACGTTGCCACCCGAGGTCAGAGCAGGAACCTCTTATGTCTTGTCCTCTTCTGTATGTCATACATGTAATGCATTGCCAGTAGAGGGGGGATCACAAGAAGGCTCCCCCTTTAATGTGGCTGTGAGACGATCCTTTCGTGACTAAGATCTTATCCTCCCACTCTTTAAAGAACGGGGTTTGTTGAAGAATTTTAATTTTAGCTGATGCACAGGGGGGCGGACAGGAGAGGCAACAAAAGACAATCTGCCTTTCTGTTCTTTTTTTTTTTTTTTTTTTATAACATTTGTTTCCTTGTTGAATGTACTGTTGATACCAACAGCAGCTGGAAGATTTACAAAGGCACTCGGCTGAAACAGTATATTTTGATAAAGACACTCAAGCACGCTGAAGAGCAGTAACTTAGTCAGCTTATGCAAATGACTGCTTCTGAATTTAAAGGGAGAATAACACATTACTATTTTAGCATCACTGTTCCTATCAATGCTGACAGTAGCCTGTCCATCCTTAATAAATCTGTTTCCAGTTGGTCAGTAGACAAGCAACTTATGATGTCTTTAAGGTGGCGCATTTCACCACATTAAATAAAGAAATATTGCCATTAAAAGAAACAACTTCCATAGGGAGTATTGCATCTTTGAGGAAAAAAAATTGCAGGCATGAATTTGATTCTCTGTCTTTTGTGGCCGAGCTTTTTGCTAAAATCTACCCAACTCTATTTACTTCCCTGGCAGAATTTATTTTTCTCAGCTTATTAGAAAACGATGGTTTTTCATTCAGTCAAAATAGAATTTGGTCCTTTAGTCAAGAAACTTGGAAAGCAGTTCTAACAGAAGGCTCCTGTTGAATTCCAGATTTTTTAGATGAGTTTTTTTTTTTTCCTCCGCCCATCTTACTTTTGGGTGATTCAGTTTTTAAATACACCAGATCATCCCAGCACAAGTCTGCTGAAGCCACTCCAAATCACAAAAAATAAAAAAGTGTAGAATTTGTATCAGTAGGTTTCTGTAATGTTACCTAAAGTGCTTTGTGATGGTGCATACTGTGAACGGTGCTTTATCAAAGATTTATTGATTAAGTAATTGTGCTATCTGTGAAGTAAATAAACAAACAGACATGTGTATATTGATGAAAACAAATCACAACAAAGACTTATTAAATATTCAAACTCACATTAATAAACTATGAATTAAGCAATAAATAAAATGGGAACTTAGATTGCAAATATTTATTAAAAATCAAAATTTAAAATGCAATTTTACCTGTTAGATGGAATGCCGTAAAAGCTGACAGTGATTAAACAGTCAGCAATCAGGACACCCAGATTAACAAAAGATATTGAAACTGATAGCACTGCGGACTTCTAGGTAATTTAAACCCTGCATTGATCTGAACTTTGTATTTTTTACACCATTTTATAAAGAGGTCTTAAAAACAGATTGCTGGCATACTTTTGGAATAATTTAACCTGTGGTAATTAGGATCAGCAGGGAAAGAAAGCACTCATGTAATGCAAGGAAGCATAACCGTGATTTTCAGATTATTGATTATTCATTTATTCATTGTTGAATTCCATGTTCAGAAATATCTTTTTATAAGTGGGATGCATGTTGCACATAGAAAGCCAACAGAAGAAGACAAACAACAACAACACCCAGACTAAACGTCTGCATTCCCAGTTTAATTTGGTAAGATACAAGACCTCTGAATATTGAAGAAATTTTAAGTAGCTATGCACAGAGACTTGAAAGGATTTGTCTTCACCATCCTCAGTATCCTTATGTGCAAATCCTTCTATAAGACTCTTTTCAAATACATTTCACAATTTTACTACTATTGATTAATACTTTTAATACTATTAATATTTCCAGTGCTGCCATGAATAGCTGCCTGCTACAACAGCCCCCGTATTTGTTTGTCTTCATTGCTGTTTGCTACTTTTTTTCGATAAACATGGATAACAGAAGTTGTGAGAAAGACTGACATGTGGCAACAACTGTTGAACTTGTGCACTTTGTCTTCCAGAGGACCAAAGCTAATCACCATACTGCCAGCAGAGCTAGACACCAGGAAAACATTGCTGAAGCCTGACTCCACGTTAAGAGGAGAAGGTACAGACCTAACCTGCCTTCTGTCATCATGGACAATGTAAGAGTGTAATGTCAAAGACAAATAAAGAAAGGAGTCACAAAAAGTTTTGGGGCAGTTTTGGGGCAGCCACCCATATATTGTTCCTGGCTACAAAATGCAAAATTGATGTTTACAGGTTTGAGTCCAAAACAGAATTTACACAATAGCACAAAGATGGCAGCTTTAAAGGAAAGTGGAGGAAATGACATCAGTGGGGCCAGAACCAGAAGTGGCACCATCAGTGAGGCCGGAACCGGAAGTAGCGTCATCTGTGGGCACGACCCCAGAAGTGACGTCATCAGTGAGGTCCAGAAACAGAGGTGGCGTTGTCTGGGCCAGGCAGGATTTCCTGTAACTGGTCTGCTGAGAAGTGAGAGAAAGACTTAGTGCACTCTGCCACCCCCTGGTCTGGCATGGAATTTCATTCATTCAGGCCCTTTAGCTGCCTCCCATGCGCACGTAGGAAATAAAATGGATGAGTTCTCAACACCGATTAGCAGCCATAAAGGATACAAACTTGGCAATCTCATGTACTTCATGAAAATGTGGCTTACAGCTAAAACTCACAACTTTGCTGGTGCATTGGATGGATTTAAAATCATGTTGGTGCAGAGAAGCAGTAGCAAAAGCAATTCGAAGAAAGGAGATGGACTTGTCGTTTTTTTGTGAATGAAAAATTATGCAGCCCTGGAAGCATTGTAAAGCACAGGCATTTGAGCCAAATGTTGAGGTGCTTTCTGTGGGCATAAGGCCTTATTATATGCCAAGGGGGTTTTAATATGCCTTTGTTGTGGCAGATTATGCCTCCTTCCCCCTGGCAATCGCAACAGACACAGTATATTCTGTGGTAAGAAAACTTACAACTGACCATCCCAGTGCTTTTATTTTAATTTCTGAGGACTTTTAACGTGTTTCACTTCCCTGAACCCATGCCGATTTTTAAAAGTTTGTGGACTGTGCAACAAGGAAAAGAAACCCTGGATTTGTTATATGCCAGTGTTAAACAGACATATAATTATGTTGCTTTGCCACCTTTGGGCTGATGTGAGTATAATTTGGTACAGCTCATACCTGCATATAAACTCATTGTCCAGTGGCTGCCAGTCACCTCCAGGACCATGCAGGAATGGACCACGGAGGCTGAGGAGGCTCTGCATGATTGAGAATACTGATTGGGGTATGCTTTGTGTGTCACATGGTGCGGACATTGAGGGACTTAACCACCGTATCAAAGACTATGTCAAGTGTTGTGTAGATAATACAGTTCCCACAAAGAGTTCCCTATTTTCTCAAAAACAACCCATGGATTGCAAAAGCCTTATGTGGCCCACCAGGCTGGCACTGCCAGCTGAACCTGACACAGACACGTGTGGGACACAAGTTCAATGCACACTCTTGATTTTATTTTCTTTTTCCCTTATGGGAAATGCCTTCCCTGTTACCCACAAGTATAACACAGTCCCGACACAAGCACAGCACAAACAATTAATCCCTTACTTTTACTCTTTTCCTTCTCCTCCTTCACTCTTTGGGTTAAGCTTCGTCGCTCCTCCTTCCGACTCTTGCTTCCTGAGTAGTGGCTGTTGGCTCCTTTTATAACGCACCCGGAAGTGCTCCAGGAGCTCCAAGTGTGGCGGAAGAACTGCCCATAAGGGCTCAGCAGGGGGGTTGCCATCTAGCATCCCGGGGGGAGGTAACACTCTGGCCACGCTTGCTTCCCCAGTCCTTCCAGCATGGAGGCGTCCCAGCCAGGCAAGAACCGCAGCCACACGCTACACTTACTGAACCAAGAAAGCAGCTCTGTAAGGAGAAAGCATACTACAGAGACAAATCTGAGGAAATGTGGAATAGGATGAGAATTATCACTTGCTACAAGCAGTCAGTAAAACGTGCCAAGGAAAGGAAGAAGAACAGAGCTAATAAATTGAACCAGTTTTTCAATAGGTTTGACTCATTCCTGTAAGTTCAGCCCTCCCCACTTTGATTTTTCCAGTGCCATTAACATTATTGTGCCACATCAGGTGGGGAAAAGGCTCAAGGCTATGCATCTTCATGCCCCCACAATTTCCTGGATCAAAGAAAATCTGACCAACAGACAATAGTTTATGAAGCTGAGGAATGGTATGTCAGAAATGGTGGTGTGTTATACTGGAACACCTCAGGATACTGTCCTGTCTCCTTTCCTTTTTACCCTCTACAAGATTGAATTCCAGTATAATATAAGCACTTGCCATCTACAGAAATTTTCAGATGACGCCTCTTAACATTTCCTGCATTAATAATGGTGACAAGTCGAAGTACAGGAGGTTTAGGAAGGACTTCATCTTGTGGTGCAGGAAGAACCACCTGCTGCTCAACACCAGTAAGACAAAAGTTAATGGTGGATTTCTATGTTGCCAAAGAGCTTCTGGGACAAGTCACCATCCTGGGGGAGGATATGGAAGTGGGGAAGAGCTAAAAGTACCCGGGAGTTCATTTAAACAGCAAATTAAACTGATTTGATATCATAGTGGCACTGCACAAGAAAGGCCAGAGCAGATTGTACTTCCTGAGGAGACACAGTTCCTTTGATGTAAACTGCTGGAAATGTTTTACCAGTCCGTAGTAGCCAGTGTATTATTCCAAGTTGGGAAAGTCAGTTCCATCAGAGGGCTAACCCTCGACACACTTGAAGCTGTTGTAGAAAAGAGAATGGTGGCATAATGTGTGACATCATTAAAAACCTCCCCAGTCATCTCCAAGTGGCTTTCTCTTTGGGGCACTTTTAACCACAGGCTCATTCCTCCACGGTGTGTTAAGAAGCACCTATGGGGATCTTTTTTGTCTGCTGCGATCAGGCAATTGAATTATTCCTCCCAAAATCCCAGACTTAATGCTTGCACTCTAAATTCAGTTTGCTGTTTTCTGCACTATATATATTTATTAATTTATTTATGGAAGTAGTTTTAATTCATTTATCTATCTCTATTTTTTGATTGATTGTATTATTTGTCCTATGAGTTTGTATCTTTGTTTTTTATGTTTCTGCTGTATGCATTTAAATTTATCCTTGAAATTAATAATGTTTATCGAATTTAATGTAAAATAATCCAATGGTATTACAATGTTTTATTAATTTTGCCTTATTGCAATAGTATGTTTATAGTGTTTGGGTGGGCCAAGGTATAGTGTAAAGAGCACCTGATGTGAGTGATTGCCATATTCTCACAGGGGTTAGCAGCTGAGAAGAGACATCTTTAAAAAGTAGCAGCACAGTGAGCAGGCACCTGCTTTGGAGTGTGGCAAGGGTGTAGCTCAGGTCTGATGCTGAGCTACTAAGTCTCTTTGCTTCATGCAGCTGTCCATGTGCAGATTAAAGCTGTACACACACGATGATGTAAACTAACTATATCTAGTTTTCAAACACAACATAGTTAACTATGACCATAGTGAACCAAAATAAAGAACATGGAGACTTCCTGAATGTTTGAGGTATATTGTTAAGATCACCTAGTATATTTTTCCGAAGAAGTTAGTAGCTGAAAAAGATGGTTTCAAAATGTGGTAATTGTGTTTTGATGAGTGGCACAAGTGTAGATCAGGTCAGAATACAACTGGTCAGTCTTCTCATACTGAGCTAGTAATTCTCTTTGGTTGAGGCCAGCTGTCTACATGTGGAGAAGTCTGTACAGCAACTAAACTAAAGCGTAGAGGAATATCCATTATACTACAACTTGTTTTAAGAATCATTCAAAAATGCTTACAGTAGCATCTTCCTTCTTAAAAGTTTCTTTTCTATAAGGATGAAAAGTAAGATTTTGTATTTCTGAAAACAAATTTGTGTTAGTCAACGTATTCTTGTTAAAAATCGTAGTCCTGCCTGCAAACTTGAGATATGCTCAGACGTTACCAACTTCTCTGTCAGTAATTTTTTAGACGAAATGCTAGTTTATAAACATACTTGATTTTTCACCAGGCAGGAGAACAACAGTTTTGTTAAATCCAACAAATAATGTAACTTCAAATTATGAAGCTGATTCTCATGGTAGCATGTATGATCTAATATGCGATTTTCATTTCTCATACTTTTGGAGATGAAGAGTGAAATGAGAAAACAATAAAATGCACTTGGGAAGGACATCTCACTCAAGAAAGTGGTTTGTAGCATGGACAAATCTATAACTACAATCTTGTATTTCATAATAAAAGATTATTTACTCAGCTAATTGAAAGAGAAATGAGAAAGGCAGACTAAACCAGGCAGTATCTGGCACCTTAAGAATGCTGTATGTAAAATAATTTAACTGATAAAACCTGGATTAATCCATATCATTTCACACAATATCCAGGCTCTTTTTGAGGTAACAATGAAGCACTCAATAGTACCATAAAACTTAACAGACCTAAGTAAGACTTTTTTTTTAATCCTTGAATGTCTTTGATAAGACTACGAGTTCCTTTGCCTGGTCCCATTCTGCCCAAGTCTGACGATTTGATTGATTAGTACAAGTTAAACATACATCAAATTTCAACTTCACGTATTCCCAGATTGTGTGGAAATAGACTCTGTGTAGCATCTCTGCTGGTCACTGACACCATTATATTCTTCTTTTTGCTTTAAATGTTGTGCCAGCAAACTTTTGAATATTCAGTGGGCTGACTGCTACACTCTCATGTAAAGTAAATTGTGTTTTTGAAAGACATTATTTTTCTCTAGTGTGAGCAACACATTTGGATCATGATTACTGAATATTCCAAATTTTTGAAGATGCTGTCTTACATATAAAAATACCAATTTACAATGGGAGGAATCAAATTCTTATTCTTGGCACTACATATAAGTTATGGTTGGCTTGAAGATTAAGTCCACAGATGTCTGACGTATAAGTGGTCCTTGCAAAGCTTGTTAGGTTGAGGTTCTTGAGGTTTATAATTTTGTTTCTCTGTAAGTACAACAACACTCAGTAACTTGATACAAAAACAGGGAACCTTCAGGTTCTTCTCTTGAGGTCTCGTGAATTCCCATGACCGTTTGTTTTTCAAGTGGAAGCATTTAGGAGCCAAGCCATATGAATTAATGGTATGACATTCCAACTCAGACACTCTTTGATCCCTGACAAAGAATACTGCTGTTGAAAGTCAGGTACTTGCCGTAAAAGTGTGACTTAGGGGAATTAAACTACTACCTCTTTATGAAGGAAATTACACTTTAGTCTCAGATCACCTTGCTGGGCACTCAATGACTCACAACATAGAAAACAACACAGAGTGGTTTGGAAGTACTTTGCTCTTCAACCAGGTCTTCTGCTGGCTTAGACCTTGGAAACCATGTGCGCTCTACCACATATAAAAGGACAATTTGTCTACTGTTGTGGCAAATTCTTAGGACATGCTGGAAATTAAACATAGTATTTAAATATAAAGACATTTACATAAGTGAATAATAAATGCACTTTGGTCAGGCTAGTGCTAAAGAGTAAAATGTGTAAATTAAAAACCACTGGTGGTTCACTGTCGAAATTCTTATCAGATAAAGGGGATTTTCGGAGAAGGACTGGAACAGAAAATTTCTCTCTCTGCAGATGATATGATACTGTATGTATCAGACCCACAAAATTCTGTGCCTGCAGTCTTAACAGCACTTACAGAATTTCAAAAGATCTCAGGTCTCAGAATTAATCTGAATAAAAGTGTACTCTTTCCAGTGAATTCTCAAGCATACAATATTAGATTGGACACTCTAACTTTTATCATTGCAGATCAGTTTAAATACCTCGGGGTAAACATCACAAGTAAACATAAAGCTCTTTATCAACAAAATTTCACCGTCTGTATGGAAAAAATTAAGCAAGACTTGCATTGATGGCCAACCCTTCATCTCACTCTAGCTGAAAGAATTATCGTTGTTAAGATGAATATCATTTCTAAGCTTCTCTTTTTATTTCAAAACATTCAAATATACATCAATAAATCATTTTTTAAGCAATTAGATTCAACCATAACTTCATTTATTTGGAACTCAAAACATCCACATATCCAAAGAGCGACCCTACAAAGACAAAAGGCAGAAGGTGGCATGGCTCTACCTAACTTTCAGTTTTATTACTGGGCACCAGACATGCAAGCTATAAAAACCTGGACACAAATAGAAGAACATACACAAGCTTGGTCCGCAATAGAACTAAAATCCTGCAGTACTTCTTTATATTCCCTGCTTTGTGCCCCAATAAATGCAAGTTATCGCCAATATACTAATAACCCAATTGTGCTTCACTAACTCAGGATATGGAACCAATGTAGAAAGCATTTTAAGATGGAGAGTATTTTATCGGTGGCACCTCTGCATGAGTACCACCTCTTTCAACCCTCGCAAACATATGCAGTTTTTAATATCTGGAAAAGATTTGGGATTAAATTGCTTAGAGATCTTTATATAGACAACATCTTTGCATCATATGAACAATTACATTCCAAATTTAACTTTCCAGCCACACATTTCTTTCACTATCTTCAAATTAGAAACTTTGTTAAACAGAACCTGCCCGATTTTCCTCATCTTGCACCCTCCTCCATGCCGGAAAAAATATTGCTCAATTTCAAGGACTTAGACACCATCTCTGCAATATATAAAATTATTTTGCAGTCCCTCCCTTTTAAAGATCCAAGAGGACAATGAGAAAAAGATCTCTTAATTAATATATCAGATAAGGAGTGGAAGGTAGCAATGCAGAGAATTCACTCGAGCTCCATATGCACAAAGCATACAATTATTCAACTCAAAATTATATATCAAGCACATCTGTCTCGCCTAAAACTGTCTACAATGTTTCCAATGCAAGATCCAACCAGCGAACGCTGCAATCAAGTCCCAGCCTCACTGGGCCACATGTTTTGGGCCTGCACCATATTAACATCATATAGGACCAAAATGTTTAAGTGCCTTTCAGACAGCCTTGGTCTCACAATCCCTCCTAAACCATTAATAGTTGTGTTTGGGGTTCTTCCAGATGGGTTTAAAGTGGAGAAGGACAAACAAACTGTGATTGCATTCACTACACTTTTGGCATGAAGACTTATTTTGCTAAGCTGGAAGAATCCTAACTCTCCTCTTTTAAGTCAGTGGGAAACTGATGTTTTATACTATTTGAAATTGGAAAAAATCAAATATTCAGTTAGAGGACCTGTACAGAATTTTTTCAAAACCTGGCAGGATCTAATCAATAATATTTTAGAATAAGCTCTTAATGCACCGAGGAAGCAATTATCTCCACATTTCTTCTTCTTCTCCATTCATCTGTATTGCCCTATTAAACTCATCAATTTAGGTATGTTTACAAGCCTTACGTTTTACTCCATTGGTCATGCTCTCTCTCTCATGGGTGGGGGGGGTGACTTGTTTTCAATTCTATTTTTTGTAAAAATTGATCTATTTGTATGGAATGATTACAATAAAATTAATTTAAAAAAAAGAAAAGCTTTTTGATTTTCAGCTTGTCATATTAATGCATCTCCAGAGTGCAATGTTTGCCAGTGGTACCCATGAACCACTACACTTGACCAAGATTACTTTCTACCTTCCGCTTAAGGGTATTTACTTTAGACTTATGCAGACTACTGGCATGCGCTCGCTGTCAGGGACAGTATTATTGGTAAATGGTACCAGATTTGGGAGATTGAAAAGAATGTTAAACCATGTCTTTTTTTTTTGTTAGTAATGCATTGAGCTAAAACATTCAGAAGAAAAATATTAAGGACGTGGTGATGCCAAAGAGCAAGAGGTTGTGGTTGTTCTGCAAGACAGCTTAACATAAGAGAAGATCAGACATATATGCATACACTGACACACACACACACACACACACACACATCATATGGAGTGTCTCCAGTGGAATGAGATGGAAAGGCGCTGTGTGAATGTAACCAGGAGCAACGTGGTTTGAGTGTGAGCCCAGGATTGTGAGTTGAAAGGCTAGTTCCCCAGGGTGTGATTAAATCGCTTATACATTATTTTTTTTTTTTTTACCTTCGCCTCTAGTTAGCCAGAGCACTGCACTCAAAGCTTCCCTGCTGCATTGAGATGTTTGCTACAAAAGGGCTTAGCTGGTTTTTTAGGAGCATTCTGTTTTACTATCCAGGAAGAAAGTACCAACAATTTAAAATAAAATCTTAGCTGTCCTATTGAATCTCTTTTGGCATTAAAAACAAAATGTGTGTATTGGGTTTTTGCTGTAAGACACCGTTTTGTTGACCCTGTTTAAACATAGCCTGTAGATCTTTAGGTAAGCATACAACGATTTTATTATCCTCTTGGCACCTCTTTGTAAACCACAGGGTGATTTATACAGCACATTTCTTTTGGTGTAGTAATTAATGGCTTATCAGCCTTAGAGTTCTTGAGCGCTGTTGGGATTTCGAGACGGGTGTCTTATTTGCCTTTTTTCTCTAGCCTTCCTGGTTCCTCCTTCAATTCAAGTTATTGTGGCTTTGTGAAAACAGTTATAGCTCTCCATAACCCTGATTAGGATAAAAGAGGAAATAAAAATATAGTAATGGTTACAGACCATACCATGATTATAATTTTCTTTAGATTGTTTTAAGTAGGCTAATACATATGTACACAATTCACCTCCTAGAAGTTGATAACTCCATCGGTTTCCATATCCATGGTAGGAGAGCTCTGAAATAAAAATAATAATAAAAAAAAAACTGCAATAAATTGTTGTTGTTGTTCTTCTTCTTTCGGTTGTTCCCATTAGGGGTCACCACAGCGGATCATCTTCTTCCATAACTTTCTGTCCTCTGCATCTTTTTCTGTCACACCCATCACCTGCATATCCTCTCTTACCACATCCATAAACCTTCGCTTAGGCCTTCCTCTTTTTAAAACACTTTAATACAATGAAATTTACTCGAATGAGGTTACATGAAAGTTAAACTGAAAAACTGCAGACATCTGTTAATATAATCTGATCTAAAATCTACAAAGAACTGTCCTCCAGTGGTCCTTAGCAAAGATAAATAATACCAGGATTGGACTTACAAGTTTACCAAGATCAGTAACAATTGAATCTGTTTAGAGCATACTAATAGAAAAAGGCTCTGGAGTGAGGCTAAAGCTGTGACATAATAGAATTCAACACAGTGAGGTGTGAAAGACTTTAATCTGATACAGAATTTGACCAGACGTAGTGGCATTTCAGCATTATGGGCCAACTGGGCAGAATCGCACCAGATACTGTGCAAAATAAGTAAGTAACCTGCCTTGCTAATTTAAATTATTATTAAAATGTTTATAACAACCCTTACCTTTGTCTTCTTTTGCACTTTTTTCCAATTTTCTATACTACGTATGTAAATGTGTGTGCCGGGTGCCCAGAACCTGTTTCCTGTTGATGGGGCTAGCACTATGAGTCCTACCGTGACGACCGATGGTAGATTTACTCTTGAATGTATGTGTGCATGTGCAACCTGAACTTTGTATCTTAACGATAGAGTGTAAAAGTTTCAGCTCTAGACCCTTACTCTTGACATTAAAGTAAGGACCACCTTGTGTATGAGTGTGTGTTTGAGTTTGCATTTCCACTTCAGGCATTTCCCAGTCAAGTCTATGCAGCACTAAGTAGGCTAAGAAGTCCAGCACTTTTTATTACCTAGCCAGAATAATTAAAAAAAAGAAAGAAAGAAAACAAGCTGTCTAATATTAACAGTGCATCAAAGACAATGCATTATTCTGGTGGAGCTGACTGGCATCTTGATCTTCACCCATCACTGAGGAGAACCACATGACAGTGTCAAATTTTAAAAAGCCACCAAGAAAGCCTTATTTATGCTCCTTCTAGTAGATGGAAAAGAAGCCAGCAGTATGATGCCCTGCTTACTAAGAACAGCAGAGTCCTAGTGCAGAAACAGTACCAATTTTTTCAATTGTTTGCTGGCCTTGCTGGCAACATCTTGGTTCACACTGCTGCTGGACAGCCTGTCTTGAGTCTGCATTATGCACTGTGTATAGTTTTCATATTTTTTTTTATTATTATGGTTTGTTCTTTTTTTACCTCAGTCACTTGGTGCCACAGCCCACCTGCCAAGTTGTTTTGCCTGCCTAAGGTAAAGTCATCCCTGATGGAGGATCACAGGAATCGTGGGAAAGAGGGGTCCTTTCATCGGATTAGCACTATTTCAGCTGTAGAATGGCCAAATGGGGGAGGCAGCTTGATGAATGAGGTCTCCAGGACTCTAAACAAATCCAAATCATATTATGTGATATCATCTACTGTTAAATTCTACTCCGCACTTCTAAAATTTTTATTTTTATACTGTATTGAGGATTTGTTCTGTTCTGTGTATTGTACTGTATTGTATTGACCCCCTTCTTTTTGACACCCACTGCACGCCCAACCTACCTGAACTGCCTTTCCCAAGGTTTCTTCCATTTTTTCCCTACAAATGTTTTTTTTGGGAGTTTTTTCTTGTCTTCTTAGAGAGTCAAGGCTGGGGGGCTGTCAAGAGGCAGGGCCTGTTAAAGCCCGTTATGGTACTTCTTGTGTGATTTTGGGCTATACAAAAAATAAATGGTATTGTATTGTATTTGATTATAAACTTAAGGTGTTGTTGTATCAGTTTAGGCACATTATAGCCTATATGCTTTCATGGAAGCAGGTCATTGCGAGGCTCGCAGTTTGTCTAATGTTTAAAATTATATTGCTGTATTTTCTATGATAAAGACCTCAGAGGGCATCACAATGATTTGATGCCAATTGAGACAGATGAGACACCAACATAACATTATTTGATTGATTTTTTTTTAATGCTGTGAACATTGCATGAACTTGTGTATCTCACTAGTCATTAGCAAAAGAGATGCAGATATTTTAACATTATAGAAGTCTGCACTAGAGTTGGGGTAGTTACTCAAAGAAAGTAATCCATTACAAATAACAACTTCCCTCAATTTGTAACAGATTTACTTTACTCATTACGTTGTGGAAAAGGTCATCACATCATTAATTACTTTATTTTTACTTTACTCCCTAAAATCATGCAAGTATGTACTGTATGTTAGAGAAAGTACAAGAATAACACCCAAAAGTTCTTTCAGTATTTTAATAAGGAGAAAACAATCAATAACAGTGAACATGAAGCAAGTAAACAACATGGCTTACATTAGCACTGAGCCATTTGATACATACTGTATGTACCAACATGTAGAAGTCTTCATTTCTTAAAAAGAAAACTTAATGAAATCATATCATAGTAATTAAACATAAAATGGATTAATCGCTTGAGCACTTGGAGTCAGTAAAGAATAAAATTATTTCTAGTGTAGTGGCCAGTGGACAAGTACACTTATGAATTGGGTTTTGCCAGCTGCCTGCGGTGCTTATCATTCAACACAATCAGTTTGCCTGTGTCTCTGTGTCTCTCCCATCTCACTGCTATTCACATTATCAAAAAGGCACATGGCAATCAAAAATGGAGCATTTACATTTTATAAGTGACTGTCTTGCATTTACTGAAAATTAAAGGCAAGATTCAGTTACCTTACCTGTTCATTGACTTATCCTCTATTTTTGTGGGAGTGCTACAGTTGTGACAGAAATAAATGCATGTTGGGATATTCTTCTACATTTTGTGACACATAATGCTTGCAGTGTTTTCATTTGACTGGAAGGACTGTCAAAGACTTTTTTTTTCCTCAGTAAATCAATTTCTTATGAGCTCTTTGAGCAAGAGTCTGTTATTCACAATGAACAAACATTTCAACACAGCTAACGTTAGTTCCCAGGTACACACTGAATGCTGTACATTTCTTAACTCTGCTTCTTTATGTTGTCTCTGTTAATCATATTCTGTCAATGTGTTGTAAAACCGAAAAGTTGTAATCTTTCAAAATAAAACTCGGAATCATAATAAATTGAGCTCAATATAATCCTAAACTAATTTTATAAAAGTAAATAAATTTAGTGGGATAGATCTGACCACAGTGTCATTGTGCTCTATGTCTGTTAAAATCTGGCAGAGATCACATATTCTGATAGCCACATTTGCCACCTTGAACATTGTGTGAGATGGAATATCTGCACTTTAAGGCATTTACAGCACATATTATTCATTTAAAAACATACATAGAGTACATTTAAGGAAAATCTAGTCAGGTATGTAGTTGTAATATGATTACAATCATACAAATTACAATACATTTTCACTGGGAAATGTAATTTAATTACAATAGTGCATTATTTTGAATCTGTCAATGTGTACCATATTATCCTCAGCTCTAGGAGAATATAGAATTGTAATATGGCCCCGCTAGAATTTTCATGGCAAAAACAGCACTCATCAGACTCACAGTTAATAAAACTGGAGTGCAAGTACATTTGTGGATCAGTTTACAAGGATGCTTCAGGATGCAGTATCTATACAGGATCAGACTGTGTTTTAATAGAGCTGTAGGATTTTTGGATGCAATAGGCTTAGCCTTTAACTACTGTTTATCAATTGGCAGAACACTTAAGGCTGGCCTTGTAAGGGTCTTTTAGATGATAAATCTGAATGACAATGAAAGTCAAGAAGTTAAATTGCAAGAAAGTACAATCTAATAGGATCAGACTCCACCTTTAACAGCCTACAGAATAATGAAGTCTGAAGAATCAAAGTTACTGGTGATTTTGAGCATTCTCCAATGGGTTAAAGTTTCAGGCCACTAATATATGACAGGATCAGATATATGTCTCAATGATGACAGATTTATGCGTGCAGCATGGGCTCTGATATCTTGCTCTACTGAAAGCGATTACGCTTAAGTAAAAGCCTCTATTCTTCTGGCGCACACCTGCTGCTTTTGAATAATGTGAGACATTTTTCATGTAACTTGCTCATTTGTAAATGAGCATATTCTCCACGGCGTTTCATTGTAGAGTGGGGGAGGGACAAAAATGTGATTTAGCAAAATGGATGTCCACTGACCCATGGTAGGAGTCATCGAGCTGTTAATGTTGTCAATAAAGAACCAACAAATTCCAGTTTGTTGAAGTAAGTGACTCTCCTTTATATCATTAACTCCGCGCTGCCACTTTTAAAGCTGGGCTCTGCATGGTTATTTATGAGTATAGAATTACAGTATGATTGGCTGCATGTATATGTTTGTACCACTGGTACACTGACAGGCCAATGTGATTTAGAGGAATGGTTTGAATGTGCATACTTATAGATTACTTTACAAAATCTACTACTATACTTCATTCATATTTTATTGCATGCTATGATTTCTTGATTAACCTGTACTGAAATTTCAGTTAAATCTGAGAAACCCTGTGTCTATTGTAGATAATTGTATGTGAAGACAGACTTATATCTAAGGAACTTGCACTTGCAACTTTTTTTTGAAGCATTTAGTGAGTGAGTGATATCACATCATAACCAAAAGTCCTTCCACACCTGAAATTGTGACAGGGTACAGACCGTTGCATAAAATACGAGAGCATACAGGTGCAGTTTGTCTCAGAAGGGCGTTTATTTCCGAACCACCAATCCTGCCAGACACTCACCCTGTCACCCCAAGCACTTTACAGCCAGCAAGAACACACTGTCGTAAAATGTACATATTTTAAACATAACATTTCCCCCTCCCCCACCAAATACAGTGACTCCCAGAAAAACATAACATAAGGCTTGAATTTCAGAAATAATTGAAATTGTACAGAAGTCTTTTATTTTTCTCTTTTTTTGTGTGCTTCTTCCAAAACCCAAATGTCATTCTAAAGTCTGCTTAACTGTGAAAATCAGTAAGGAAATCTTTAAATCTGGCTGGCCGAGTTCTGATGAGTTCAGGTCTGGAGATGGTTTCAGTCAGAGGTTGCAACACCTCAGGATCCTCAGTCTGCATAGGGACCGATGATCCTGCAGTTGAATCGAGCCACTCTGCTGTAAAACCTGAAGAGAGACACAGCTCGGTACTGGTGGTGCAGGTACCTTGCAAAGGTGGCTTGCATGCCATTGGGAACCATCAACCAGACAAAATGTGGCAGGTTCTAGTTGGCTTATTACTTTTAAAGGAGAAGACCAAAAATATTTCAACTTATGTTCTCGATATGGCCTCCAGACCCTGACCCAATCTCATACAGTTATGTCTGGCATTTTCACCCGGTGTGACCTGTCAAAATGTTGCTTCATTTTATTCTGGCTCTTGGACACATTGTTGTGTGGTTGGGCACGCAGACGATCCAGTGGAAGCTGAAGTTCACGACCAATCATAAGAGCTGCAGGTGAACTGCCTGTTGTTGAGTGCTGTGTAGCTCTGTAGTGAAGAAGTGTCTGGAGAAGTGCCAAAAGAAATGTGCATCCATCTGCCAAATGTGCTCTAATGCCATTTGATCCCTAATAAATTCATCTTGCATGTCTCCGAACTTGCATAAACTGGCTAAACCCCTTAAGTTGGCCACGTATTGATGAACTGATTCACCTGCCTGCTGTCACTGTTTACGAAATAGGATTTGGCAGAAAATAACACTTTGCGAGCAGGAGAAGTGCGTCTCCAGGAGAGTCACAACAGCTGAGTATGCGGCTGCGTTCCCCAAAGTCTTAAACACGCGCTGTCCCTCCGTTCCCGGACAGTGTAGGAGCAATGCTCTTTTGCGAGCATCACTTACATTTTGCAAATCAAGAGCCAGGAGGTAAGTTTCAAAAGACTCCAGCCAGCGGGACCAAGGCACTGGAGGCTGTCCAGGCAGGGAAAGAAAGGGAGAAGGTGGTGGAAGTGAAAATTCAGCCATCCTTGTCACCTAAATGTTACATACAATACGAGAGCGTACAGGTGCAGTTTGTCACAGTAAGGCGTTTATTTCCGAACCACCACTCACCCTGTAACCCCAAACATTTTACAGCCAACAAGAACACACTGTCGTAAAATGTACATATTGCAAACATAACACATACAGGGCCTGCTCTGGAACAATTCCTCCCAGGGAAAATTGCATTTATGCTGCCCTTTATCCGCCAACCCCCATGTCTAAAATCTATCTTTACTGGGCATGGAATGATACTTTTAATTCATATACAGTATATTATGTATTGCTGTACAGGTTTCACAATACAGTGCATTCTGTGAATGACTGACAAAACAAATAAATATTTACTTTTGGAAAAAATATATAGCAATTAAAGAAGATTAGATTTAAAACAATAAAATGCAAATAGACAATAAAACCAATTCAAATGTTTAATTTGAAAATAGTCCCTTATAACACCATTGTTCATTTCAAACTCTGTCCTGCAAGCTAAAAGCCGTGGTCCAAACATATGAGACTCTTAATAGACATCGGTCCAGAAATTAACAAAATTTTACAAAATGGGAAAAACATCCATCCATCCATCCATCCTCTTCCGCTTATCCGAGATCGGGTCGTGGGGGCAGCCGCTTGAGCAGAGATGCCCAGGCTTCCCTCTCCCCTGCCACTTCTTTTAGCTCTTCTAGGGGAATCCTGAGGTGTTCCCAGGCCAGCCGGGAGACATAGACCCTCCAGCGTGTCCTGGGTCTTCCCCGGGGCCTCCTCCTGGTTAGACTTGCCCGGAACACCTCGCCAGGGAGGCATCCAGGAGGTATTCTGATCAGATGCCCAAGCCACCTCATCTGACTCCTCTTGATACGGAGGAGCAGCAGCTCTACTCTGAGCCCCTCCCTTGTGACTGAGCTTCTCACCCTATCTTTAAGGGAAAGCCCAGACACCCTGCGGAGGTTTCCAGTGAGAGTTGGACTCTGCCAGGGCTGCCCTTTGTCACCGATTCTGTTTCTAACTTTTATGGACAGAATTTCTAGGCGCAGCCAGGGCATTGAGGGGGTCCGGTTTGGTGGACTCAGAATTGGGTCACTGCTTTTTGCAGATGATGTTATCCTGTTTGCTTCATCAGGCCATGATCTTCAGCTCTCTCTGATTCAGTTCGCAGCTGAGTGTGAAGCGGCTGGGATGGGAATCAGCACCTCCAAATCCGAGACCATGGTCCTCAGCCGGAAAAGGGTGGAGTGCCCTCTCAGGCTTGGGACTGAGATCCTGCCCCAAGTGGAGGAGTTCAGGTATCTTGGGGTCTTGTTCACAAGTGAGGGAAAAATAGAGCGTGAGATCGACAGGCGGATCGGTGTGTCGTCCACCGTGATGCGGGCTCTGCATCAGTCTGTCGTGGTGAGCCGTAAGGCAAAGTTCTCAATTTGCCAGTCAATCTACGTTCCTACCCTCACCTATGGTCATGAGTTATGGGTAGTAGAATAAATAAAATGTGATATGCATGTGTACTGAACTGTCATAAACATTGGTGGGAGGAGGGAAGGAATTATAGACTTCAACATGTAGATAATAATCCTATAATGATAATCAAAATAATAATCCTCAAACTGGCATTGGATTGGAGACACAGAAGTGGCAAATTGAATACTTTAAATGCACTCCAATTTGATGGATTTAATTCGAAGTATAAGAATTTCTCAAAAGTGCTTACATTAAAACTTGCGATAAAAGTCCATAAATCCCATCAATGACTTTATGATTCTACTCTTCACATTTGCTCCTGCCATACTAACTAGAAATACTGACTTTGTGAGCTCAACATTACATTATTTGCAGACATAAACAATGATAGAATAAAGAGGAATCAGAGGGTAATGGTAAGAAATAATCATTATACTTCAATTGTGTTGAATTTTTAATAATGTAGGGCTAGTCAGTTTAGTTTAAGGGCCTAAATATAATTTACATTTGCAGTTTATGACTCTGCAAAGTTAAAAAAAAAATTATAATGGTGCTATCACCATTATTGTTTGCCACCTTGCATGTTGGTAGGAATACCAAGCTATCCATTGCCTACAGTATGTGTATCACTGTATAAGTTTAATATAATTGGTTTTCACTCATGACATAAATTCAAAACTGTTTATAGAAATGTGAAGTACAAAAAAAGAATTTTTACATGTTTTACGCCTTTGTCGCACCTCAAACTTGTAACTTTCTGAGAGATTTTTTGGCACTGGTTGATTCCATTGAAAGCATCCAATCATTTGCCCATCAGTTCACAGTCTTCCTGGGCTGTATAAATTTTGAAGCCAGTATGTAGCTGCCATTCATGCTCATAAGGTTGCATCTGTCTTGTCTCAGTAGGAAACATTTCAACAAATTTTTGAGATGACCTGAATGAAAACAGCAAAATAAACCAAATTAAAATTAAACAAAGTGACCAAAAATCAGACAAGACATGAAGATCGATTTGCTAAGAAGGATTTTTTTTTTAAGAATTTATCCACAGATCAGATAAAGCCCGATGCATTACACTGATCTTTTATCCCTTGGGTTCACAACTTCAGAGACCCATCCCTAAAAATGTGGGGGGCGAACCTAACAACGGTTAATCAAAATGGGGTCTAATACAGAAAATAGTAATCATACCCTAAAAATTGGTTTCAATCATGAGAACATCTTCCTGACTGATTATTTTTTTATTGATTTTGTAGATTCAGGATATCAGGAAAATGGGCACCAATACCAAGAACTGGCATGTCGCTTTATTTGGGTTCAAAATGTGCATGCACCATTTTGATTCTTGTATGCTCACAGTATGGAGATTGCACATTTTGTTTTGGTTCAAAAAGTACAAAAGCAATAAAACAATAAAGAAGAGTTAAGTAGCTAACTAAGTCTTCATTTATTTGAAGGGATGTTAAAAAAAACACTCATTTTGCTTATTCCATGACTTCCCCTGCACTCTCTTTTTCTTATTTTTCCCCTTCTCTCTGCGTCTTATTAATAACTAGCAAAATACCCACGCTTTGCAGCGGCGAAGTACTGCCTTAAAATTTTTATTAAGAAGAAAATTAAAACTTTTTAAACTGAGGTAAAATATACCAATAATTATTTGTTAAGGATCTCTTTGTATACCACATTGTCAGTTCGGCCCTCCGGTTGTAATATGACCAAGCTGTGCGCTGAGCTTACTCTTGAGCATGCAACGTACAGTTGGCCATGTGAACAGTAATCTTGTCTCAAATCTCACAGCTTGGATTGCTTCTGTCATAATCGGTTTGAGTTTCATGGTTTGTTTTAATTACAACAGTATTTGCAGGACTTGTGTTGAAGTGACATTCGGCATCTGTCAAGCGTTGTAAGCACACAACCGGTTTCATTGATAACTTCACATCCAGCTTTTCAGAGTTTAAACATTCATAAACATCAAAGTGTCCACTACTGAAATCGTCACCTGTGAATCTAAGATGTTTAAGAGGCATTGGCAGTTCTCCAAAGGTGTAAAATATTTGGCCATTTCGGTACACTTGAAAGCGACAACTGAACAATTCAGCGGCAGCCATCAACTCACATGCAGAACCATAG
>JANRMT010062795.1:8999099-9067963 GCA_026402145.1 Polypterus bichir lapradei
ATATATATATATATATATATATATATATATAGTAATATTAAAAAATCCAGATGAATAGCTCCATTTTCAAAGAATATATAATTCTAGAAGGTTTGGGATGGTCGTGGAAGGTGAGTTCATCTGTTGTATAGAAAATAAAAAGAATTTCAAAAAATGAAAAATGACTCTTAAAACCTTTTGGGTGTGTGACCTTCCTGTATATGTCTCTGCATAATGCAGCAGATGCTTCATGAAGCTTCATTTGCCCATCACTACCCATCTGTCAGTGAAGCAGGATGTTGTCAAGAAGAGATAAAGAAGATTACAGGAGGCTATATATCAGTTCTCCTGGCTAAAACAGAGCATTAAGCTAAGAAGTAAGGAAGCTTCATTTTCACATAGCAAGCTAACATGACTAATAAATATGTCTTTTAACATTTTATTTTGAAATTAAACCTCTTTTTTGGTAAACAGCATAATAGTAAACATATTTCAAACAAACATATAAAAATACAATAGCAGCTGTACATCAGTCCCAAGATGTTTTAAAAAAATACAACTTAAAATAAGTATGATTTATAAAACAAATAACTTTTTAAAAGTTTAAACTGACCTAATAAATAAAAATATCAAATTGTAATAAATAACAAACATCAACACGGAACCATTTTGTCATACAGACTGTTTTTAAACTTAACTTCTCTTAGCAACAGTGCCAAAGAAAAACAAAGTGTTGGTCATCATGGCCAAACAAGATAAAATTTAACTTTTCAATTGTATAACATCTGCTTTCTTTCTTAACAGAATACTTAGACTGGAGGTTTCTAGCCAAGAATACAAGTCTATCTACCATTGCTGGCTTAAGACAAGAGCATTGACATGTGATAATGTTGCTACTTTTGCAGAAAATCCTCTCTGATGGGGAGCGTATAGCTGGAATACGCAGATAATTGCAGGCGAGGTTGGCAAGTCATGGAAAGTTCACCTTGTCTGATTTCCGCCATTAAAATAGACATTCTTCTTTGTCTATGGGAGGTGTTAGCAGGTAGTTGTTTAATTCAGGTTCCACGGCTTCCCTAAGGGTCAAAGAAGAATCACTCTTTGTTGCAGCTCTGCTTTGTTTAAAGAAACGTCCCAAGGACCTCTTAGCTTTCTTTGCCTGGGAAGTGTCATTAACTGTGGACTCAACTTCAGCGCTGCAGGTTTTGAAGTCTCTTGGCATTCAATTATTTCTGATGTCACTCTGGCCTTGAATTTGATCTTGCTGTCTGTACTGATGAAGTCCATTTTGAACCAGGGGTCCAAGAAAGATGCCATATCTAGCAGCTCCTGAGTAGCTTCATCTGTATATTTCTCATTATGGTAGCCCATCATCTCTCTCTTCAACTTCTTGGTCAGGTCTGTTGTTTCCTCTTTCATTAGTAACATTGAAGTGTTAAAGAGGTAAAGAACTGGCTTCAAATAGATTGCAATAACATAGTCTTCTCCTGCAAGGGCATCTGTGAAGTCCAGTAGTGGACCTAGTGACTTGTTGATCCGAGATATCCTGTAACTTGCCAGGTTAGAACTAGATGATGCACCTTCTTGTTTGCGAACAGGACTTGAGTTAAAGCTTTCTGCTGCTCTAGTATCCTGCTTATCATCAGCTGTCTAGAACCCCATCACGTTTGGCATTCTGATAAGAGGGAATATAATGATAGATTGAGTTCCTTCTGGGCTTTTTCCAAATAACTTATGGCATTCCAGCTGTGAGAGGAGTGACCCATCAGCTTCATGCATACCCTTGTTACACAATTGGTGCATTCATCCTCTTTCAATGCATTTTCTAAGGGAAAAAACACATATACATTAAATAATATAAACATTTATATTTAAATTTAAACAATAAAGTGCTTACACATACAAATAACTATGTTTCTGCAACTGAATAAACTACACGTTATTTAAAGACGAAATATATATCTATGAAATCCCAATCACTTTCAAAGAATATTACTGTCTTATGATTTTTAGTGGTGTACCTTCAGGTTTTAATGTAATGAATCTTTAAAAATGAATTGTTTATGAAACTAACATTTTAAAATTCAATTCAGGATTCAAATAATTTCACATACAGACTTACAGGTGGAACATGCAGTGAAATGCAAGTCTGACTAGTTCCAGATTGTGCTAATTAAAAGAGAGGACTAACAACAAAGGGAGTTATATTAAAATAATGTAGCTATTAAACAACAAGCTAGAAGACAGTGTCATTGTGAAAAAGTATTTTTTTTTTACAATATGGCTAAGGCAGTATGTGCAAGTAGCTGTAGTAGAAGTATAATACTGTATATATACTGTATATAAAAGTTATAACAATAGGAGTATGAGTCTGATACAACAGTTTTATTATGTTTAATTTTAAGACAAGCTGTTTAGCAAAGCACCGCAGCCTGGTCCACTTGTTAAGGGATGCAACTTTCACCATTTTCGCTCTTTATCTGTTGTTATACAGATTAGATGTCTTTCTTCCAGACCCCAAGCAGCCAATGCTTCCCTCAACCCTGTTGAGATGTATGATCCTGTGGGAAAAATGCTGTTTGCCAACAACGACATTGTAGTTGGAAGTCCTCACTGAAAAAGTGGACGGTCAGACTTGTGTAAAGCTCTGTTATCTAGCAGGACCACAAATCCTTTCTTCTTCTTCTTCCTCTTCATCTTTTCCTACTTCTTTGTGGGATCGAAAATGCAAAGGTTTCAGTGTCATTTTTATAGCTGGATGCCTTTCATGTCGCCAACCCTCCCCATTTATCTGGGCTTGGGACTGGCTCCAAAATGGAGGATGGGATGGGCCACAAATCCATTGTTGCTGTAAAACATTCCACTTTTGATAGCTCTGATTGAACCTGTGCCTTGCATTTCTCCTACAGCTCAGGGGTGGTGACATGATAAAAATATTTGTTAAGCTACCGAATCATGTTTTTAAACCCCTCTTTGTTAGCTGTGCTAATTGGTACCATGTCTTTCATTAGGTGAAATGTTATTGCATCAGTGATTTCTCTCTGTTGTTTGGAATCCCTCTTGTATGGCACACTGGCAAATGTGTCCGAAATAGTTTTTTGCTTAGGATGGCATTCAGTTCTGGCCTTGCACTCATCATACAGAGCTTTGTGGTGCTAATTTAAGTGATCAAACAAATTAGTTGTGTTGCCTCATGTTGTGGCAACAATTGCAAGACACTCTTGACAAAGTACTTGTTTTTGGTCTAAATCATCCTTTCTGTAGCCAAAATAATTCCAAATGATTGATTTTGCTCTTCTTTTAGCAACCAAATCTTCCTTACCGGTGTTTTTCTTCTGTTTGTCACTCATTTTCAGGTCCATTTTGATCGACGACTAGCAGGGCCTCCTTTGTTTATTCAAGAACGATTGTGAGTGGTGGTTCTCTGTTCATGCACAGCCTGCATGATACTCATTACTTAGCTCCATGTATCCAAACACCCATAATCGTTGTAAATTATGGTATATATACAAGCTTGTTTTTTAGATAAGTTGATAAATGACAACTGTAGTATCAAGCAGCAAAAAGGTTGTAGCATGGCACATTTTATTTTATTTATTTAATTTGCCTTACTTGAAAACACACATCCTGATATAAGTATCTTTATGTGGCTTGCTTTATATTCTTCCAGCTCTGTTCATATATCTAATCCGCTAAGCATTTTGTATTTATGCATCGCTTGTTTGTACAAGTTTTTCTTGTGAACTGATTTTATAAACAATAAGTAAATAAATAACATTGCACGTCCTGTGATACGACTATTGCTCATGCACACATCACAGTAGTGATGCTGAAACGATATAATTTGCAGCCATAGTAATTATGTAGAATTATTGCTATCAATAACAGTAAATGTATTACAACCTATGATGGGCTTAATTAAAAATGTTTTTTAATAGTCCTTTGAAATATTTCATTGTACTAACCAGACTTATCTTTCTTGATAACTATTCCAGATTTTTGGTACAAGAAGGTTAAAAGGGTGTTTCTCTAGTTCTTTTACGCTTCACTAGCTGCTCTACCCATCTAAGATGGGCTGAATTGTAAGTAATCAACATAGACCTTAGTGTTAATGTTTATAGGACATCATGCAATGCATACTGTATGTATCTGTTATATGCCATTTGGTATGCGATTCATAAAAGTAATGTCAATGTTTGTGATGCATCATCTATTAGAATGATGAATGCAATGCATTTTATTACTAAAAATGTATGTAAGGTGCCATCTGAGACATAACAACCGGATGGGCACACAGACACTTACCCTTTTATTATAGTAGTCTAAAACACTGAGTAAACTAAATCTTGTAGATCAAAGATTATGATTAGAGATGTACAAGGACAGGCATTCAGTAAGTGTAAGTGTACATAGCCTTTTAGGCTGTTAGCAGCGTTTTAAATTTAAAGCCTCAAATGCAGGCAGCCACTGTAACAATGCTAATATATTTAAAATGTAATCAACACGTCTTTATTTAAATTCTTGCTGCTAAATTTTGAACTAGCTGCAGCCAATTTTTTTATTTTCTTTGCATCCTGGACAGGAGTGCATTATAACAATTTAGTTATGTTTTACAAAAATATGCATTAGTTTTTAAGCATCTTGTTCAGACTAATAATACTTAGTTATTATAATAGATAATAATTCTGAAAAATCTATAGGAAAATTGAAATCACCTGCTGTTTTGAACTTGCCATGATTAGCAATTATTGTATATAATAATTTTTAAACTTTGACTTTGATTAACAAACGAACAGATGTTATTCCTTTAATAAAAGCTAGAAAGCAAACAAATTGCACGGCTGATATCTTTACAATTCAAATGGCTTGAGAAATATTTGCGAAGCCACCACCTTACTTTCCTTGATGGAAAAAATAAGTAAAATCAAAATTTGGAGGAGTTGTTTCATTTAGAATGTCAGCTACATCACTGCCAAGCCATGTTTCTCTCAAAAAAAAAAATCTATTTTTCTGTTCTTAATAAAAAGTTTTACATAAAACATTTTACTAGTTAATGCCTTAATGTTAATTAAAGCTGTTTTGAGAGTATTATTATGACATGACTGGTCTGAATCTAAAGATCTGCCAGAAATACCAATGAAGTTGTTTTTGTGAATCAGTCTCACCAGGGTTGCTAGCAGTTAGCAGCAATACCTCATTTCAGGTTTTTAGTGCTCTGTTAATTAAGAAGGTTTTCGTGTTTCTCTGGATTTTCAATAGCATGTAAATCAAAACTATTACTTGACCTTTCTAGAACAGTCAGTCTTTTCATTTGTATTCAAGTCTTTTGTTTCCATCTTTTGTTTTAAGTGTTACATTAAGAATTTCCACCCTAGTTTTAAGTTGTTTCACCCTTCATTTTTTAACTTTACTTTGATTCTTATGTTTTTTTTTTCACACACTTTACCTGATAATATGATGCTGTCACTTTGGAATGGTAAAGCTTTTATTAATATTAGTTACACTAGGCTGTGATCAGCTGGAGAGAACCTCCTGCTCAAAGGAAGAAACAGTCAGAAAGGACTGACCCTGGAGTCACTAGAGACAGTGGAAGATAACAAAAGTTACGCATATTAAAGCACCCTCCCTATGACCATTAACCAGGAGTGCTTTTTAGCTAATACCTAAGTCCATCACAGTGTACTAAGATACACTCTTGTGCATCTGTTTTTGCCTACGATGTTTCCTCCTCTCATTTTGCTTTTCTTCACTCTAGCCAGCAGCTTAGGGACATTATTACTTGACATTATACATTTTATGTGTGCTGGATATATATTGTGCGTTGTTATTGCACTTGTACATTTGTTTGTACAATTTGTACTCTATCTGTCTGCCCATTATATATTCTAAGTTGGTGCCTAATATGCAAGACATTGCATTTCAACCATAAAAATGTATATTTTGTCTAGTTTTACTGAAATACTACATAAAAGATTTATTATTTCCTTTCATTTTGTAACAACACACATCTTTATTGAGTGACCTAATATTATTGGCTGACAAACTTTGTGGTGTTGCTTTTTAAAAGTCTTGCTGCTTTATGCGCACCTGTTCATATTGGAGGGATGTCATAATCGAGGCCCTGTCTGGTTGACACAATAAATCACCTATTGGTTGATGGTGGAACTTTGTATGCATTTTTTAAGATTCATAAGTTTCTCCTGACCTGTGCTTTTCTTTCACTTCACCCTTGACTTGTTTTAAATACTCTTTAGTGTTTTTAATTCACAAATGGACCGAGAAACCTTAGAGAGACAGGTGTTTTTTTTTTTACTTTCAAATCCTGAGAACCTTTATTAATGTGCACAGACAGGGGCTATTCAACTAATTGTGGGGTTCATTAAGATAATTTGGTGCATCTGAATGCATTTACGATTGCCACAGCAAAGGAATTGAACAGTTACACAACTTACTTATTTCTTATTATTTTTCCCTCTTAATATCTGAATTATTTTGTATATGTCAGTAAATTAAATGTTATCAAATTTTAATGGCTAATGATGCAACAAAATTTGACAAGTCTTAATAGTTCTTAATTCTGGAACTTTTTTCAATTGAAATGTAAATGCTTTGCAGATTTATTTATTTGCTGCTTTGTCTATTATTTTACTCTATTTCTTTATTTGTGTCAGTTTTTATTTGGAATTGAGAGTGAGTTGAAGGCTTTAATAGCAGCAATTACTCTATAGAATAAGAAAAACCCAAAAAGGCACATCATTTACAGGACAAATACTGAGGTGTCCCCAGACTAGACCACATTTGCTGTTCTGTTGAACCTGGAACTGTGTATTTGGTTTGTGGGAGGAAAGCCATATATATATAAGGGAAAAGCAGGCAATCTGGAGCCTCACGTATTCCATTTGTCCACAAATATGCTTAAAAACTTAAATGCCAAAAATTGTTTCAATGATAAATAGATGCATTTATTTTTATAGTACTTATTTAAATATTTTTGACTAGTGCAGCTGCCTCATAGCCTGTGGACCATAAGTCATTTACTGGATGGAATGTCCTCTGTGTGGAGTGTGTGTAATCTTCTTGTGTTTTATTGATTTTCTTTCAGCCAAAGATATGTGCCTGTGAATGTGTATGTGCATGGGTATACCATCCATTGAACTGGTGTTTCCCAGTCAGGGTCAAGTCCTGCCCTGCGCCCGTTACTACATAGGATAGTCAACAATAGACTATTCTGTCCAAAATAGTTAAATCAATTCCTGTTATCCTAACATTTCCAAATTAATGTCAAGTTGACATTTGAAGGATCCACAGGTTGCTACTAGCTAGCTTTTACTAAGTACTGTATGTATAGTCATCTACTGTATATGAATAAATGCTTCCAAAAATATATTTGAAGTTTACCCTTAATCAGCTTCCATCACTGCCCCGTAATTTTGTTAAATAACTTATTTTAAAATATTACCTGGCTTCCCCCTTATTTATTCCCTACATAACTTTTAACAATGCTTTCTTCTGTCCCTCTCTGTCTTGTTTAAACTCAACTAAACACAACAGATTCCCTACCTTCAGGCATTTCTCAGAACTCATACCCTGTAATCGTGAAATTACTATAGTGGTCATTTTTCTAGTGATGTCATATTCTCCTTATAATATGTCTGCAAACACAGTACATGATACATAAAGGTTATTAGGTTAAAAATCATATGTGTCAACATCCACACTTTGAAATGTGTGTACTGTACAACACACTATCCTAGCTATTAGTTATTGTAACCTTTCAGGCTGAAGAGAGAGGTGAATCCATTAGGAATGCAAAATCATTTTTAAGACTCAATTTCTAATTTTGGACTTTTTGTAATAATATGAAATATTTTACCCCCTTCTTAACTACATGCCCACTGTAATCTGAATTTTGTACAGGTGAATCTATACAAAGTGTGCTGACTACAGGACATTTGTTCACTTTCCAAATTTAGTGTTACTTAGAAGACCTATTCTAATTGTTTATAGTGTCCATTCACCCTCTACATATTTGCTATCCTACCTTTCCAGATTGTACCTTCTTTAGACCAGGGGTCACCAACTCCTGTCCTGGAGGACCACTGTGGCTGCAGGTTTTCATTCTAACCCTTTTCTTAATGAGTGATCTGCTTTTGCTGCTAATTAAGTTCCTTTGAACTAATTTGAATTGACTTGCTCTTGAAGACTCAATTGTTTCTTTTTCCTTAATTAGCCTCCAAACAATAATGAGATACAAAATGAGCCGAAACAACCGGTGTCTAAAGAACAATATCTAAAAATAAAGAAAGGTGAAGGTGTCAGGAATGTTAATCTTCTCAGGTCCCCTAAACATTTTACCAGTGCTCTTAGAAAGAGAAAATCAACAATTTTGGAAATACCTGCTAATGGACCATGAGAGCAGCAACAAGCCATGAAGTTAAAAAACTGGTTTAATTAACAACAAGAATTGGCACCTCATTAAGCAGCTTGTTAGAGTGAAATTGGTTGGGGTTTGATGCCCTGACTTAGTTGGTCTTCTGTTGGCTCCCTCACTTCACATTTCATTTCTGTTTGGATGCCTTTTAAGGAAAGAAATTAAGCAATTCAGAGGAACGATGAAGAAATTCAGGGGAACAAATCTTAAAAAAAGTAATTCAATTAAAATGAATTCACAAGAAGTTAATTAACAGCACAAACAGGGCACTCATTTAAAAAAAGGGTTAGAATGAAAACCTGCAGCCATGGTGGTCCTCCAGGACCGGACTTGGTGACCCCTGCTCTAGACAGTATTCTGACTGACACACCCATTTGCATGTTGCCATAGAAGATGAACAAAAGTATGCTATCCTTTCAACTGAGAGGCACAGAATCATTTAAAGGCAAAGTCTGGTTGTATGTAGCAGTGTTCTTATTTTGTCATTTTAGGGCCCTAGGGTAACCTTACTTTCCATTTCAGACTGTTTATTATATAGACCTTAATAGAATGCCCCACATCCCATCTATAGCCCTTATATGTTTACTTATATCAGTCTGGTCACTGTCAGGTTTAACTGCTCTTTTAGTTAAATACCCCCCCCCCCCCCCCCCTTTCTTTTACATCTATAACATCAGGCAATTAAACAGAGCACCAGAATAAACAGCAGAGAAAGTTACGCTTCTTATTCATAAATGAACTTAAGGTTTTCAATTGTGCTCCAAATATTAGCAAAGTAAAATGAGTGTGACAATAATACTGATACATCCTGGATTCATCTTGCTTGCTTAGGCTACCATTTGGCTGTCTGAATAAGGTGGTTGGTCTCTGGTCTGAGATGGTCCAGCATGGCCCTTGGATGGAATACAAGAGACATAGCGTGGTCCCTCTATGGATGTGATAGAAGAAACAGCAAGATGGTTGTCTACATGAATGGAGCAGCATACCTATGTAAGCCTCAATTTAAGGCCACCATGATTGTCCTTGATGTGCCCTTTTCACTTGTGGGAGTGTATTGCATCACCTTCCTCTCAGGCATGACTCAGCCTCCATTACATGCCCGGTGTTTCATCTCAGCCACTTATATTTTCCCCTAGGCAATCTTCCTAAGAAGGGGAAAGGGTGTTCATGCTTGTAAAACTTTCCCATCTTCTGGAGACTAAGAAATTCTACTTGTACAACTAAATCCCCGCTTCTAATGTTACAGCTTTTTTGGCAGCAACTTTGTACTCAGCAAGGGTGCAGGTTATAGCAAAGCACTCTTGTGCAATCGGTTACTACCAGATTGATGCAAAGCCTTCACCGCCCCCACCCCAAACCACAAAATGCACAATCCAGAGCAGCACTTTACAAATGTTCTTATCTGATTTGGTAGGGTTATAAATGTGCTTGAGCAACAACTGGCTTGTTCAGCTTCCCCTTAAACCTGATTATTTTTAAAATAAAAACATGGCTCAAACTTTATCAATAATCAAAATTTTACAAAAAAAAACATTATTGTCATATATTCTACATGTTACAAAATTTATTCTCCACTACTGTTCTTTATACTGAATAAGCCAATGATAGGCAACCAAAAAAGAGCAAAACTAATTCAAAATAAATAAGTAAACAAAAAGGCAAAATCGAAAACATAAAACAGGAATGATATTGCTCATAAAAACTATGTACCTCTTGCCAAAAAATCTTTCCTCTATTATACGAAGTTTAGCCGATATCAGTAGCTGCAGTGCCTTCTTAAATGCATTCTCTGCTATGACATTGTGGAGCAACAAT
The DNA here is from genome assembly GCA_026402145.1 of Polypterus bichir lapradei. NCBI lineage: Eukaryota > Metazoa > Chordata > Cladistia > Polypteriformes > Polypteridae > Polypterus > Polypterus bichir. Next base: position 9,009,325 of record JANRMT010062795.1, read on the forward strand.
GCACGCACCTGGATATGACACCGTATCTTAGCAACAATGGTGCAGAACAGCAAAACTGATTATAGAAAATTTTAAATAAATAAAAAGATGGCATAATGATTCAAATTATATTTAAATCCTGATAATTAGAACACAGGGTAATAACCAGTCCCGGACAGGGTAACTGCTCCATTGCAGGGCACTGCTCCATCCACCTCGACACACACGGTGACTAAGTTGTAATTCATACCCAGTCTCTTAGACATCATTGCTAAATACTACACTGCCATGCAACTCTAATCTGTTATCCAAATGAAAGATATAAATTAACAAGTGTAGCAGTGGTAGGGCCATATCTTAGGGCTAGGTGAGAGTTCATGAGCAAGAGCGAGATTGTTTTATCCTTCTGTGTGATTGAAAGAATGGAAAGTTTACTATTTACTTCAATGAGAGGAGGCGGTACAGTGCAGTATGGGATGCCGGTGATGGATATTGCACAGGTGCAGCATGGGGTGCAAGCACAAATGGCTGGACATCTACGTGGGAGTTCTCCATGGGTGTGAGCAGGGTGTGCCAACACCCTGACAGTGGAAGAAGAGTGGCAGGTGAGGTGCCAGTTAATAAAAAGCTATGTGAGGGCCAAGGTTTTACCTGAGAACGGTTCAGGAAAAGAGCCTGGACTATGGATCCATTCCATGTACTCTGTACTCTGATTTCTTATTGAGGTGGAGGGAAGAACCTTGAGTGGACAGACACTGCAGGTGCAATAGGGAATCAGTTATTTTTGGTAATATTCATCTGACAGTCCCTGGATGGGAAAGAAGGTATAGCAGCACCTGCTAATTGAACTCCACTGATAATAATGAGAAGAAGATGCGGATTTCTTAAGTGGTGGTGTGCTGTAGTCACATAACATGTGGAGGTGATCAGTAAAGTCTCATGGCCCTGAGTATAAAGAGTGCAAAAACTCAAGACAGTTATTTATATATGCGCTTTACTTTTTGATTGTGTCAATATACAAGGACTGATTTTTATTGATCATTTATTGCTTGGTCAAAGATTGTGATTTGGCACATGCATAATAAACAGTTATTATATTCTTCTTAAAGAAGCTTTCTGTATTCGTCTCTCTGTCTTCACACTCTGGTTGCTCGGTTATGGCTACTGATGCCTATAGTACAAGCTGTGTGCAAGGTGCCATTGCACAGAGCATCATACTGATTACCTGTGGATTTTCCTTTGTGAATTCTAATCCATACCAAGTTATTCATGTCCTTTTATTATTATTGTTGTTCTCTGTTAATAAGATTTGCATCCATCTGATCCCTGAAACCATGCCAGCTATAGTCCATGAATAGTTTCTCATAGGCTGCTGCATCAAAAGGTGTTTGAAATTCATGGTCAATTATATTATATGCTCTGCTGCTATCAGATGACTTATTTTCTTTTCCTCAGTAAATCATATTAGTAATACAGGGTCACTCTATCTAAAAATAAAGAAGCTTAGAAAATGGATGTCACACATTTGAGTTTTTATTTTATCATTTTGTCGTAATCTTGGCAATAAAAACTGAAAGTTTGTGGTGGTACAAAAATAATGTATTAAAATTAATGATTGGTCAACAATTGATAGAATAAATTTAAAAATGTATTGGCAATGCCAGTAGCTGATTACCCAACAAAATCCTTAATCTACGCCTTGCTGGATTCAGGAGGATTAGAAAAATGACTGACCTTCTTTAAAATAAAAAATAGTGCTTTGATCAACTTTTTGCAAGCCAGGGGTTGGCTGCTGGTGTAGCAGTTTACCATTTTTTTAAAGTCATATAGGCACTCACATTGTTCCCTTTGCTTGGGTCTCCTTTTGTGTGCTTTCATGGTAATGCACTATAAGGATAGTTTATCTGTCCTGTCCTGGAAGCTGAAGCACACTTTCAACGTCTCAGTAGTCTTGCTTGTCAGCTGCTCTGTGCTGGGGAGCACCCCCTCCTTGACCTTGAACTGATTAGAACTTTAATTACATGCCTGTTGAGGACACTTCAATTAATAGCCATTTAATTAGAGCTGTTTTCAAATAGCTCAGTGTGGGTTTTCTTTGGGGAGGCCCTCCTCTTTCTTTCTCTTCTCATGCCAACTCCACGCACTTGTTAAAAAAAAAAATCTATTGTAAAGAAGAGGAGAAGTGCTGGCTTAACATGCTCGAGGATAAACTAATTAGGAGAGAAAATGATGAGAAAATCGGTTATGTATTTGAAAATTCTATAGTCCTAACAAATAATAGCATGGTGAATGGAAAGGCTAAAGAACCCAGCAGCTCCAGTGAAACTGATTGTGATTGACTTCATCATTATTTTTTTTTTATTGAAAGGGACTGTTTGATGTTTTTACTAATGCTGATCGGTTTATTTTTTCCAGGTACTGTATGTGTCTAATTACAGGATAATTACTGGGAAATGAACAGGGCAAGATATTAATATGGGAATGCTTGTAATACACAAATTGTCACTTTGGATTTTACAGAGTTAATCAGCTAATTTGTAATTCTTAATTTTGAGGGGAATGATGAAAGTGCATTTGCGAGGGACAACAGAATAGAAGGCTAGTGTGGTGGAAGATGTTAAAGTTGCCAGCACCAGTGTAGTATTCTTTAGTGTATTAGTGTTTTTGAGAGATGACTCGTGATCTTTACTTTTAGTTGGGTGATGCAGTATTTAGCACTGCTGAGGTGCTGTGAGAAAGTATTTGCCCTTATTACTGCTATCGTGACAAGAATGTTATTTAAACAGATGCATGTGTTAATATTAGCAAAGAGTTTACTTGCATCAATTAAAAATGGGTAGCACAGACTGGAACTTTGCAATTAGAAACCAATTCGTGAAAAAATATCTTAACCAAGTTTGGGCATTGCCTTAATAGGTGCACATTTCATTGCAGGTTTCTAAAAAAGACAAATCTGCTGTAAAAAAAGTTGTGTCAGGTCCCTCACATCTATTGTGCCAGCTCTTCATTTAGATTGTTGAGGCAGTAACAGAAATCTGAATACAAATGTCCATTTATTATAAAGAATGAGGCATAATGGCTTGAAGAGAAACATCTGGAGTTAATTTTTGTAGCTATCAAGTACTCAATTACCATTTTTAAAATAATCATTTATTGTTGTGTTTCCCATTCCCTCCTCATTGTCTACATGAAGTGATAAGTGTAAGGTTTGTAAAGAAATATCTGCGAATGCATGGTAGAACTGCAAAACAGTGATGCTCAAATAATGTTTATCCATCAAGAGACAATTCAAGGTGAATGTCAAGAAATTTCAGACCGCATCAAGTGTTTATTATTTGTGAAAGTTTCACATGTAAATTTTGACCCATGTTATAGTTACATGTTAAATAAGGTTGAAGAAGAAGTAAAAAGTAAATTTAAAGGTGGGGCCAGGAGATTTCTAAGAAGTGTGACTTAGAGGACTTATCAAGCACCAACAATATATACTAATTTAGCATTTAAGTTTACAGAACGATAATGCCATCTAATTTCAATGAGAAGAAGTAAGTGCCATTTCATCACATAGTAGACACACACATTCTAATATATCCACTGAAGACTAGCTGATCTGTTTAGTGTCAACTTGTGCCTTTGGATGTTCCCATTTTTAATTTTTTAGCTACACTATCCACATACAGATTATTCTGACCACACCTTCTCCAGGCATTTCTTCTTGACCACACCCCTCAGTTACAGTTACCTAGCAACTGTGTGTGTGAGATGCCTGGCTGGTGTATTCACAGTTAACCCCCATCTTGAGCAGGAAGCAATTCCTGACAATTGAGAGCTCTACTGAGCATGAAAATAATTAAGGCTTGATGGCATAATTTAAATACAAACTCAGTTTTATGGGATATACAGCTGGAGAATATGAATAAGTTGAAGAAGTGCATAAGAGTTGGCAATTTCCCATAAGAGCTGGTAGAATGTATCTGTCCTTCCAGCCATTACTTTATTCTTTAATATTTAGTACTGCTTAATCTTATTTTTGTTTTTTATAAACTTTTCTTTCTACATCTTGTAAAGCACTTTGAGCTACACCATGTACATAAAAATATGCTATATAAATAAATATTGTTGTTGTATACACATTTTCTGCATTCTTAGACCAAGAGCTAGGTAAAAAGGGCTTGGCCTAAACCAAAATCATTAGAGTGAAAGCAAAAGATTAAAAACATCAGAAATTGATGACCAGGGGCCTTATGCATAACACCGTGCGTAGAATTCACACAATAACATGGCACAAGCACAAAAGCAGAAATGTTCGTACGCACAAAAAAATCCAGATTCATAAATCTGTGCAAACGCCATCTTCCACATTCTTCTGCTTCATAAATCCCAGTCAGCATGAAAAGTAACAAACATGCATGCGCCTGCTGTCCCACCCCAACTCCTCCCAGAATTATGCCTCTTTGAATATGCAAATCAATATAAATAGCCCTTAAGCTCAGCCTTCTGTGAAAAGACAGTGGCAAAAGCATGGGAGAAAATAGAAGAATTTCAGCGAATACCAAGTGGAGGCAAGGAAAAATGTACTATTTGTTGGTTTAAAAAGTGGTATAAACAACAAAAGGAAGTTGATCGAGTGACACAGAGTGTCGGAGAAACTCGAAAGCTCAAGTTCACAAAGTCGCATAGTGCCCAAAGTAAAAAAGAAGTTATCAGATATCAAAGTCACAGTGAAAAGGCGAGTCGTAGCCCACCGTCTGAGTGTCATATGAAAGCTTATTAGGGTACAGAGAAACAAAAATAGGCACACAGTGGGAAAAAAGCACAAAATGTCAACTTTAATCTCAAAATTTTCACTTTAATCACGTAGTTTATTTTCTCATTAAAGTAGAACATCATAAACTTCATCTTAAAATTGTTTAATCTACTAGATTCTCAAATCCCATCATAACTAAAGTAGCACGTTAAATGCTTTGTTTTGTATTTGATCTTCTATGTGCTCTATGTGTGTGAATCACTACATGCCTCTGGGCTTTCACTTCCTCCGACAGGACATAGAATTCATTACATTCGTAATATTACAGCTCTCTGAATAATTAAAATACTGAGATGTGTACATGACATCATTTTCACGATGATAGGAGTTAAAGCATGTTATTAAACATGGGAACACGGTGGCACAGTGATTGTTCATGTCTCATGCAAGATGCTTGCTGCGCCGTGTGCGACCTTCGATGAAATACTTTATTGTAGCAGAACTGTCTCTATCAAACGTACTAACCCCCAATTCCTGTCATTCCTTTTCTTTCTCCAAATACCCAATCGCCACACAATTAGCTCTGTAATAGACGTTAAGCCATCTGTACGCTTAGAAAGCCAATTCTTCAAAACTTTTAAGGAATATTGAAATATCTTTGTAGTACAGTGTTTAATTACTCTATCCATCTATCCATCCAGTGTTGCGCCAGCACAAGCAAGAGGCAGGAACAATCAGTGAACGGAGTGCCAGTTTCTTGCTAGCGCTGCGACACTGTGTCCTCACATGTTTACTTATTAACAATATAGATTGTTTAAATTAAGTTAAAGTTTTATCTGTATAATATAATAAACATATTTTGCTGAATTTCATCTTAAGAATGATATCGTCTTTATATGTAATTATGCGCTTTATTAAGTGGCTCAGGTTGTGCAATATTATAACTGTAGTGCAAGTTTGCAGTGAGGTGATTGTACTAATAAGTACAAACAGTTCTAAAAGGAGCACTTGATAGACTGATTGAGTGCGTTTAGAGTTCTTGGGATGAAACTGTTTCTAAATTGCGAGGTCCGTACAGGAAAGACTCTGAAGCATTTGCCATGTGAGAGCAGTTCAAATAGGCAGCATGGCTGAGGCAGTGTGTGCTTGATGCTGTATCTCGATAATTCTCTTTCCAATCAGCTACTGTAGAGCTGTGATTCACACTCAGATACAGTGATATACAGTTAGGTCCATAAATATTTGGACAGAGCCAACTTTTTTCTAATTTTGGTTCTGTACATTACCACAATGAATTTTACATGAAACAACTCAGATGCAGTTGAAGTGCAGACTATCAGCTTTAATTCAGTGGGGTGAACAAAACGATTGCATAAAAATGTGAGGCAACTAAAGCATTTTTTAACACAATCCCTTTATTTCAGGGGCTCAAAAGTAATTGGACAAATTAAATAACTGAAAATAAAATGTTCATTTCTAATACTTGGTTGAAAACCCTTTGCTGGCAAAGACAGCCTGAAGTCTTGAACTCATGGACATCACCAGATGCTGGATTTCCTCCTTTTTAATGTTCTGCCAGGCCTTTACTGCAGTGGCTTTTAGTTGCTGTTTCTTTGTGGGCCTTTCTGTCCGAAGTTTAGTCTTCAACAAGTGAAATGCATGCTCAATTGGGTTAAGATCAGGTGACTGACTTGGCCATTCAAGAATTTTCCACTTCTTTGCTTTAATAAACTCCTGGGTTGCTTTGGCTGTATGTTTTGGGTCATTGTCCATCTGTATCATGAAACGTCGCCCAATTAATTTGACTACATTTAGCTGGATTTGAGCAGACAGTATGTCTCTGAACACCTCAGAATTCATTCGGCTGCTTCTGTCCTGTGTCACATCATCAATAAACACTAGTGTCCCAGTGCCACTGGCAGCCCTGCACGCCCAAGCCATCACACTGCCTCCACTGTGTTTTACAGATGATGTGGTATGCTTTGGATAATGAGCTGTTCGGCGCCTTCTCCATACTTTTTTCTTGCCATCATTCTGGTAGAGGTTGATCTTGGTTTCATCTGTCCAAAGAATGTTTTTCCAGAACTGTGCTGGCTTTTTTAGATGTTCTTTAGCAAAGTCCAATCTAGCCTTTCTATTCCTGAGGCTTATGAGTGGCTTGTACCTTGCAGTGCACCCTCTGTATTTACTTTCATGCAGTCTTCTCTTTATGGTAGACTTGGATATCGATACGCCTACCCCCTGGAGAGTGTTGTTCACTTGGTTGGCTGTTGTGAAGGGGTTTCTCTTCACCATGGAAATGATTCTGCGATCATCCACCACTGTTGTCTTCAATGGACGTCCAAGTCTTTTTGCGTTGCTGAGTTCACCAGTGCTTGCTTTCTTTCTCAGGATGTATCAAACTGTAGATTTTGCCGCTCGTAATATTGTAGCAATTTCTCGGATGGGTTTTTTCTGTTTTCGCAGCTTAAGGTTGACTTCTTTCACCTGCATGGAGAGCTCCTTTGACCGTATGTTGTCTGTTCACAGCAAAATCTTCCACATGCAAGCACCACACCTCAAATCAACTCCGGGCCTTTTATCTGCTTAATTGATAATGACATAACGACGGACTTGCCCACACCTGCCCATGAAATAGCCTTTGAGTCAATTGTCCAATTACTTTTGAGCCCCTGAAATGAAGGAATTGTGTTAAAAAAATGCTTTAGTTGCCTCACATTTTTATGCAATCTTTTTGTTCAACCTAATGAATTAAAGCTGAAAGTCTGCACTTCAACTGCAACTGAGTTGTTTCATTTAAAATTCATTGTGGTAATGTACAGAACCAAAATTAGAGAAAAGTTGTCTCTGTCCAAATATCTATGGACCTAATTGTAAATATTCCGAGTGGTGCAGTGAGATTAGTATGGAAAAAGATGATCTGCTGTGGCAACCCCTAACGGGAGCAGCTGAAAAAAGAAAAAGAAGGTGCAGTGATAGTAACAACGCTAAAGCAGCTATGGTATTTAGAATACTTTAGCTATTCCCTGGACCATTATATTGTTACAGGTTAATTACAATTTGATGCCTTAAACTAATAAACAATATGCAGTTAGTTTCAGTGTATTTACAAAGCCGCATCAGGGATGTGGATCTAAAAAAGAAAGGGTAACCACACAGGAACATTAGCACTGCTTTGACGCTGTGTGCCGCCAGTTTGCAAAACCGAGCGGAGAACTTGCATACACCAGGGTTGGAGCTACCATGAAAATGTGCATGGCTTTACGGCAAGTTTAGTTGAGCGTGGAAACGTTCGTACGCAACATTTTTGTGTGTCTGCACCATTTATACATGAGGCCCTAGGAGAAGACCATTCAGATCATCAAGGTCATTTAGTTAGTTTTAAGTTGCTTAAAAATTGTAAGGGTTTCTACTTTCAACTTTAATTGGTAGTTTATTCCAGATTTCCACAACCCTTTGCGTCAAAAGTGCTTCTTTATTTCTTGATTAAATGCTCTTGACTTCCTCTGGTCAAATAGTACACGTAATGAATAAATTCTACGGCATCCACTTTACTGATGGCCTGTAGAAGGTCCCAGTACAGTTTCTCTGCTTTCAACTGAAGAGCTTTGATTCCCTTGGCTTATCAGAGCAGGATACACACTTTAATCCTAGGTTGTTCTCATTTATACAGCTTTGAGAGACACTTATGGATTTTGAATATTGTGGGTGTCATTTTTGTACAGTTGTTATTATTCATTTTAAACTAATTATTAGTTATTAGTATTTAACATTTTCATTTACTTTCACATCACTATCTTGTTTATTTTGAGCACCACCATTTTGAATATTTTTTTCACGATGGCAGTCATATTGTTGCTGAGAAAGGATATGATGGGACAACAGGAAGTGACATTGTGTGATGTGATCAAGTCAAGTCATGTTGGGGAGCATGCACTGGTACAGTGCATTGCCACACCCACCACACGGCAAAACAACTCGGGTTCCCGGTTGGCAAGCCCCCAGGCAGACACGCGGTCCAGTCCTACCCTCCGGAAATGACCCTCCATCTGCCACAGCCAGGTGTTACGTGGGCGATCCCTTGGTCTGGTCCAGCCACTTGGGTCCCCAACAATGAGGATCTTATGAGCTGGATTACCATCAGGGAAACGTGCCACATGGCCCTAGTGCCATAAATGACGCTCCTTCACAATGCAGGTAATGTGCCTCATTCAGGACTCCATGAGCAACCGCTCATTTAACACAAAGTCAAAGCAACGTTACCCAAGGATTTTCCGGAGAGACACAGTACCAAAGGAGTCCAGTCTTTGTCTCAGGTCACTGGATAGCATCCATGTCTCACAACCGTATAGCAAGACAGGAAGCACCAGGACTCTAAAGACTTGACCTTCATTCTTTAACATAGATATCGGGAACGCCACACACCCCTTTCCAGCAACCTCATGATCCCCCATGCTCTCCCAATCCGTCTACTGACTTCACAGGAAGAGTCACCAGAGACATGAATGTCTCTGCCGAGGTAAGTAAACCTCTCGACAAGGTCGACACTCTCTCCGCAAACAGACACACTGCTGATGGCTGTGCCCAAGAGGTCATTAAATGACCTCTTGATGTGAGCACTCAGACAGTACTTAATATGGCAGTGTGTGTTCTGCTACAAGGCAGATTGTAAAGGATGGCCAGGAGTGAGAACTTAAAAAGCTTCCAAGAAGTTGAAACTGAGAAAACTATTATAGAGGTAACTAAAATTAAAATATTATTCAAGTCAGTCAGTCAGTCCAACCCGCTATATCCTAACACAAGGTCATGGGGGTCCGCTGGAGCCAATCCCAGCCAGCACAGGGTGCAAGGCAGGAACAAATCCCTGGGCAGGACGCCAGCCCACCACAAGGCACACACACCCACACACCAAGCACACACTAGGGACAATTTAGGATTGCCAATGCACCTAACCTGCAAGTATAAAGTCAAAAAAATAGACGAAAGTTATTAAATACCAGAAATCATTATGCAGTGACAACATTTTTACAGCATTGTTTCATAAACTATGTGTTACGCTGTGTCATGAACTACAATAATACTGAACGGGAATGGGTTGTGCAATTCCTTTTTGATTCGTTGTGCAAAAGAAAAGGAAAAGGCAAAATTGGGTTCTAAGAAAAAAAATGTAAGAACCACTGTTCTAGAGGAATAAAGACAATCTTGGATGTTGCTTCTAATTACATGTAGGCTTTTATCTCATTACACTAGTGATGGGATTTATCAAGCCCTGACTCTAGCAACTACCATGACAACCATAATGCAATATTCTGGATTCAGTAAAAAAAAAACTCTTTTGTGGCATTGGCAAGTAATAAGAGAACTGTACTAAGTTAAGACTTTTTTGACTATTAATGGTGTAGTTTATAACTATGAATTTGAACTCCCACATATATCCAGGCCCAGTGTAAAAGCTGATGATAACTCATTAAATAAGGCAGGAGTACTAATTTTTAATCACTGAGTGTCCATCTTTGTAGCACCCTTCTGCATTCTCAAGACCTTGTGCCATCAGATTTTACTCTGTTCTCTCAACTTGTCTATGAGGGTTTTTTTTCTACTAATACTCCAGTTTCCTCTTCCACATGCTAAAGACATGAGTGTAGATTAATTAGAGGGCTATAAATTAGCCTAGTGTGAGTGTATGTATGTACAGTATATGAGTGTGTGTGCTCCCCGTGATGTAACAGCAGGCACTCTGTGTGGGACTGGTTCCTGTCTTGCAGGCAGTACTGCAGAAATAAGGTCAAAGTCCTCACAACCCTGAATTTGGATTAAATGGATTGAGAAATGGATGGTTGCCTGGGTGAATCTGTCTATTTTTTATCATTAACAGACATTTTATTTAAATCTTGAGGTATCATTTTTTTCTTATTTTGCTAGGCCTGTGGGCTTTCTGAGCTGCTAAGAACAGGTGGTTGCTTCTCTTGGTAGTTCCAGCATCGCCCACTAAGATGAGTGCATGGCTGCTAGAGTGTAGTAGGAGGCAACTTTGTTTGTTCTGTGCACATCAAGTAATACCCAGATTATCTCATGGTTACCTTGGGAACCCAAATTAGGGGCTTCCCTAACACTTAGCCTGAATAATGGCTCCAGGCCACGCTTTGAAGCTCAGAAGAAAATCTTTAAATTAAACCTTTAAAAAAAGATGTCTGTAGTCATTGAATGTGTGATGGCGAGAATGGAGGTGAAAAATAATTAGCATTATTGATTGCTTATACAACTGCCTCCCTTGTGTAGCATTATCTAATGTTAGTGGAATATTTATGGCTTCAGTCCCTGATGTTTGGAGCAGTAACCTGTGCAACTTGTGCTAAATTCTGTCGTTCCTTTACAGTACATTTTAATCCAAATGGCTAGAGCTAGTCCTAACGCTTTATATAGCATATAGTCACATACTGACACAAGCAAAGTTAACAACGCTGTAGCAATGCAATTCAATTGCATTTTCTCCTTTGTTCAAGTAATGCATTTTTTTGCATTCTACATATTTATAGCAATACACAAAGCAAAACTATCCATGAAGGAGTACAGAGAATGTTCTATGGCCAACCAAGAAACTACAGGACCTGCTTATTTCACTTGTGCCTTGGATCAGCCTTCAGAACTACTGTATGTGCTGAAACTTCAACCTAAGTATAAGTCCTGGCTGGGGCATATCTCTGTGAAAACTGTGAGGAGTAAGAAAATGTTTTCTGCTTTAGCTGGTTGCTTAAAACAGAAGTCTCCAGTTAAAGCTAAACAGAAAGCCAATGTATTTTAGTTCCTGGAGGTGGGAGCAGAGTGGGCACTCCCAGTACTTAGTGTTTTACTCCCAATCCACAAAATGTCTTGTAACACTATCATAACCAAAAATATGGTTGTGCATATACATTTGACTTATATAGTGACCTATAATTTTTTTCTTTGACTTTTGGTATATGAATGAAAGTAAGCCCTGTATAAAAAAACTGTTTTGTCAAGTATTGCTTCAGTTGGCATTGATTCAGCTTACCAATCTTTTATGTTCCATTCCCTGGCAGTACCATCATTTTGTTATTCTTAAATCCCAAGACTTTGTGTCAAAGTCTTGAGGGAGGTTAAGCCAGGTAATGGCAGTGCATGGCATACATATTCATGGCTAATTTTTACATACAGTGCCAATGATATCAGTTAAGTGGGTGTTTTTTAAAATTGTAAACAGCATTGGAATGCAGGAGGCATTTAGGAACAGAGAGTAGACCAAGGACCACAGGTATGTTTCTGGCCTAGTCATTGTCGGTGTGGGCTTTGCCTGTTGCCATTATGTCTACATAGATTTCTTTTCCGAGTTCTCTGGCTTCATCCCACAACCCACGGACATGAGGTTTTGTCTGCCTGTTCACTGTAAATTGACATACTGTTAGTAAGTGTGCCGCGCAACCACCATATTCAAAGTAGAATATCTTTTACATTTATTTTCTAAGAGATGTAAGTTGATTTGGATAAAAACAAGAGGTCAGTATAAATAAATAAACACTGGGTGTCTGAGATGAAGAGTTACAGGACAAAGTTACAAAATACAAGCTAGTTACAATTCCTTCATCACTAATGCCTAATAGCTAACATCAGCACTGATTCTTGAAGGCCCCCGGGTAGTGTGTGTTGTACTGGTACTGAAAAAGTACCAAAAACCTAAACTTTTAAAACAAAAGAGTTCTAGTATTTAGCTAAATTCAGTATAGAACATAAATGTTTATAAAGAACTACCTCATGGTCAATCAATTAATAATGTGCGTGGACCCCCCACCTCCTATCTTCATGTAATATACATATTTCACCTGGCTCAAATTAACAAGGGGGAAAGTTTGTCGAGCCTTCACTTAAAGATATGCAGACTGCAGTGGAGCAGGGAGGCACACGTGCATGCAGGCTCGAGGGAACAAAGCATTTAGGAGCCCAAAGGGGTGTGGCTTGTGGGATTATCCATTATTTGCTTTGATGTCATTTTGTTAACAGCACTGAGGTGTGAAAGCTGGTATTGGAACCAAAGTCAAAATTTTAGTACTGATCCAATACTACCTTTATACTTGCCAGGTGCACCTTTGACATCTGTACTTGCCGTGGCACATGTAGGATCTGCCCAGGAGGTAGGACTCAAGCCACCTATGGGCAGTCCCATTGATTCCACAGTCAGAGAGGGTGGCAAGGAGTATCTGGTGGGAGGAACAGGAGAGATCTAGCAGGATTATTGCTTTGCAGTTTGTGTTGCAGAAGAGGATTCAGTTCCCAATCATCATGTATTATAGGTTAAGCAGTTCACGAAAAGGATTGAATGTTTAACATTCTTGAAAAATATTTTCATCTCCATTTGATGCAGGATACAAGGGTCTTCAATGGCCAATACAAAAAAAACACACAAAATACAAGTAAATCCTAAACATATGTTTAAGTACATGAGTTTGCAGATTTTTTTATTCAATTTCATTATTGTGTTGGGAAGAAATTGAAAAGATCATGAAAGATTTTGAGTGTAATTGAAATCGTGAAATAAAATTTTTATGATGCCTATGAGGCAAGCATATCCCGGAGAAAGAGTTGGAAATAAGTAGTAAGAGTGTTAAGGTGACAGAATAATTAAACAACTGCTCAAAATGTTGATAAACTGTAAACAATTGTGTGGGCCATTACTACTTTGTGAATTAGAGTTCAGGGCCTGCAAATTTTTTATGAGATTTATGAAAGAGATAAAGTAAATAAGCATCATAATTTGTAACCTTGTATTGCACTGCTCTGCAAAAAATAAAAAAAAATCAGCAAAAAAAAAAAATGAATTGATACTGGTATACTCAGGATGATATTTTGTCATTCAGTGTTTCAGTGTCTCCTTGGTATGGTTGGGCTCTCTGCTGTCTATCTGTGTGCTCAAAAATTGAGGCAGGATTGTTCAACACTAGGGGTTTACACTCTGAAAGGGATGTAAGCAAGGGGTACAGAATTTCCAGTTAGAGCCAAACTTGGACTCCAAACTCCAATTAAAGAATTCTATAATCAAGCATTGTCCAATAAACGCACAATTATCCACCTATCTAATTCAAAGAAGATGTTTGCTTTGAATACTTTCTTAAAGGAGATAGATTAGGGTTAGGGTTAGATGTATGTTTTGTTTTTATTTTCACACCAAACTGTGTACTCTTACAGTCCAGCCAATGTCTCATCCATCCCTATATTTCTAATCAAATCAGTAAAAATAAAAAGCACATTCTAGGGACATCTCATTCATCTAATTTCATTAATATTCATGGATCATGTTTTAGCAGGCTTACTTGAGATATGAATGCACCGATGGCATAGATAGGGCATAGAATAGAAGTTTCTTAGAAGGCATTGGTAGGACATTACATTAAAATTCCACTGAGTCCATGGCCCACTGTTTTTTTTAATGCTTTGTTGTTATCCAAAATGCTCACCACTAACTCCCTGCCCTGGCACTCACTTTCAGCTCTTTATTTTGAGAGGACATACTTGTACGAATATCTGTGTGCGTCGTGTGCACTGTCCTGAAATCTTTGTTACAGGGTTTGCCTTGTTGACAGTAACAATGTTAATTACATTCCTTTGCAAGTAAAGTAGTGTTATTAAAACTCATTAATCTGGGGGATGCCCTGTGAAGGGAGTTAATTTGTGTTTTAATGATTAGGCACTGAGGCAAATCAGGAACATGCTTCCCCTTCCTCTCACTCGGTGTCACCCACACAAGCTTGCTCACAGGGCTGTATGCCAGTTGCAGGCCAAAGAGCAACTTTCTGTGGTCGAGGGCTATTAGCTTTATCAATCTCTGTTTAAAATCTAAGATTTTATTGCCAACTGTCTTGAATGTTGCCTGAGCAATGTTAGAGTCAGATTCAAGCCTACTTTTGCAGTGTTATAAACTGAACTATATTACAATTAGAGGGAGGTAAAGAGTGATCTTTTTTTCCCACGACCTACACATGTTGTATATTCAAAATAGGTGAAAAACTCATAAATCAGAATCCACTGAGATTTCTGTTGCTTCTCCAAAGTACTGGTTGTTCATTTTTTCTTGTGCTGTTGTTGATTTTTTTTGTTGCTATTCAAATTCTTTTTCTTTTTTTGGTGCTACTTGGAAGTGTATGGTCATGTCTGGACTCCAGCAAAAACTAAGTATGACCGTGTGCGTTCCGCATGCCAGTCATTAAATTTATGTGATCCATTTTTCTGTTTAATTTAAAAAATGTACTCTTTAGTGGTAATGTGAATTTGGCTACTTTTGCATTGCAGGAACAAATAGGTACAGTATATGGGGCTTAATATTCTGTAATTTTTAAGTCAGTATCAAAGGGGACCATGCACTGTACAGTACACCTGTTAGCAATGCCTTGGGTGGACCCAGTTCTCAGGTTTGAGTTACATTTAGTTATGTGATTAGTTTTTAGTTATTTCATTAAATGTTTCAATGTGGCATGATGGCATAATAATGAATACTATCACTTCATAACTGTAGTGACCAGGGTTTGGTTTCCAGCCTAATCACATTATATTCACGTTTTGCCCATTGTCCTTGTTTCTGTATTTGTTTTCTTGGAGTATTCTGGTTTCCTCCATGTTTTCTCATTGTCAGGTCCTACTGCAACCTTATTCTCCCCTATACTCTTTATTATGTAGACCTGACCAAAACACTCCAAATCCCTAGTCTCTGATCCAACGTTATCCAGCATGCCACCTGTGTATGGCAGTAAAGACTACCTTTGCTCAGGATGGAAAATGGACCAAGAGAGCATGGCCCTGTACATGGACGAAACAAATATTTCTCCTTTTTCGCAGCCATTATTTTAAGTCAGCCTTGATGCACCTCTTCATCATCAAGTCCTTCCATGAGAACCCTAAATACAAAGAGGACTGTTTCATTTATGTTAGGTAGAATGCCCAGAGTGGGCTGGGCGGTCTCATGGTCTGGAACCCCTGCAGATTTTATGTTTTCTCTCCAGCCGTCTGGAGTTTTTTTTTGTTTTTTCTGTCCTCCCTGGCCATCGGACCTTATTCTTATTCTATGTTAATTAGTGTTATCTAATTTTAATTCTTACTTTGTCTTTTATTTATCTTTTCTTCATCGTGTAAAGCACTTTGTGCTGCATTATTTGTATGAAAATGTGCTATATAAATAAATGTTGCTGTTGTTGTTGTTCCAAGAATGTGGGTGTGTAGTTCCCAATGACTGAGCTTAGGCAGAGTCAGCCCCCCTACCAATCCATGCGTTCCTTCTGGAGGGGGAAGAGGTGTCAAAAATCTTAGTTATCCCTTCTGTTCAATTGCCTTTCATCTCAACCAACCTATATTTCCCCAGGCTAGCTGACCAGTGAGTTTTGGAGGTTTTATCTGTGCTAGTTGTAACCTGTATTTTTTCTTAGTATGTGTTTTTATTATAATATTATTACACTGTCTTTATGACACTCCTCCATCCAATATATGGACATTTTTAAAAGACCTGCATGTCTTGAGATGAACTGCTGTACCCTATAAGGATAGTTACTTCCTTGTAGTTAATGCTGCCTGGATAGCCTCTGGCATCCCACAAGACTGTAACGTGAGATGCCTGTTATGAAAATTTATGAATAAATTGTTTAACAATAACTAGAAACTAGTATGACCAAAGATATTTCAACTGACACACTTGAGAAATTAAATATATGAGTATGCCAGCTTTGTGAATAAAATATATGAACTAGGTTTAATTTTTCTTATTTTTCAAGCCTTGTTCAGCATGATGATGTAACTGGCAACATTCCTTCAGATTGAACCATGGATTCATTCCAGTCTAGGACATCTTCTGTGTATTTGATGTGGGTTTTTTTAGTGTTAAGTGATTTTGGGTGCATGTGTAATAATGCTTTCCTGCGGACTGCAGTTCCATTTTTATTTTTATTTTATTGTTTTGACTTTCAGGAGCTCATTTAAATGAAATAAATGGAAATCGGTAAAACATGTTGTATGACATCTTATTCAAATCCCACCAGATATCCCCTCCCTTATACACAGAGAAAGAAAGAATTATGCGAACATAAAGCTATCACTCAAAAGATAATGAAACTCTGGAATAGTTAGCAATCGTTCTCCATACTAAATTTATTCAGTGCAATATTAAATATCTTTCAAATTTTTAAGAATGTTTCAACTGTTTCATTTTTTTTTGTAATTATATGTAAAATTGGTCTTTCTTTTCCTAATATGTCAAAGAGATTATTAGGATTCCAAGATGCCAATCTTATAAATACATATGTATATTCATCAGAAAATTGGAAATGTGATGGATTCATTCCTTGCTCCACTAGTTTGTATTATTTTGTAAAATACATACCTTTTTTTACCCATTCAGATATGCTTTAAGTGTTTTACAGAGAGTTGTCAGAGATATCTCTGGAGATATGTCTTTTCAACATTAGTATCAATTTGTGTAGAGATACTTTCAATAAATTCTTCATCTGTTAACATTAATGAATAAAATCAATAATTGTGAGTTGAATTAGCAGCATTTGATTTCCCTGCTTCCATGTTAAATGGAGCACGGTAAAACATAGCAATGATATCATAATTGCTGGATTTAACAGAGTGTAGACAAGTATTGTTGATAAGTCTGTAAGTCTGTAATGGATAAGGAGGTGCCAAAATGCATGTTGTTTCCTGGGTCTAATGTTTTTGTTTCTTGCTTTTCATTTGCTGTCATTTGTTTTATTTGTTTGAATATCCATGCCACATCTTTTCTGGCATGCTTTGAAAATAAATTTCTTAGTATGTATTTGTATAGTAGGTTGTGTTTTATTTTGTGGGAAAGAGCTTTGTCCAAATAAGTTATGACCACTAATGAAAATACATTTCAGTTTTGTTTTTAAACACTACCAACAGGATTGCAACACCATGAGCTGACGTTGCTACACCCCAATGGGTGTTTGATCTGTGCACAAAATAACACATTTAAAACAAAAATGATTTATTAGCCAGCAAAGTCCCTTTTACATAGTTACAAATTCAAGTGCAGCTCAAACCTAGATTAGTATGTAAAACTCTACATAACAAAATGCACTAAAAGGTTGTTTGATATAATTTCTTAGTCTCTCTTGTTCTCAGTTCCTCTTGCCGAGTTGGTCCCTACCCCTCCCAAGCATCAGACATCCAGTCTTGTTTCACCTCTTGCTTTATATTAACACCTTATGCCGATCTTAAGTCTTACTTTGGTAAACAGTTCCTGGTGTGAATAACAGGCATGACTTCCATCTCATCCAGTGTTTCCTTGAAATGTTTGTCCCTCTCAGTGCCCATAAAATCACATACATGACAACTTTCTTTTGTGTAGCTCCAGGATGTTGGGTTCAGATCCAGTCTCTGTCGATTTCTGTGTAGATTGTACATGCTTTCTTATGTATGTGTGGATTATCCACCTGTTATTCGGTGACTCCAGACTTCTAATATTCATCTACCGGTATCTGTTTTTGAACCTATTTAATCCAGTCCTTGATCATGGTGGCCAAACCATATTCTGTGAGCATGCAACTCATGCAGTGTAGATTTAGAGTCAACAGTTGTTCTCATAGAATGATATAAAAAGAGAGAACACATTGAGTGACAAGGCGCAGTCTTCATACGAGGTGTGGCAGAAAAGTAATGAGACTGGCAACACTGCAAGCGATCTGGCAACGCTGCGCTGTTGTCCTTGATAGAGCACGTGTATCAGTACCCTCCCATAGCTCAGTGCGAGTTTCAACTCCTTCCGTTAACTACGTGATTTTTGTGACTGCTATTAGCGAAGTTGTGTTTTTGGTTGTGCGTCACGCAAAATGGAACAGCGGAATTTGGAGCAACGTTGTGCCATTAAATTTTGTGTTAAGCTTGGAGAATCGGCAAGTGTGACGTTTGAAAAGTTAAAACAGGCCAACGGGGAACATTCTTTATCCCGAGCTCAAGTTTTTCGCTGGCACAAATCATTTTTGGAAGGCAGAAAACACGTTGAAGATGAACACCGTTCAGGGAGGCCTTCAACTTCGAAAACCAATGAAAACATTGAACGTGTGAACACTCTTGTGAGATCAGACCGTCGTTTAACATTAAGAATGTTAAGTGAACAATTAAATTTGAACAGATTTACCGTTCATCAAATTTTGACTGAACATTTGCACATGCGAAAGGTCTGTGCCAAAATGGTGCCGAAAAACCTCACAATTGAGCAGAAGGACAATCGAAAAAACAAGTGTCTTGATCTTCTTGACAGAATCGCTAATGAGCAAGATTTCTTTAGTCGTGTGATCACAGGTGATGAATCATGGATTTTTGAATACGATCCTGAGACCAAGAGGCAAAGTCAGGAGCGGCACACTGCAAACTCTCCTCGACCAAAGAAAGCTCGAATGAGCAAATCGAAGATCAAATCAATGCTGATTTGTTTTTTTGACAAAAGGGGAATCGTCCACAAAGAATTTGTTCCTCCAGGACAAACTGTCAACCAAGTTTTTTATAAAGACGTCCTTGAAAGGCTCAGAAAAAGGGTCATTCGCGTGAGACCAGACATTGCAGACAAATGGATGCTCCATCATGACAACGCCCCATGTCACACTGCCCTCTCCATAACAGAATTTTTGACCTCAAAAGGCATTCCTGTGGTTCCCCAGCCCCCTTATTCACCTGACCTCAGTCCATGTGACTTTTTCCTTTTTCCTAAACTGAAAAATGTCCTCAAAGGACGTCATTTCGGGACTTTAGAAAACATCCAAAAGAGTGTAACGGACATGCTGAAGACCATACCGGTTGAAGACTTCCAGCGCTGCTACCAACAGTGGGAACAACGTCTCCATCGGTGTGTAGCTGCCCAAGGGAACTACTTTGAAGGGGATAACATTGATGTTTGAAAAAAATAAAAACTTTGGTAAATAAAAAATCAGTCTCATTACTTTTCTGCCACACCTCGTATCTATTCTTTTTTGCAGTGCAGCTTTTCTAATGTTAGGGGTAAACTACAGTGCCTGTAAAGAGTATCCAACTCCTTGTTTATATACCACTGAATCACTGCGGATTAAATTTGGCTTTTTTACATAGATCAACAGAAAAAGACTCTTTGATATCAAATCAAAAAAGAAAATCTCGGCTGAATGGTCTAAATTAATTACAAATATAAAACACAAAATATTTGATCATTTAAGTATTTACCCCCTTCAAGACATTTTTAGTAAATGCACTTTTGTCAGCCATGACAGGGGGACGTTGGGCTATGGGTTGTACATGATGGCATTCAATTTTGCCTCGATCCTCTTTACCATGTCAGCTTCCAGTTTGTTGAGGGTCAGTCAGGAGCTGGCTTTTTTTGGTAAATTTGTTCGGTCATTTTGCATCACCTGAACTGCTTTCCCAAGAGACCACAACATAGTGCAATATACTGTATATGCTGCAATGGACTGGTTAAACATTTCCAGTAGCTTGCTGCACACATTAAAAGACCCGAGTCTCCTCAGGCAGTAAGTCTGCTTTGGCCCTTCTTATACAGCACCATTGTGTTGTCAGACCAGTCCAATTTGCTGTTCATATTGAACCCCAAGTACTTATAGCTGCACAACTTCCCCTTCCTTACCCTGAATGATGACTGATCTCAGGGGCCTTTTGACACGCCGGAGGTCCAGCACCAACTGCTTTATCTTGTTGATGTTGAACTGCAGGGGGTTCTCCCTGCACCAAAGGACACAATCTCCTACCAGCCTTGTGTACTTGGACTCATCTTCATTATTAATGCAACCTGTAATGGAAGAGTAGTCTGAGAACCTCTGTATTTGGCAGGAGCTGGTATTATACTGGAACTCTATTGTGCAGACGGTAAACAAGAAGGGAGACAGGGTGGTTCCCTGATGTGCTTCTGTATTACACACTACCATTTCTGACACATAGCCATTGAGCCTCACAGACTGCCGTCTGTTTGTCAGGTAATCCATGACCCAGGAGAGTTTGGGGACATCAAGATCCATAACCCTTAGTTTGTTCCCTAGTCTGTGAGGCAAAATGGTATTAAAGGCACCTGAGAAATTAAAGCAAATGATATTGACTGAGGTGATGGCTTTGTTCAAGTGGGAGTAGGCTCTGTAGAGTATATTTATCAGAGGATCAAGATCTGGTCTGTAACCAGTGCCCAGAGCTGTTTCAGGACCAGCCTCTCAAAGGTCTCCATAATTTATGACATGAAAGCACATGGTCTTAAGTCCTTGGGGTGTTGGAGTGCTTCTTTATTGATACTGGGACCACACAAGATGATGTACATGGCAAATTCTGTAAACTCAGGGAAAGGGGAAACAGGTTTTGAAAGACCCTTCAGAATTGTTTAGATGGTGTTTTCAGCACTTTGGAGCTGATTCCATCAGGCCCCACATCCTTGCCAAGTTTCCCCAGCCGTCTACCCACTTTGTCAACAAAGACAGATAATCTGGGACAGGAATGAAGACCAAAGTTGTAAATTCATCTGAAGTGAGGTCCTGGGGAGGTACAGGGATTATATGTTATGTCAGAGTCAACCTTCAAGTTCATGTTTTTTGTTGTCTTTGTGCTATAAGATTTGGCGAGTTCTTGTGTGTGTTTCTGTGCTTTTGTGAATTATTGGGATTTTGACCTTCATCCTCTGTTTGACTGCGTTTCTGGATCACTATAGTGGGACTTTGTTTTATCTGGATTGCCTTGTGTATCAATTACGTTTTGCTTCTGTGCTCATCGGAGCCTCTGTTTAATTGGAATACTACTAAGAATAATGCTGCTAAGAATCTTTAATTTATAAAGATTCTGTGAGGCCATTTTTGTGTCTAGCTGGGGATATTAATGGTGTTTCTCCCCCTAGTGGGCATTATTGGAAGTATTTTGGAACTTTTGGGACATACCTGCTTTGGGACTTCTAGTTCATGACATCATAAAGGAAGAAGTTGGCATTATGGAGCCTGAGACCACTTCAACTGGCTCACAGAGACTGGCAGTGTTAGAGGAGGGCTGAACTGGCAAATATGAATCAAACCTGTTATAGAACTGGTTCAGTTTATTCACCCTGTCCTTGTTACCTTCCTCAGCAAATTTTACAGCCTGTTTATAGCTAGTGTTAGTCCTCATCTCATTTCAAAATTCCTTTATACAATTCTGCTGTAGCTTGTGCTCTAGCTTGTCCTGTTAGTGAACCTCCCCTCATGCAGCTGCTTCATCGGTTCTGACTGCACCCACTTGATCTCCTTCTTCTCACTAGACGTAAACACCATCTTCTTCTCATCTAGTAGGGCCTTCAGGTCCTTTGTGTTCTACAGTGTTTAGGTGAGAATACACCACACTGTCTTTGTGGTAACACAACTCATGATTCATTCAGTACTACAGTGGCTGAATCCCTCAGTGTTCTTACCATGTGACTCACAAAGCATATTCCAGTCAGTGTTCTCAAACACATCCTACAGAGCCTACTCATCCTCCCTTGTTCATTTCTGTACAGTCCTGGTGATGTCTGGCAGCTGCTGGACAATGGGTTTATATGTTGGAAAAACCTGCACCAAGTTGTGGTTCAATAATTCCCAGGGTGGCAAAGCAGCAGAGTAATATGCCTCTTTAATATTGGTATATGACAAATCCAGGATCTGATTATCTCTTGTAGTACAGCCCACAAACTCGTAAAAACGGGTGGGGCTGGAAGAGTGGCACATATGATTAAAGTCCCCAGACATTGTAATGAAAGTACTGGGGTGGTCAGTGGAAATTTGCTGATATGTTGTTACATCAAGTTTTAATTGGTTTATTGATTGTTAATCTGTTTGTAAATGTATATGTTATTACATCTTTTCTGTACAGAATATATTACATCTATTGCGATTGCATCGTCCATCAAGTGGGTGATATAAAGAGCGAATACAATAGCATGTGAAAGGTCCTTCAGTATGTAATAAAGTTGCAAGCCCACCATGAGCCCCACTCAACATTCTGATCGCAAACCTATGCTTTGATTGTAATGTGTCCCGGGTTACAACAGTTTTTTTTTTTTTAAAAGAAGCAAGTCTACCCCCCTTCTTCTTACCACTATCATTCCTAATTCTATTCACCCTCACTATGTTAAAACCATACAATGCAACCATGGAGTCTGGAGTTTTTGCTATCAGCCAGGTGTCCATTAAGCACATGAGGATAATGTTTATATTCTCCGTGGCTCCTGGTTAGCAGTGACAGCTTGTCCATTTTGTTCACCAACTTTCTTACATTTAGATTTACAGTATTTGCTTGGCAGACACTTTTATCCAAAGCGACTTAAAAAAGAGGTAAACATAATCAAGTAACATTAGGCTAGGGCCTAATTGTTTTGCAAGTGTAGTAGGACAGCTAACAAAAGTTGATTGCCTCAATTGAAAAGATGTAATAACATATAAATTTACAAACAGATCAACAATCAATAAACCAATTAAAACTTGATGTAACAACATATCAGCCAACAGTATGAAAGACAGAAGAGTAAGGTTTTGTTTGTATTTTAATCAATTACATAGATATTCACAGAAGAGATGGGTTTTCAATTGCTTCTGAAATACATTACCCACAATGATCAAAAGTAAGTAGTTTCTATACTTTCTACTTTTATAGTGATGCCAGCCTCCACCGCTCTTCCCCTGGCACTTCCACTGTAGCTCTGCTGTCAGCCTGTTAATCACCCAAAGTGCATAGTTCCAGTGGTTGTTGTGTGTCAGTGAACTCTACTTCTTCCTCACAGGTTCTGGCATCCATGGAAGAAAACGTTGCACTGGCGAAGCTCTCGGGCAAGGGTTGTTGTATTCACAGTCTCTCTGACTTCAGCTACTATATCTTGCAACACCTTCATTTATCATATCTCTCTTGGTGGTCGCCCTCGTTAATCTTTTTCTTTTACAGTAACTCTATTTTGTGGACAGACTGCTCTAGTCAGATATACAATTGTTCTATACTCTCTCCATTTATTAATGTCTGATTTAACTCGACTTACTCCAAGGGATCTTCAGTGACTTGGATAGTTTCTTGTCTCTATTCTCTGACTTGTGCTTTTCAATGACCTTTTCAGGGAGTTTCTGGACGTGTTCTTTTGTCTTCATTGTGTAAGTTAAGCTACAATACCTACTCACCACAAGTCGGACCCTCCACATCAAATGAATTGCTTATGTGACTTCCTCAACCAATTGGCTACACCAGTGATGATTTAGGTGTGTCATATTAAAGGTGGTGAATAATTATGTGGTCGATTGCTTTGTTCTTAATGTTTGTAATTAATTTAGACTGGTTTGACGAAATCAGCTTTCTCTTTGGCATTGAAGAGATTTTTTTGTTGTTGATCAGGGTCAAAAAAGCCAAATTTAAATCCAATGTGATTCAATGTTTTATGGTAATAAAATGTGAAAACTTCCAGGGGTTGTATACTTTTTAGAGATGCTATAAAATTTAGTGATGCCCCCACTTAACATCACATCTGTTTTCCTGTGTTTCTTTCAAATGCTAACTCGATGCATTTTGTTTTGAAACTGCAACTCCAAAACTTTATATTTGTGGAGCTATGTGCCAACTGGCTTTTGTTATTACCAGATTTATTATTGTGTAGCAGTTTCATGTCTGGAATTGAATCCAATTCAGTTGCGAGAACACAAACAGGTGAAAATTTGCCTGTTGAAAGGAGGAGTTGCTTCTGCCTTGTCTGCAGGTAGATTGACTGGTGATGGGTGGGACCTGTGGTTTGGAGTTGGAGTTCTTCTTCTGAGTTATAAACTTCTAGATTGTGGGGGGCACAGGCAAATACACCATCTCATTATTCTCATATTACAAACAACCATTTCCAATGTTTTTTTTAAAGTTAGTGCAGCAAAATGAGCATATTTGTGAGAGCATTTTACTTCCCTTTTTCCACATTTATTTGGACATACAAACAAGCAAACAAATATGATAGTCATTTTGTAGGAAATATAGGGAATAGTGTTTTTTGCTATCATTCGTTATGTTTTTATCCTTAAATGAATTAGGTGTCTTAGAGTTGAATGTTAATGACTGCCTGTTTCTTCCTAAAGTTAATGAGATGCCGATGTAGCTGCTTTTCCTTACATATAGTATATTGTCATTACACCATTATCCACTTTTGGTTAACTGATATTTTGAAAGATTTATACTTTGTAATTGTTAGCAAATTAATAAAACTAGTAGAAAATTTGAAAATCAAAACATATATTTTCATAACTTTTTTCACACATTTCTTGAGTATTAAATAAGAGCAGAAGCAAACTGTCAGTTTGAGTAGGCAATTTTCTGATTTGTGTTCATTTGCGTCACCATATCTTATAGCACAGCCACATTAACATCACATGCTGTCATTGTACTCATCATCCAAAGAAAGATAAAAAAAGCAAAATGAAAAGAGAACCAAAATTAATGACACAACAATCTGAAAATGTCAGAATTTAAATACTAACGTGTTCTTACATTTGGGATGTAGGAGGTAAAACCCAGAAAAAAAATGCAAAAACTCATGCAGACATATGGAGCATATTTACACTATACACAATTAGTGATTTGGTGTGATGCTCAAACCAAATGTGGTAGATATTTGAAACTGCAGTGTTAGTCAATGTGCCACCCCTACATCATAAAGCTGATTGTGTTTTTTGTAGGGTAATAATTTTACAATACGAGTCTTTGTCCCTTATCAACATAATTGTGGTTGGTGTCAGTGTACAAAATAAAAATTTGTATCCTCCTGTTCTACAGCTGTTTCAGCAGATGGGCCAAACAGCATAAGGCTTATAGGACGGCTGCTCCCTATGAGTACTTTTTAGAGTCTTTCAAAAAAGCAAACCTGAAGTCACCGACCAAGTAAATGATTTGAAATCGAAGATATTTTTTTATAGTTATTAAGTAGGGGCAAACCTGAAAACGCTTCACGTAAAGTTCTGCAGTACTTCAACTCACTCACCCATTTTCTAACCCATTTTAACCAACTCAGGATTGTTGGGAGCTATTGCCTGTTCTCTGGATGCATTGGTCACAAAGCGGGAACAAACTGTATGCAGGATGTCAATCAGTTGTTGGCCAAACTCATTCATATTAAAAGCTCTTCTGTGCTGTGACAACTTCCATATCTTTGGGATATGTGGAAAAACTCAAGCATGCAAACTCCACACAGACAGAAACTTCAACCAAGTCTCCTGGAGTTATGGGGGTACTAACCAGTGCATTTCTTGCCTTCCATTCCAATAATATTATTAATTTGCTTTAATATTTGAAAACTGCACATATGTTTTTTTTTGAAAATGTGTTTTAAAGGCAGACTAGACATTTATAGAATGCAGATTCAAGTCTGTTATGATGGGACTGATACTGATACTCAAACTGATACAATAAAGAAAATTTAGAAAGAACAAAGGACGTTTCAGAAATAAGAGAAGTCAATTATACTCTTTTGGTTTGCCAGTTTCCTCATCAACTTATTCAACTATAAGCTTTGTTCGAGATTCCCATGACTCTTCATGTGAAGAAGCATTTTCCACTGGTATTGAGTGTATGGTTCACTATTTAATAGGGCTTGGCAAGTTAAGGCGCTATTATCGCATTAACGCGTTAATTAACGGCAACAATTATTTTTCACGCGTTAATGCAGTTTTTGTTATTATTATTATTATTATTTTGAAAGCATCAGTCTCGCTAGTGATTGATAGAGATCAGTGATCTTGTTACAGCGCTTTTTGATATGCTTTTGCTAGAAGGAAAGTTAACTTTGTTGATTTGACGGCGATTCCCTGTGTGTGCATGAGTAGCAAAGAGCAAACAGCTGCTAAAATGGTATATGGAGAGATACCAAAGTGAATGCTCAAAGCAAAATACTCTGTGGACGACTTTTTTCGTATTATTGCTGAATCAGACTCTGATTTGTTGGACTCCGATTTTGATGCAAGTGATCTGGAGATGTAGATCGAAAAAAAAAGTGAACTATCAGCATCAGCTGATCGCGATACTGAACATGTTCATGTAGCTGATGCACCTATGGCAGCATTCACCTGGGAGGACAGACATTTACGATGACAGGAAGTACAAACCATATCGTGTCTCACTGCAACTGCCACCCCCGCGCACCTGTCTCACAAAGACTGCCAGCCCACCATGCATTCCTGCTGGTTGTCGAGCCGTCCCCCCTGCAATCAGGCGCCGACGGCAAACACAACAGGCAGCAACAGACTTTTTATGTTGATTTATGTGTGAAAGCATTGCTTTGTGAGCTTTTCAGAAAACTGAGTCTTTTGGAAAAAATATTAGCCCTCAAAGAGTTGCTACTGAACATAGACTGTTTATGCTGCTCTCTGATAAAAGAAAATGTTTCTTCTGGTATCTGTTTAGATAAAAAAGAAAACAGATTTAGAAATGTTAACTTGCTCGGAAGGTGCCTGTTATAATGTTATGATCGTGGCTCTGGACTCCGAGGGTAACTTATTTTTCTATAAGAAACTAGATAAAACATTAATGCCCTGGCAGTGGCAAATAG
Source organism: Polypterus bichir lapradei (assembly GCA_026402145.1). Taxonomy (NCBI): domain Eukaryota; kingdom Metazoa; phylum Chordata; class Cladistia; order Polypteriformes; family Polypteridae; genus Polypterus; species Polypterus bichir. The sequence continues at coordinate 9,036,588 of JANRMT010062795.1, forward strand.
CTTTGGTTTTATATTTGATTTGATTATATTAATGTATAAGTTTAGATTTACAAGAAATATTTTAACTGCTACTATGCAAAGGGAATACTGCTGTTAAAAAGCACCTTATTTATTTAAAGTGTCTGCAAACCAAATACACGGAATACACTACTTTTGAGTTCATTATTGAATTTTGCACATAAAAATATGATTGCTTTGATTGTCTGCGATTAATCACAATTAAAAATTTTAATCGCTGCCCAGCACTATTATTTAATTAAAAAATTCTGAAGGATCCATTTTACTAATGACTTGGAGAATTTTGAAACCCCCGTCTGTTCAAAAATAAATAGCTTTAATTTCCTTAACCTGTCAAAGTAGCTTGAGCTTAATATGACAGAGGTTATAGTAATAAGAAGGTTATTGAATGAAAGTCAGCTTGAATTCCTCAACTACTGCAATATGAGGCCCCTTTTGCAAATAGTGCAAACTTTATTTATAAATACCAAAGAAATAAATATAACAGTAAATGTCAAATATGAGGGTAAATCAAAAAGTAAAGGCTTTCTCCCGTATTGGAGCATCCATGATCATTTGACCTTGGCTTCAAATAGGCTAATGGCAGAGTGCTGCACTGTGCCTGTTTGGAAATACCCATAAGCCATCACAAACATGTTGTATTATGTCAGCTTCTGCTTGTTGCGGTATTTTTCAAATTTCCTGAACTTGTTGATTTACCCTTGTATGCATTATATACACGGTCACCAAGAATCATATTATTATTATTATTATTGTCTTTAGTGCTAACCAGTTCTGGTAGTTCATCAAATTGACTGACAAAAAGTACACTGCAGTCATTCAGCTTTGGCATATCAGAATCTGAAGGGTGTTTTATATTTTAAAATATAGTGCTTGTGGGTTACAGAGCCTAGCAGCAAGACATACAGTATCTTCATGGCTAGAAAAAAGGGAGAACACAACTGTGTACTAATAAGCTGAATCAAACACTTCAGAGACCTACTGCATAGTGAGGAATATGAGTAAACTGAATTCTTCAGAGAGAAAGTAATAATAACAGCTTTCTTGTCTAAGTGGAGATGTCTTCATCTTAATCAGTTTTAAGATGTATTATATGCGATTATATTTGTTATGTGAAGTGAAGAAAGTAGACAAATCACTTTAGAAAGGTGCAGCTGAAAGTGGCTGCTACTTATTATATGTCACTTTTCAGCTACCCTTCTTATCCCTGTAGCTCTTGATATTAGCTGCATGTATTTCTGTCTCTCTCCCTCCCTCCCTCCCTCCCTCCCTGTCTTTCTCTCATTTAAGCAGCAAAAGACCTCTTCCCCTACAGGAGGAGGTAGGGTACTAATTGCTGTGGGTGTCTGCTAAAAGTAGAGCAGGAGAAAGAGAGAGCGAGAGAGTGAGGGAACACGCTGCTTAGCTGTGAGTAAGCCCTGCTGACGAAGGAAATCTCTCACCCACACAACAAGGGAGGCATGGAGGCGGGTGGACAGGCTGCATGGCTTTCCTCACACCCACCAGGTGAACCCTGTCAGCGTAGGCTTTAGTGAGAAGGTCGGCCATGAAAAGGCAGAGGGAGAGAACATTTGAAAGAAAAAAAAAGTCTTTCTTTTTTACCCTCTTAATGTCTGCTTGCAGTTCTGTAATCATGGCAGGTAACACAGTTGAAGGGCTAAAGAACTAGATGGGAAACCACCTTTTGGCAGGATAAATCACACCCTGCCTCAACTTCACCATGTGTCCCAAAAAGGTTATTTAACCTGTGTAATAAATAAGTGCTCTGTCAAATAAATAATAAATGAGTTAATGACTGAGGGGAACTTTCTGTTTTCGGGACTGGTCCTGAAGTGACTCCGTCTGGTTTAAAACACTATCTCTTGAAATCAGGATCACCTATTTACAAGATTACGTTAAAAAAAAAATTATACACAGTATATATAGTGTTCTCTATGTTGCTCCTCTTAACAGTACTCCCTTTTATAGAAATTTCCAATGTTTTTCCTTAAATTAACTGCTTATATATAAAAACTGAGTGTATTGAACAAAAAGAGCACCAATGAGGGATGGCCACATGGAAAACATAAACTTTCAAGTGAAACAAACAAACCAAACCATATAAATAGAAAACAAACAAGACAGAAGAGAATTGGGTGTCCACTTTGAGCATCCTTCATTAAATGCAATAAGTTATTATTGTATGGAGAAAATTAACAACTTGCTTTGCTTGCTGTTCCATGCTGATACCATCTTGATGTTTCTCCTAGACTAAATACACTGAAAGGGTAGTATTACTGGGCGGTTGAAGGTGGACTCAAAAGAACTCTTCTGGATCTAGATCTTCCTGGATGTAGAGTAAGACAGAAATCAGTTGGTCTGTGTTGTCCACTGTAAGTTAGCCCTTGTAAGACTTAGTGATATATACACACATATGACAAGCCCAACTTCCTCTGCAGGGATACCTGTCTTCCTAGTAGTATGGGTTGCCTACTTGTCTACCTCTCCAGTAAGACAATTATGAACACCCATTGCCTATTTATTTCCCTATCTCTCACTTACATAGCATTCTGGTCACTCTTAATTCCACCAGTGAGCTTTTGCCCATCTTACCCGCCTATTGTACTCTCATTTAGCCCGTTGGCCATAAATTGATCTTAAACCCCATCCTAGTGTCATTTCTTAAGACTTACTTGTTTGGTTGGGGTAGAGTTCCCTTTTGCAAGAAAGACAAGAGGTTAGCGTGTCCTCTGGCATCTTTTGGTATCCCTACACCCTAAGTCATTCATTGCCTCTTAACTGACAGGTCTCCTAAGAAGCACTAATGCTTCCTGCTCTGCTGAATGGACAACATGCTTCCAAAGTACCTAATATACACACAGTCATTTTTGCCCCATAGCTGTAATCATATTTCCAATCCATAAGCATACACAGATGGATTAATTGATTAATTATATTTTATTGATCTTAATGGGGAATTTGACTTGCTCCATCAGCAACATAAAACATAAAGTGAATATAAACACAGTGTAAAACATTTAAAACAAAGTGCATACCAATACATAAATTCACAATCCAGGGTTTCACAGATTAGATTAAATGTACGGTGTCCTGAAGAAATATTGTTCCTTTGCTAATGTGTTTCTTATAACTGAAGGGTGACTGTAGTATCCTTATCACCCTATATAGATTTTATACATATGGATCTTTTTTGGGCATAGGCAAAAAACATTCTCGATGGCTATTTCTTCCAAAATATAATGGCACTAGCTGTATCCTGTGGCTTTGCCCAGATAGTTATGAAGCAGGACAAACTTTAAAAATCAATAGACGTTGGCACTATATCTGATCTTGTTCAGCTCTGACGGGAAAGTGTTCCCCGCATGGGGAGAAAAGCACATGGCTGTGATATCTCTGGCAATCAGCAGCTACCCTGTAAAACACACGTAGCTCTGATCTGTCTCTCAAAAACGTCAAACGTTACTCCTTAACAATCTGTAGATGATGATGACTATTGAAAAAACGGGTATTGCTAGCTAAGCGAAGGCAAGGTGTACTCCAACACGTGTAAGAAGTAGACTAACTTGAACAGAGGCTGGCAAGTGAATAAGGAAGGCCCTGCTCCCCTGTTCTCAGCCCACAGCCACTCTGTTGGATTTGTATAAATACATCGGTACCGCAAGTGAATTATGGTACTTAGCACGATGAGAGAAGTTGCAAAATCAACTGGAAAGTTCAAGCAAATTATAGAAAACATCCAGATCTAAATCCGTTAAGTAATTCTCTCATGAAGAGCGGACAGACATATGGACAGAACATGCTTAGACCAGGAAATTTTTAAAACCATTTCTTAGTGAGCACCTATGAGCCAAGGGTAACCTACATTCCAAATTTCAAGTCCCAAGTCTTCATGTTTCAGGAGATTTCGTGATGAGTGAGTCAGTGGTATTTGGCTTTTACATACTGTATATAGACCAGCAAAATACCTGCTCTTCGCAGCAGAGAAGTAGTGTGTTAAAGAAGTTATGAAAAAGAAAAAGAAACATTTTAAAAATAACGTAACATGATTGTCAATGTAATTGTTTTGTGACTGTTATGAGTGTTGCTGTCATCAAGGATTTGATTATCATTATTTCTTTCAATCAGGTTCGTATTTGGAGGATGTGTTGTGTTCAAGTTACATTCCAAGTTTGTCTAGTCTATCCCTGACCATCTCATCTTCGTTGTCAACCGTTGTAAAGATAACAGATTTCATTCATTGAAGTGATCACTACCCAAATCGGTACTTGTGAATCTAAAATGTTTAACTGGCATTCCCGGTATTAAGTTGTGGATTTGCCTGCGAATATTTAGCGGCAGCGTGTCTATGAACATAATTGAAACTTAAGCTTTATACCTTGCTTTCCTATTGATATGTCTACAAAGGCTTGTTCAGCGTCAGCGGGTTGTTCCTTTCCTGCTGCATCAATAAGCAGCTCGTCTTCCTCTTTATCTGAGACATCACACACTGCATGCATGGGTTTACCTTTCCCAGTCCTGCAAAGTCAGTTCACGTGAGCCGCTCGGAGTACATGCATCGAAGGTTCTCAGCTGTGCTTGTGCTATCTCGTGCGATCTTGCAATGTCCACGGCTTTATTTAATGTTAGCTCAGACCCGGCACTTAAAAGTTTCTCTCGCACTTTTGCTGAGTTTGTGCCAAACACTAGTCTATCCCTGACCATCTCATTTTCGTTTGCATAAGCACAGTCCTTCACCCGCGAATATTTAGCGGCAGAGTGTCTATTGGATTGCTGCTGACAGACGGCCTTATATGGGCAGGCACTCAATTACATGGGAGGCGTAACGATGAGGGACGCAACTCCGCCTCACACAGTGACCGAGCTGCAGGCTATGGCCGTATATATGTACGTAAGTAAGTTCCAGTTATGACTGTTACGTGTAGAATTTCGAAATGAAACCTGCCTAACTTTTGTAAGTAAGCTGTAAGGAATGAGCCTGCCAAATTTCAGCCTTCTACCTACACGGGAAGTTGGAGAATTAGTGATGAGTCATTCAGTCAGTCAGTCAGTGAGGGCTTTGCCTTTTATTAGTATAGATTAACCAGTAGCTAAACATGCTCAAGGACAATGGCCTTTAATTTCAATTGTAATCCTGTTTCTGTCTCCTGTGGTTCCACAATCTATAATACATCTAATAAATCTCACCCTGATCATTCTATTTAGACATCTGGCTTTTTGCAAGCTTTACAAGACCTCAGCCTTATCAAAAAATAGCTTTTGGCCTATCTTATGCAGAATATCTGTGTTGTCCACCCAATGGAGTCTACCGTTCAGTTGGGTCGCCAAGACATTAGCAGGACTGCAGCACTGCAATCTGCTCCTCTGTTATGGTGACTGATCTCAGTGGCTTCCTTGAAGATGTCCAGCAGCATTTCTTGGCTTTTATAATGCATGTTGCCATGTACTATAATCAATACACCACCTGACAAAGGACTCAAAACCATTTCTGCACTATTCACCTCCATTGTAAATTAGCATTCAATTGTGGAGTCATCTGAAAACCTCAGTATAGCTACCCGTGGTGTTGTTTAATGTTGACCACTGTCTGTAACACACAGCCCTGGAGCCTTGTAGACTGTTGGATTTTGTTTAATTAGATGGTCAATGAGTAATACTTCAATATAGTGTATTTAGCAAGCAGTTTTTTTATAGTTTACAATCATTACCAATTTCAAATATCATACTTGTTTTAAGTTTTTGACTCATTTGACCCCTCAGTTAAATATGATATATTCTTTTTTGTTTTATTCTGTTATTTAGGATTTATTGATTTTGCACTCAGGCCTTCCATTTTATAACTCTCCTTAAGACAGAATTTATGATCTGGACAAACACAACCTACAGTATGTTGTTTTTTATCCATCCATCCATTCTTCCAACCATCTATCCCTCCATATTCCTAAACTAATTGTCCAACCAAAAATGATACTTTATTAAATGTTAATTACCCCATGAGGGTTGTAGTAATGGCCAAGAAAAAATGTTAATCTCATATTTTCAGGGAGAACGAACATAACACGCCTCTAGCCCTCATTCATTGGTGAACAGTCCTGTCTTTAATTCAAAAGCATAATCCCTGGTGAAGTGATTTCCTTTTTGTAAACTCCATTCATTTTCTAGTGTTATTTAATAATATTTCGGCAAACAATATGTGGATATTGCCCCTGTTGACCATACTGTACATCTGAATGTCTTGGCGTGTGGATTATGTGACATGAGTAATGTAAGATTTTTTTAATGATTGTTTTTAATAACGTTTAGTGTTGGCCAGCGTTGTTCACAATTGGGTCCTGTTCTATCAGAAACTTTTTTATGTCCATTCTCAAAAAAAACATGAGATTAAAATTTGTTCTTGCTTATCAATACAAAGTACATGGGGCAAGTAACATAAAAAAATATCACTTTTTCATATTTCAGATTTAGCGGAAACCATTACTGACAGCATAGGGCACAAGGTAAACCCAGCCCTGGATGGGATGCCAACTCAATGCTAACTACACTGGCAAACTGATTAAGGCAGTTTAGCAGCACCAATTAACAGATGAGAAACATACTTGGTGGGCAAATTGATAAAAGCAATGCATGTAATGTGTAAATTCTGTACATCCAGTCTCCAGTCCACAAACTAATCCGCGGTTACCGAAGTTGTTGTTGTGGCAGTAGCACTCATTATTGTACTGGTTTACTTGCCCTGTTCCTTCAAATTCAGTTCAGTTAAATGTATTCTATATAGTGTTCCTCTCGCACAGACTAAAGTATTCAAATTTCCTTAAAAGAAAAAGAAAATAATAATCAGAGGAAACATATTACAAAAAGAAACTTTTATAATAAGAGTACAAACATTCCCAGTACAATAAACTATGTGACCCATGTTTAAATCTGGGTTAGAATACCATCTGTGTAGAGTTATTTTTTTCTTTTTTGTACTGACTGTATATACTGCATGTGGGATTTATCTGAGACTTTGTCTTCATCATGAAATGTGATAGTACTCTCTATGAAAGGTGCAATGAAATGTACTGAAAATATTTAAAGAAACTGAATATATTGTTTAAAATCCTGGCTATTAAAATTTTCTCTCAAGATTTTCTTTTTTAATGTACACAAAGAAACAATGTAAAATTGAAAACAAGTTAACAAATCTTTATTAACTATCAACTGAACTTACCTAAAATAAAGTGTCATGACACAATTTGCCTTCAACATTGTGTATATAAGGTCGTTCATATTGATTTGGGTAAAATAAGTCTTTTCCTGGAAAGTCCCACAATAATTTTACAGAATATAAAGATAGAGTAACATTCAGGGCAAGTCTGGTGTAACGTTATTGATTAGCACCAATATGGATAAGAGTATTGCCAGGCAAATTATAATCACAAAAGCCCATTATGTAGTAAAAGCATGAGAAAACATGGCATTTGGCAAAGCTCTTAATCTTTATGAAACAGGTTGTCTTCCAGATCTGATGATCAAGAATAGAACTAGCAAGAGAGGCCAACAAAAGAAAAACATGTTAACTCTAAATGGAATAAAGTCTTCCACAGCCGAGATGGGAAAATCTGTGCGTACATCTGTCCCTCTATTTTCTAATCTGCTTTGTCCATTTCAGTGTTGTGTGGGTCAGAGTTTTGGCAACATTGAGCACAAGGCAGGAACCAACCCTGCATGGTCCTCCAGTCCACACACCCACACCCACTCATGCTGGGTAACATCAGTTCAGTTTAGCTTATGAAGCTCTCTTCTGTGAAAACAGGCTGAAATTATGTGCATAGATTTAAATATAAAAACAGGAACAGAAAAATACATAACATTTGTATGTTTAAATAAGTGTAACAGAGAAATGCATAAACACTGCCTGACTGTTCCCATAAAAAAAATGAAAAAGTGTATAGATAGATAAAGATACAGTACTAAGTGAAACAGAAGTGATATTTACAAACCATATAGCAGTATTTCCAGAGAAAATACACTTCTGATGGTCCACGGTACTTTAGAAAAGTCTGTGTGACTTCGGGAAGCTGGCCTTCATTACCCTCTTACAGCTACATTTGGCACATGCTGATGTCCATAACTACGGTATAATCATTATAATTAGGCTTCAGCCACTTTGGTATCTTGTTTCATGGGCAATGGCAGTGACACCTAGCAGAAAACAATAATGAGAAAAGGTTAGTAACAGATAATAATGATGACTGTTTGAAGCAGTGTTCTTTCATTAAATGTTATATAGCCCCACCAGAAGTTGTCAAAAATAAGAAATGGCTTCCACTGGTAGCTTAACCGAGGGGTTCTCAAAGTCAGTCCGGGGGGCCCACTGTGGTTTCAGGTTTTTGTTCCAATCAGATTCATAATCGGCGACAACAACTGATCACACTGATCTCAATTAATTACCTGTTTTTTTTTTTTTCTCTTCTCTTATTTTAATCCAAATCATATTATGTGATATCATCTACTGTTAAATTCTGCTCTGTACTTGTAATATTTTTATTTTATTATTATACTGTATTGAGAATTACTTGTGTTTTGTATTGTATTGACCCCCTTCTTTTTGACACCCACTGCATGCCCAACCTACCTGGAAAGGGTTCTCTCTTTGAACTGCCTTTCCCAAGGTTTCTTCCATTTTTTTCCCCTACTAGGGTTGTCTTTTTTTTTTTTGGGAGTTTTTCCTTGCCTTCTTAGAGAGTCAAGGCTGGGGGCCTGTCTAAAGGCAGGGCCTGTTAAAGCTCATTGCGGCACTTGTGTCATTTTGCGCTATACAAAAATAAATTGTATTGTATTCTACATTCAAAAAATCACAGCAGGGAATGACGGGGATCTCTTCACCGCTTGAGTCTCGACAGAAGTAGAATCTCCACATGCATTAAATGGCAGGGTGCCCATGTACTGCATTGTTTAACGTAAGATCAAGTCTCTGCTAAGGAATTCTATACGTTAATTACCCAAGGGTCTTAATCTGACCTTGGCTGGACCAGTCAGCCCTGCAGTGTTTTCTTTGCCATTAGGAGCGTGTGCATGCGCAACCTGAATTTTCGTGTTTAGTGATAAGCCTTGAAGGTCATCCTGTATCACAATATTGTTGTTGTTTTATTTTAATCTTGAGTTTTCACTTTTAGCTTTTACCAGCAATTGCAATACAGCACACACCAGCAAAGAGGTATGCAAATTCTAGTACCATTTTCTTCCTTAAAGATATCCACAGGAATTTGGAAAGAAAAGACAGGAGAACAATATCCATCCTTATGAATATATTATGAGTACTCCAGTAAACTTGTCATCAGGTGAAGAGTGGATGAAAGTTCATTTGGCAGGAGGAGGGAGAACAAGAAAGGGGTGCAAGAATGGAGATAGGTAGAATGTGTAGAGAAGGGGAGGTGTGAAGGATCTTTTTATTTTGCTTTAATGTCTCACTTGTTGTGTTTTTGTCTCCAAAGTCCTGTAATATTCTTTATTGCCTGTATTGATAATAAACACTTTCCTTTCCTTTTATTTTTAGTTTCTTTGGAATGTTTTGGGTTTGGGAAATGGTAAAATGCCTTCCACAGGCCACATTAGTTAGTATGTTAATGTTAACATTAGATAAGTCTGTACAGATAAAGGTAAAGTCTTATATTGTTCCAACAGAATTTTCATGCTAAAGCCACCACTCAGTGCCACACATTTTTCTTCCTAACAAATAACTAACAGACATTTTTGCAGTGTGAAAAACTAAATCTACCGTTCTTTATACTATCATTTCTCAATCACTGGTTAAGGGTTGGCTGCATTTTTGGTTATGGGTTGGGTTGGTTGTAGGTTGTTGTTGGGTTTGGTCGATAAATACAACCAAGGCTTAATTGCATGTGGTATAAATGAATAGTAGGTTCTCAAACTATCTTTCAGTGGTTGCATTTAAAGAGGTAACAGCAAGACCCAAACATCTGAGCCAAAGAGAAGCCATTCCTGAAAATAATGATGTGACTCCTTCCATCACTTATTGGAGCAGTGCATAATTCCATAGAGAATGTATGAACTTAACCATATAACTACCATTCTAAACACCCAAGCATAATACACAAGATGTTGTTGGTAAAAAGTTGTTCCATAGGCAAATCTAACAATAAAATATTGTATGATAAATAATGTTAGAATGTTGTAGACAACACACGTTAAGGCTTTTCTGTGCTGTGATCAAGGCAAAAACCACATTGAAACATATTTAATCTGTTGTAGTATCCCAGTTATAATAAAGATGTGATGTATGTAATTAGTAAGAACTTTCAGATCTCTATCTGGTGTGAACACAAAAATCAAACTCAATTGAAAAGGACTGGGTTTCTAAAAAATTGTGTTTAATGCTTAAAGAGTTAGTGTATATAAGATTCGCTATTCAGCTACAGTTGTTTCCCATTATCCACCGTGAATGTCCCCTACAGGTTGCTATTCACTGCACCGCCAATAATCTTTTAGTATAACTTTTCAATTTGTAAAATTCTGAAGAGATTGTCTAAAGAACGTTTGCCCTGCCCTGGAGTTTATATCTGTTCCAGGGTTATTACATTAGCCAACTACAGGGGGATGCCTGACTCGTAGCATCTCCTGTTTGTCTACAGTTAATCATTACAAGAGAATTCTCAGACAAATTTTCATCTGCAGTAGGATTCATCATATCATATTTATTGCATTCCAAGAATGTCTCCAAAACTTAATAAGTGTATATCTATAAGAAGAAACCACACACACACACATACAGTATATCATTTATATGGTCATCATTCTCTAACCTTGTGTAAACTGCTTCTTGAAGATATGTGTGACATGGATCTGTATTTTAACAAATAATAATTTGGACATCTCATCTTTCTGACTGTTCTTACCAGACAACCTATGACGATTGCACTTGCTATAAAGAACTTCATTTAAAGAATTAGTGAGGTCACAAGTTGAGTCTAATTATTCAACACCTCCTTAACAGTTGGTAAAATGGTGCAAGTACTTTGCTGGTGTTAAAATTTTGCACATTAGACAAGTGCCAAGGTTTCTCTTCTGGAAAGTCACAACAGATGCTTTGGGACTACACTGTGATGCTTCTTTGTTGTTAGCGTAGTATGCAGAGCCATCTGGAAGTTGCCTGTTTCGTCCCGGTCAGCACCTTCATTGCTGAAAAGGAAAAAGACAAATTTAGGAAATCCCAGAACGGTTGTGTAACTTTCAGCTGTGCCCCTATCTGGTCTGTCTGTCCAGTGTGGCTCAGCTGGATTATTTACACTTCTGACAACCTATTACAGTATCTCAAACTAAAATGTCATTGTTATAACAGAATTAAATGTCGAAATGACAAGAGAGGCTAAATATTTTTAGACACTTTAGTTGACTTTCCAGTCTAATCTGTTGTGATTAGTATTTATTTACAATTCTTTTTCTCATGTTTGTCTGCATTATTTTTTATAGCTCTGATTAGGAGTTTTTTTGTGACGATGAATTCATTTCTTGTGTTCATTTGTTGTGTTCGTTTTTTCACTTTATTTCATTTTTAAATGGCCTAAAATATTTCTCCCTACCTTGTTGTTAGTGGTTTCTACAATGTTGCTATGGGGTCATAACTTAGAATTACACTACGTGTGACGTTAAGATTCATTGGCTGTATAAGGGTCAGGTCCTGACACTTTTGTGATGTCTCAGTTTGTAAATACAAATTAAAAACAAATTGTGTATGTCTGTAAAGGTTCTTTGGGTTATGACCAGTGTGGCAGACAGCAGGGACCCTTACCCGGCCCGGGACAACCTGATTATGGAAGGACCAGGGGAGAGAGAGAGAGTATTTCTAGGATAGTTTCTCCTCTGGACTGACAGAGGGCAGCCCCCTTGGTTTACAGCGGGACCATGGGTCATGAGCATGGAAGTTCAACCTTGCTGGGGCCCGTGGCCACTACCAGGGGGCACATGGATGCTTTAAGGGTCCTATTTGGCCGCACTTCCACCACACCTGGAAGTGCGGCCAGAAGAAGCTCGTTGGGCACCTGGAGTCCTTCCAGGTGCCCCATAAAAAGGAGCCAGTTACCACCAATCGATGACCAGAATCGAGATGAAGAGGACAATGTCTGAGAAGGAGTGGAAGCAGTAGGACTGGCGGCAATAAGGGACTGTGTTGTGCTCTGTGCTTCGCCTTGTGTGCTGTGAAGGCAAATTATGTAAATAAACCACGTTTTGTGTGGCAAACTTGTGTCTGCCTGTCTGTGTCAGGTTAAGGTGGCCCTACGCACCTTTGGGCATCACACCAGGTTCAGTATTTTGACTGCAAGGGTAGTATTTCATTTTGGCTTTGGCACAAGGTTTCTTTGACTTCCTGGCTTTGTTTTATAACATTTGTCTATCTCCTGGTCCTAATTTCTCTGCCTGTGTGGCATGTCTTTCAGAATCTTTGGCACGACATATTCCGTCCTTCATGCTGCTCACCCCTTAGAAACCCAAGCAATTGTATTGAATGTTTCACAGTTTCATGTCTGAGTGTTCTCAGTTTTATTGTTCTGACCCTCTAAAACACATCTCCAGTCTAAGTTATCTTAATGTGAACTATCAGTCTGAAGGTTATTTCTATTGCATTCTTATACTGAAATTTTAATTTTTTTAATGAAACATAATTACCTTTTTGATGTGCTATATTGTTTCAATGACTTCAGTGATGATTTTTGCTATTCTATACCGTAACTTCATTATATTTTGTGATCCGTGTTGTACATTATTTATTTTTAAAGTGCTTTGTGATAGAGTTTTTAGTTTTAAATTGCTGTATAAAATGCAAATTGACTGATTTTCTGTTTGAAGATTAAACTAAATCATTTCATAATAATCCAAAACATAAATAATTGCACTTACTATTATGTTAATGCATAAGTAAAAGGAAATTTATTAAGAAACTAAATGCTACAAAATAAAATAGTAAAATGTTATTTGAGAATCCAGATAAAGCATAATAAAACAAGTTGTCACAAGAAAGAAATAAAGAGCAGGAACACTGGATTCTTGATACAAAGAAAAATTATACTCAATAATCGTTGTTATGGTGGTATATGTTTCTACGAAGACAGCTTACTGTATGTACAATGCTGAAATTCAGAAAGTGGTATGTTCAGGATAGGACCACCTCTCAAAAGTTAGAAAAAAATTTCAGGCTGAAATATCCAGCTTGGGTCGTGTCTGTTCCAGTTTGACGCTTCAACAAACCATCTATGTATGTGGCAGAACAACCAGGAAATGTGTTTACAATAATTGACCAATGCAGGCAAACACAATTATGCAGTGCTGTAGCCAAAACTAACTGATAAAAATGTATAGGTAAGGGTGGAAAAGGACCATATTGCTCCAGTACTTGAGTGCGTTACCTGCAAATGAAGAGGCAGTGCAGTCAGTAAAAGTTTCTAATCACTGACATCAGAAGCAGACATTTCAGCCCGAAATTTAAATGATTTCTTGTTTATTTCATTTGGAGCTATACTCAAATCTGTAGACAAGATTTTTGGAATCCTCTCAGAGGCATGTTTGGCTGCAAGTGATGAAATATCCATGATAGCAATTAGACAAGTGATCAGCATCAGGATGTCAAGTGTACTGTACTGTTGGCTGTATTAAGGGGGGGGAGGCATTTTACTGGAGTGTTTTAGAACTAAGAACAGCTTTGTCTGAGTTAGCTGCAAACTCCACTGCTGTATCTGACAGTCTTATCATTTGCCTGTAACAGTTAATTTTCCTGCATTGTGTAATTCTCAGCTACAGTATATCTGTCCTTGTTCTTTTGATATACTGAAATGATGGCTTTTTTTCCTGTCTGTAATTTACTCTTTTTTTTACATATTCATACATTATGCCTTTGAATTGTAATGCTGATAATTATTTGTGAAGTGCTTTGAGCACACTGTTGAAAATGTCGTGCCAACTAAAGATAAATGAATTGAAATGTGATTGGTAGGTCTGCTGGTTTGAAAGAATCTTTTTGTGTTTTCGTAATACCGTAAGATGCCCTATAAAAGCAGTTGTAATTTTGGAAGGTGGTTAGAATGACAATAGATTTACTCATTTTGGGCAACTTGGAACACATTCTGCCATGATGTCTGTTTGAGCACATGTGCATCCATTTATCTGTGTCTGCTTTTGTGACTGGCGCACATACAAGACAAAAACAGCTCATTTGATCACAAAAAAACCCAGTATTGTATGTTGTTGTTATTTATGTTGTGTTTGTTTGTTTTCCGTTTCTCACCCTAAAATGGTTCAAATTAAATTTGTGAAAAATGCAAATTTTGCATAGTTTGGTTGAAGCTTCTTTTAATGTTTTCCAGCCTTTTTTGTAATTCAGTCTCTGTGACAGGTAACAGTTTTGTCAAATCAAATTAAAAAAATATTAAAATATATTTATATACTTGGACTGTGGAACATAAACATGCCAGAAAAAAGAGGAATCAAAATATAGAGTAAGTTGTGTATTACTCAGGCCAGGTTTGTAACTGCATACCTGAGGAACATGTTCAGTTATGTCCCGGGATGTGGACTGGACCACCTCTCTGTCCAGACTTGTCTTTTTCCTAGGGAACCAGGAGTCTAAAGTAAGTGGATATTGGGGTCCTTGTCCCTTTGAAGGGATATTTTGCAGGAAAGCACCCATCCATCCATCCATTATCCAACCTGCTATATCCTAACTACAATCCTATCCTATCCAACCCCAGCCAACACAGGGCGCAAGGCAGGAATCGAACCCCGGGCAGGGCGCCAGCCCACCACAGGGCACGCACACACACACTCACACACCAAGCACACACTAGGGACAATTTTTAGAATTGCCAATGCACCTAACCTGCATGTCTTTGGACCGTGGGAGGAAACCCAAGTACCTGGAGGAGACCCACGCAGACACGGGGAGAACATGCAAACTCCACACAGGGAGGACCCGGGAAGCGAACTCAAGTCTCCTTACTGCAAGGCAGCAGCGCTACCCACTGCACCACCCTTGCAGGAAAGCAGCTGTATATATATCCGTGCTGCTTTATAACAACAACAGCAATACATGAAACTAAATCAAAATATTTTCTGATAATAATGGCTGAAAGTCAAAAATAAAGCATAGTTATTTTTAACCGTAAAAAAATGTAATGTCTAGCTTAATTATAAATTATGGTCAGGTGGCCATGCAGGAGCAGAAAATTCAAAATCCACTTGGCACAATACTGGAGAGAATAAACATCTGTGGGATCCAAGGCCAAAGGACTGACTGTTCACCCTGGGCATTCTACAGTGCATTATATAAATGCGTTACCATTAACAGCATACCCTTGAGGCACTCTGTTCATCTTCCCAATATTACATAACGCTCTTTTTGTAGTGGGATATTGGTTAAATAAGACACGATCATAGCGTGCTCTTATTTTTTTAATTATAGTGCTGCTGTAGACTAGAACTGTTGTTGAGGAGTGCTCTATGTGGTACCAACCCCTAAATATAACTTTATGCCTATTACTAGTTTTTGAACTGTGCAAGGTTGCATTTGTCTTCTGAAAGTGTTTCAGTTACCCAACCATGATACTCATGAAAGTGTAATCGGTACCTTAAACTACAAGGTTCACCAGTGGAGAAAATAGGAAGTAGAAGGCTATTGTGGTTGTGTCTGCAGTATTCCAGTCCATAATGAGATACTCTCACACACTCTCATATTTGGTAAGTTTAAATCACCATGTTAACTAATAGGAGTTTCTTGCAGAGTTATGGAGGATACTCATGAAAATTTGTGAAATGCAGACTGCGCACCAGAAGACAACTCAAGTAACATTTGACTTGTGTGTCCAAAGGCTTTGAATTTAAAGACAATGTAATGCACCAGTGTGCTGTCGAGGTACAATTGAACTAAACAGGTTTATTTTTATACTACCATTCTAAGTCACCCCACTGTCAGATAATTCATTTTGGAGCATCGTATAATCCATACCACTCATAATGAGAATAAGCACAACAGGATGATAAATAAGAGCAAACCTGTTTTCCATGTTTAAATGTGCATTTTTAAGGACGTTAACAATATATGATTAATGTGAAGGCACCCAGTAGGAAAGCTGCAGGTTGAAACAGATTTTTATTGTAATAGGCGTCCTTAACTTTTAATCCTAATCAGTTCTTCTTCTATTGCCACATTTCTCTTTCACTCCCTCTTACCTGCAGGGGGCGCTTGGGTACATACAGTAAGTCTGAACCAAGCACGTTTTATTTGACTCTGTTTAAAAATGGTAAAGTGAGTTTATGGAATAGTTTACAGCTCTTACAAGACTGAATATCAAGGTTTGCCACATTTTGCTGCCTGCCTAGATGGTAATGTAATGAAGCTGACATTTGTCACTATTCAGGATTGGTTCTTAAAAGACATTATTTAAAGTGGTCTGGAGGATGTTATTTAGCTGCACGGACAAAGTTTATATTAGTAAGTGTTGTACTTATAATAGCTGATCTGTCAGGGATAGCATCTTAAGTGGCAGCCAGTTTAATTTGGCATACAAGATATAACGAGGCGTGAATTTGGACAGTAATATGCAGTCTCTGGGGTTGAGTGTGTGATCCGGCAGGCCTGACATGTTAACTTCAGGTTCCAGGGCCTTCTCCCTTTCTTAAATGAAGTGTGTCTGACTTAATTGGGCTGCCTGTCACCTTGTCCTACGAGGTCTGACAAGCAGGGCAGTCGGATCCAACCGTTCAAGAAAATTCCCTGTTCACAACACCCACATTCTCTGTGCTCCTCTGGGATTCGATTTCATCTCACATGGGAAATCGGCTCCAAATGTGAAAATTCTATGCAAATAGATGTTAGCCTTTCTTGTATCAAGATGAGGATGGGGTCCCCTTTTATGATGCTTGGCTTCTGAATTTTCATTGAAGGACATTAAACTCTCAGGGTCCCTTTTTAGCTTTGGTCTGCACTACTGAATTCTTCAGATAAAAACAACAAATGGTGATTAAACCAATTTAAAATCCTTTTAGGAGCCAACTCATTCATTTATTACATCTATTTTTTGTAAAAGAAATAATGCATAATTGATTGAAATCATCCAATTAAAATATAAACAGTACAGTGTTTCTTTAGCATATCAGTTTTAGAACTTGATGAAAATGCTGTATTAGCCACACTTGCAAACAGAGAGTATCTGCAAAAGGACAAAGAAAATAAAGGTTATTCAAAAAACGTTTCAGCCATGTATCCAAACTTATGAACAGATGTGAACCAACTTTTATTTTATGGACATGCATTGTTCTGCTAAAAGTTGTGTGTTGTTTTTCAACCTTGTCATCATTGCACAAAGTGAATAGTGTGGCGGCTTTGTGTGAAAGGAGATAGATAGTCCGCTACATAATATGACACAGTTTAGGAGTCATAAGACAGCTAGCTCAGCTAAGCAGGGAGAGGTCCCTTTTGCTCAGCTGGGCAAGTTGCAGCTTTCTGATTCAGAGGCCACCCTTTCTGTGAAACAGGGAGTCAGGGTGGGACCACTCCTGCTACTTCATGGTCTGAATCCTGCACTTGGACATGGTGTGCGTCTAGTTTGCAAATTTTCCCTGTGTTTCTATTGGTTTCTCCTTTTGGGTTCTTGGGGGTTCCTCTCAAATACCCAAGGATGGATATGTTAAGGCTAATTAGTAATTCTAAAATGGCCTTGTTTGGGTATATATGTGAGTTAGCACTGCAGTGGCCTCCTTCTCTGAGCAGAGGAATGACAAATGCTGTTAGGATTGACTACATCCCTCTTTTAACCCTGAATTAGATTAAGTGTGTTTCAGAATATTACGTCCTGCAAACGTCACTTGCTCAGACCACTGCCAATTTCTATGTGTGGAATTTAAAACTAAACCTTGCTTTTTTGTAGTGCGTTAACATCTTTCATGTGCAGTGCTTCAGATTAGTGCCTAGGGTTATGCTATAGTGCAGACAACACCCTCTCTGATAGATGTGTGAAAGGCAAGACAAAATATTTGTCTTTTATTTTATAAAATAGGTATTGGCAAGGGCGGCACGGTGGTGCAGTGGTAGTGCTGCTGCCTCGCAGTTAGGAGACCCGGGTTCACTTCCCGGGTCCTCCCTGCGTGGAGTTTGCATGTTCTCCCCGTGTCTGCGTGGGTTACCTCCGTGCACTCCAGTTTCCTCCCACAGTCCAAACACATGCAGGTTAGGTGGATTGGCGATTCTAAATTGGCCCTAGTGTGTGCTTGGTGTGTTTGTGTGTGTCCTGCGGTGGGTTGGCACCCTGCCCTGGATTGGTTTGTGCCCTGTGTTGGCTGGGATTGGCTCCAGCAGACCCCCATGACCCTGTGTTTAGATTCAGCGGGTTGGATAATGGATGGATGGATGGGTATTGGCAAAGCAAGTATCACAATGAGGGGCTATTTTCTTAAGCATTGTGAAACAAATGCAAAGTCAAGGAGCTTTTCTTTGTCCTTCTCCTCAGACCTATGGCCTGCTTTTCTCCCTCATCATCACCACACAGGTTATCTAAGGCTCTTAGTCTTCTTTTATAGCTACATCTGGAGGCATTGCTTTGGCTCTTTTCATTACAACAACTTTATTCCCATAGCACGTTTTCATATAAATGATGTAGCTCAAACTGCTTTACAAGATGTCAAAGAAAACGTTACAAGCAAAGAAGAAACAAATCAAAATTAGATAAGAATAATTATGAATAAATAGTATATAAAAATAATGTGCACTAAACTAAGACAGGTATATAATTAAGAGAAGTCTAGTCCTTATATAGAGTATCGCTTTTATGTCTGATAATAAAATCAGGTGGCCAGGGTGGACAGAAAAAATAAAAATCAAGTTAAACTAAAGAAAAAAACTAAATCTGCAGGGGTTCCAGGCCAAAAGACCACCCATCTCCCGCTGATTATTCTACCTAACATAAATGTTCGTAAGTGGATTTTTATTGGTCTTTTTAGGCTTTAGTCTGGGAGGAAGAGAAGAAACAGCTTGGTTACGTTTCTAGCATGAGCCTTGGGCTTTTCCAGTTTGGTATCACTTATGATAGAGGTAAGTCCTGGCAGAAGTACAATAAGGGCAGGATTTCAAACCACCTGGCTCCTGATACGAAAGCCAATGAAACAGAAGTAAAGGGGTAGATGAAAATGGTCAAAGCAGGAGAGAATGGTTCAGTTCTTGAAGTGAAGTACTGGTGTACTGGTACTGGTGGTAATTGATTTTTACCAATACAATGCCTGTCTGGGGGGGTTTTGGATCCCTTGAGGATTTATAAATTGTCCAGAAAGGTTGAAATTCTGTAGTTTAAGACAAAATGGAAAAAGAAGGCCCAAGAGAATTGGGAGATAAACTCCATACTCTCAGCTATAGTGAGATGGAGAGAAACAAAGTTTTCTTGGGTGATGCCTTAAAAACAGAACACATCAAATCAAGAACTAATAGGTAGTCATTTGGTTCACCCGTTTATTCATTTGCTGTTTTTACATGCAATAGTTTGTCTCCAATGACAATGATCTTTACCTTGACGACAACAATGAATACTATGAGAAATTACAGAATACAAAGAACACTTTTATATGTCAGAATGTATTCATCCATCCATCCATTATCCAACCTGCTATAACCTAACTACAGGGTCACGGGGGGTCTGCTGGAGCCAATCCCAGCCAACACAGGGTGCAAGGCAGGAAACAAACCCCGGGCAGGGCGCCAGCCCACCGTAGGGCGCACACACACCCACACCCACACACCAAGCACACACTAGGGACAATTTAGAATCGCCAATGCACCTAACCTCCATGTCTTTGGACTGTGGGAGGAAACCGGAGTACCCAGAGGAAAGCCACGCAGACACGGGGAGAACATGCAAACTCCACACAGGGAGTGAACCCGGGTCTCCTAACTGCGAGGCAGCAGTGCTACCCACTGCACCACCGTGCCGCCCTAGAATGTATTCATTGAAATTATAATCTTATATTTGCATTGGCTTCCCTGTTAGCGTTCCTCTTATTGTTCAATGGATTATTCATAATTCCATCCATAGAAAAAACTATGCAGGTGAAGGTCTTGTCAACATGCATTAATTACAATCTTTTTAATGTCATTTTGATCACTAAAAAAATGTATTGTATCAAATCTTTGCATGATGCCATTTTCTCATAGCTGTCTGTACATGAGTACAAATGCCCACTCACATACACAAGCATGTATGGTACACAGTGTCTATAAAAAGTGTTCATCCCTTGAAAGTTTTCAGATTTTATTGTTATACAACATCGAATCACAGTGCATTTAATATGGCTTTTTTGACTCTGATAAGCAGACTACTTAATGTCAAAGCAAAAACCAATGTCTGCAAAGTAGTCAGAATGAATTACAAATGTAAAACACAAAATAATTGATTGTATAAGCATTCAAAATGACACACCCAGATCATCACTGGCATAGCCAATTGGTTTTAGAGGTCTTTTTCTGTTGATCAGAGCCAAAAAAGGCAAATTAAATCCACTATGATTTAATGATGTATAAAAATAAAATGTGAAAACTTCCAAGGGGCAAATACTTTAGACACTGTATCTGTTATGTTTGATTTTTGAGTGGGAGATTAGCAAAACATGTCCAAAAAATACTGTAAAAATTAAGAGCAGTGTTTGAAAATGGTTTCTCTTTACTGGCCTTTTATGCTTAAAACCACAGAAGGAAATTATTGTTGTCTGCGGTACATTTACATTTCTGATTTCTGCTGAAATTAAAGAGTCTAAGTGAAGACATTTTACCTTACTGGTGAATAATGCATTTTTTTTGTTTCACTCCACGCAAGAGTTAAAAAATGTTGATGTGCATAAAAATAAAAAGCATAAAGTGCCTAGCATATCTAGTTAATGTCGTTACTAGGCAGCAGAACGGCAGTGTTGCATCTGATGCCTAAACAGGCCAAATTTCACAGTTTTTTTTTTTGCCTTACTGAAGATGAAGTGACATTTCAGTAACATGCTGAGTTAAGAAAATATCCTAACATGTAGTAGGGAGATGGCAAGCAAATGGATGAGAAAACAAATCTGATCTTGAGACGTCAGATATTCAGTTTATCAGCTCCAAATGTGGGTTTTTAACAGAGATTCTGGTGGTGAATTCCCTTTGGGGAGCAACGGCTCAACTCTCAGTGAAAGAGAAGCCTTGTGCAATTTGATGGATTCAACTTTCTCTGCCCCGTGATGTCAAAAATATCCCAGGGTGTCAGCTGGGACCCTTTTAAGAGCAGTCTCATGCCATAGTGGCTGTAAGTGAATGCCTTTCGTTTCACAGAGCATTGCCTGGGGCTTTCCAGCATTTAGCATTTCTGCAGGTGATGGACTGACCCAATCCTTCTTTAAATGTGTCACAATTTCTCTTATTATTGGATGATTTGGTCTCATTTGCACACAGAAACTTAGTTTCCGAATCCAAATACTTCTTACAATTTGGGAATGCTTCTCTCAAATCTCCTCTTAATTCTCTTCCGGCAAGAGAGCCGAGGTTTTAATTTTACATGCCTTTCTTCATAATCCAATCTTTTCTATGCAGGGACTGATTTTGCGGCACATCATTCTCCCTGCCTAATACTTTTTGATCTGTTTAGTGCTGAGGTGAGGAGAACTGATCATGCTATTTAGGTTGTGAATCTTACAAGGCATTATTCAGTTTTAACAAGACATCTTGAGCTCTCTGCTGCAATTGATAGCATTATTTCACCACATTTTCTGGTCGCATTAACTGGGTTTTGTATGGTACTATTTTCTAGTTTTATCTCTTCAACAACACTGTTATTTATTTTTCACATGTGTTTAGTTTTCTTGGCAGTTCCGTGTTAAAAGTTAGGTGCTCAAACACCTCAGCCAACCTCTTTTGGCAGCAGCACTGGTTAGATCAGAGCAGCCTGGCAAAGATCATTTTGTACTGTCTCTTACTCAGGATAAAAAAAAAAAAAATTGGTGGGCTGGGAAAATAAAAAAAAATGCAATATCAAAGCTTAGTCTCAGTTAAAAATTATGTGACATGATTATGGGTACTTTTATTGGTGTAAAGTCAGTACACGTCTCACTTGTTGGAACTGTTTCCTCAACTCCCTCAGTTCAGTTTAGTTTTTCATTCAAAAGGCTTTATTGCCAAAAATACAGAACATCATACTGTAGATAACAAAAATGAAGAAACATGCTATCAAAATGATATATGAAAAGGCACCAATCCATCCATCCATCCATTATCCAACCTGCTATATCCTAACTACGGGGTCACGGGGGTCTGCTGGAGCCAGTCCCAGCCAACACAGGGTGCAAGGCAGGAAACAAACCCCGGGCAGGGTGCCAGCACAACGCAGGGCTCACGCACACACAAAGAGCAAGCACGCATTAGGGGCAATTTAGAATCGCCAATGCACCTAACCTGCATGTCTTTGGACTGTTGGAGGAAACCCACGCAGACACAGGAAGAACATGCAAACTCCACTCAGGGAGGACCCGGGAAGCAAACCCAGGTCTCCTTACTGCCAGGTAGCAGCACTACCACTGCGCCACCGTGCCACCCTATAAGGCGCCAAGGAAGAGTTAAATATTATATAAAATGTATAGGCTCACTAAAGCTCTGGCTATGCATGCAGTTATCTAGAAAACAATACATATTGTGAATGATGTATAGTGCGTCAGCTAAACTAATGTCAGTTTAACATTGAGCCTTTACTGTTTGAACACAAAATTAGATAAGTTCTAAGCAGCGAGCATTACTTGTGCATTAATACTTCATCCATCTATCAATATAACATTTGACTCATAGTAAATTATCTATTGGGCAAAGATTGGAATTGAAGGTACAATTATTTGTCTATCCGACGATGCTTATTTCCATCTGGACAAAGCTGATAGCATTGTGATGATTCTGTTTTTTAATTTATCCAGTGCTTTCCATACCATCTAGCCTTTTCTGTTAAGGGTTAAGCTCTCGAATATGCAGGTGGATGAGCCTTTTTGTCTTGGATAATGGATTATCTGCCCTTCAGACTGCTGTTCTTGAGACTCAAGAACTGTGTGTTTCTGATACAGATGTGAACAACACTGGAGCACCACAAGGAACAGTCCTGTCTTCTTTTGTCTTCTCTCTTTACACCTCTGACTACAAATATAACACCAGGTCGTGTAACTGATGATGTTGCACCTAAGCTGGGGCGTATTGAGAAGGAAGATGAGTATAAGAGTGTGGTGGAGAGCTTTGTTTCTTGGTGCAAAGACAATTGTCTGCAACTCAAAATTAGCAAAAACTAAGGAACTGGCTATTCACATGTGCCACATCAAACAGGCTGTATACTGTGGCAAGTGGCTGAGGGTGGTACCCAGCCGGGATGCCCAGGAGGACCGGAGGAGGGCTTACGCCTCCTCCAGACCACGTGGGCGCGACCACTCTGGTGGCTTTGGGAACCACGGGAACAGAGCTTAGAAGCTCAAACCTATAGGGGCCCGTGGTCACCACCAGGAGGCACCCAAATGCCTGAGTAGCCCTGGCCCTCAGCACTTCCGCCACTCCCACCCTGGGAGTGCCGGCGGAAGGTTATTGGGAGGCATCTGGAGCACATCTGGGTGATTATAAAAGGGGCCACCTCTCTCCTTTCGATGGCTGGAGTCGGGTGAGGAGAAGGACAGAGCTTGGTGGAGAGGAGAGAAGGCGGCGTGAAGAAGGCACTGAGTAACATGCCTCGACTTTTGGGGGAGTTGTTTGGGGATTGTGTGCACTATTGTAAATATTAGGTGTAATTAAACGTGTGTGTGATGCTTAAAACATGCCTACCTGTCTGTGTGCGGGCCATATTCCACAAAACAGCACCTAGTCACTATTCAGTGAGTGGATGTGGAAGTGGTGCAGTGCTACAGATACTTGGGGGTCACACAGGTTGACAGGCTGGTCTGATGTAGTAACGGAGAAATTATATAAGAAAACGCAGTGTAGACTCTTTTCTTGGGAGAGTGTATTCCTTCAATGCAGGTAGTGACATCCTTTACATTTACATAACTCTGTGATGACCAGAGTGATTTTCTACACTGTGGTGTGCCTGGCTGGTAACATCACTACACGTGAGGCCCTTACAGTCAACAAGCTGATTTAGAAGATAGGCTCGGGGTGCTATTATGAACAATGCTGCACATCCTCTCTTTGACAGACTATCATTGAATACTTTCTGCCAGCGAATTATTCAGTGGAAGTGTATCAAAGAACACTACTGGGACTCCATTATACCAACAGCAATATGTCTGCATAACATGTCATTATGACTGCTCTCTTATCTACCCATCTCTCCCTACTATTTTCTGGTCTTGATTCTGGGGAGTTTAAGTTGAGAGTAGTGTTATTTAAGTAGATGACCATTTGTCTATTCATCCATCCTGTTATGCTGTTTAGCCTGATGGAAAGTCTGTAGCAGTTCTGGTCGTTATGTGGTACAAGGCAGGTTTGAGAGCCAAGAAAACAGCACAGACAGGACACAGGTGTCTCTGTTTAGTTGTTAAAGAAAAATAAAGAAAAATGGCACAGTTCTTCTTGTGTTGTGCCACTGAGGTATTTTCAAACATCTCATTGTAGATGCGCTGGCCTAGCAATTTAAGTCCACGGTAGTACGTAGGCTGTGTTACTCCTTATCAAGCAAGCCATTTACTTTATAACCGCTAACCAACACAGAGTCACCAGGGTTTGGAGATAGTGGTAGACACTAGTGAAGAGTTTTCTTTGCTGTGAGCTTCTTAAAATCATTTCAATGATCAATGAATCAATTTTAGATGCATTCATTTCCAAAAAGTATTACCTTTGTCTTGTCACTTAAAAGGATATAGTCTTCACCATTGTCAACACGAGCCCTGGCAAATGCTAAATGGGCTTTTTATGCATGGACTTTAGCAGTGATTTCCTTCATGGACAACACCCTTACATAGCACTCCTCTGCAGTGTACATTATATTGTGTCACAGGAAAAAGTCACCAAAATTTGCTTTCTAGTACTTTAGGTAAGAGAGCATGGCGACTTTCCTCAACTCTTCTTATCATAAAACACTTATGTTGAGGGGTTAGATTCTGTGGATAACCTGGACGTCTCAGAGAGCATCCCACAAATCCATCTTTATTGAATTTCTGAATCACTTTTGCGACTGAATTCCATCTGATTGCAAGTGCTTTATTCATTTTATTGTTGCCTTGACTTTTTTGTGTAAAGAAATTAGTTTCTTTCTGAAGTCTTGTGACAGTTGTGGTGCCATTATTGACAGCATTGAATAGGAGGGGATTTTTACTTGTTAAATAAGACCCTTAATTATCAGTTATCTGGTGGTCACCTGTTATTAGCATGTTATCATGTGTTATTCCTAAGACCTTCATCGGGACATACTCATTTTTACACCATGGTCTTCAATCATGTTGCTAAAAAAATTCTAACTTTGTTTTTCATATTGGCAAATCTCATTTGAAACAAAAAAAGATTTGCTGTACTATGTTATAGTAATGAATTCCATAGAAAATATTGATTCTAGGGTGGCACGGTGGCGCAGTGGGTAGCGCTGCTGCCTCGCAGTTAGGAGACTTGGATTTGCTTCCCTGGTCCTCCCTGTGTGGAGTTTGTACGTTCTCCCCGTGTCTTCATGGGTTTCCTCTGGGTGCTCCAGTTTCCTCCCACAGTCCAAAGATATGCAGGTTAGGTGGATTGGCGATTCTAAATTGTCCCTAGTGTTTGCTTGGTGTGTGCGTGCCCTGCGGTGGGCTGGCGCCCTGCCTGGGGTTTGTTTCCTGCCTTGGGATTGGCTCCAGCAGACCACCGTGACCATGTAGTTAGGATATAGCGGGTTGAATAATGGCTGGATGGATATTGATTCTAAAGGGAGATGGATGATTTTCTGAAAAATCTTTTTCTATGTTGTCACATACATGCTCATAGGATGCAGTTAAAGTGCTCAAAGGAAAGGTAATTCCACGCCAGTCCGGGGGTGGCGAGGTGCGCTAATACTTTTCTCTTTCGACTGCAGACGCATTACGGAAAATTCCGCCTGGCCTCCATGACGTCCCTTCCAGTAACAAGCCCAATAAGGTCACTTCTGGTCCAGACAAAGCCACTCCCAGTCATGAGAACAATGATGTCACTTTCGGTCATGAGCCTAATGACATCACTTCCAGTTCTGGTCATAATTTCCTCACTTCCTCTGATGCACTTTTAAAAGCCAGCATCTCCACCTCACCAGTCAGTTTTGTTTTGGACTCCAATCTGTACATACTTGTACACCAAATGAATTATTTCACAGCCTGGATCAATTATATGGGAGGCTGCCCCAAACCTTTTTTGGCTCTCTTGCCTCATCTTTTGACAGTGTATCATTGTGCTCACAGAGTTCCAGTCTTGGAGCACCCACTGGCCATGCCACAAAGCAGTGATGTGGGACGGGTTTGTTCCATTCTTTGAAGTCAGGGCTCTGGGCACAGCTGTAATATCTTTTTAGTTTCCAGCCTATCTGTGCAGATGCTTCTTTCTTCCACAAAGAATTTACAAACACTTTGTTAATAATAAATACTAAATCTTTCATTATTATTGTTATTTCACTTGGTCTCATTCTGATTCAAGAAGGGGCAGCTCCTTAAGGAAAGATCCTTAATTCTTGTTTTTACTGGTAATAAGGGCAGCATGTGGCTATGCTTGCATCAGTGTTATACAGTATATCCACTGGAAGTACTCATAATATTTTCATTATGTTCAGCTAATTTACCACTCAAATAAAAATATTTCATTTTTTTTAACACACGTGTATAGAAATCTGGCAGGGTAGGTTCATGATATCACGCCTGCCTGAAACAGGTCGGGGAGCAATCTTTCAGTATGCAATGTTTAAAAGTTCTGCACATTGCTGTTACAGCTTTGTATCATCACAATTGCCTTGCAAAGCTTCATAGATGCTGGCAAAAAAATGTTCGTCTAGTGTATGCCGGAAAATATTCAACAAACTAGATCACTGGCGAACACAACATATTCGTTGTGAAAAACGCTTTGGCAGTTAATCAACACAAGTAGACATGAACCGCATATTGCGTATGTCACTGTTTAAGACTGTGCAGTGAAACTTCATCATCACATCTGTCTTTGAGCAGTGAGCAATTTTGTGGATGGGGTTCCTGCATCAGATGCATCTCATTGGTTTTGACATTTTTCCCTGAGTCTTTTTCTCAGCTAGTTATGTCAGTCTCCTTCCAGTTCAGTTTTGTGGCATTTTGTTTTCTGAGGAGTTTATCTACATCCTTTTTGGAGGAATTCAGTGTTTCACAGTGTCAAACTAGATTAGCTCTTCAAGTCATATTTCTGAAGGATGAGTAAGGCAAAGCACCTACCATCTACTTGGGTACCACTTGTCAACCTTCTCAAAAGACTTAGGAAGAGGCAGGTTTATCCATTGTGTATGACACCTGTCACACATGTGCGATTAGGAGACAACTAAAGGGCCTGAATAATAGTAATTCCATGCTTGACCACGGGGCAGCAGGGTGCACTGTCTCTCTCATTCCCTTACAGACCATTCTCTGGAAATCCCGCCTGGTTCCAGTACCACCGATGACGTCACTTCCAGTTCCGGCGCTGCCAGTGACGTTACTTCTGGTTCTGGCCCTGATTACTTCACTTCCTCTGCTTGTATTTAAAAGCCGCCATTTTAAGGCAGCAATTCAGTTCTGTTTTGGACTCATACCTGTGAACATGTCTGTTCAATTTAACCAATTTTGTAGCCAGGAAACATTATGCTAGTGGCTGCCCCAAACCTTTGCAATGACTCTTTGTCGTTCTTGTGACATGCAATAATCTGCACTAAATGAGGTGGCATTCATTCATATAAAGTTAATTTAGACACAGATTGCACATCTTTGGGGTGTAGGAGAATGAGAGTGCTCATACACAGGCACACAGAAAATGCACACATTCCACAAAGAGTGAGACCAGTGTTTGCCTAGAACTCATGTACATGAAACTGGGATGTCAAAGTGCTAACCACCTTGAGCAGATGTGGCAGTGTAAATTTATCTTTATTAATTGTGTCCTTTCTTCGGCATGGACCAAAAGTTCTTCACTGCCCTTTATCTTGTCTCATTCAGAGCCCTTAATAGCAGTGTATAGATATTCTCCTAAATGTAAGAATATATGTTGGGATGAGCTTTGATTTGGAATAAACAAATCTGAAACTATTTTTTTGTTATATGCAAGTTTTTGCTCGCATATAAGCTAATCTGGGGAATGACTTAATAATCAGCTCCCAACATTTTTTACATTTTGTTATCTTAATTTAAACTAATGTTTTGTTTTTTTTTAATGTTGCCAAATGATTTGTGTGGAATGTCAAATTAAATATAAAATATCAAAACTGCCAACATTTTTCAAAAAGTGAAAAACAGAAATCAACAGATTGAAAATGTATTTATTCCCTTCGTTATTGCAAGCCTGAATGTAGTCAAATTAATTATGTAAAGGACTAATGCTATTCCAGATGGACTACACCATCAACACCATGATGTTGCAGAATTAATGCTTTAAATTTATTAATACAAATAAATACATTCCCTCTGTAACCTTGCACAGTGTGGTAGTAACTTTTAAAATTCTGAAGGAAGAGAAGCACAAGTCCATAAGGGGGAGAACTATTTCAAAATCATTGAGCATTACTTCAGTGCTGTCCTTTAAACAGAATTGGATAAAAAACAATTGTCTCCATACTACCCAGATCTGTCCATCCTTCTAAGCTTAGTTAACAGACATCAGGGATATTTCTTTAGCAACCTAGTTAATGAGTTACACTGTGGCTCAAATTATAGATAATGCCCAAGCCATTCTAACAGAGAGAGAGAGAGCAGTAAGGGAGACTGAAGAAAAAGGATGTTGCAAAAGTCACATAGGGTTATGCAGATATGTGTTTAGAGACCATGCAGCCTGATGACTCTAAAAATGAACTGTTTGGCTGTCAAACACTGAATATCAGCCACATCAAACCATGTGCATCATAAGGTATGCCATTGGTAGTATTATGTATTGATGGAACAATAAGTGGGGCTCAATACAGAGGACCACTTGTTAAAATCTAGCACTTGTATCTCAAAAAATGCAAACTGGAAAAGAATTGTGTGTTTTAACTAGTGAATCATCGAACACTGCAGTGGCTTAAAATGAAGAAAATACTTGTGCTTGAGTGGAGCATCTTATCTTTAGATTCCATCTCAAATCTGTGGAACAAAGTAAAAATGATAATCATTACTTTTTCGAAAATAAATTGATACAACTACCGTCATGATATGCAAAATTAATAGAGAGTTATGGAAAGTGATTACTAGCTGCTAGAGCTGCATTGGGATGTATAGCAAAGTGAGACAAATGGTTAAAAATTATATCTCAATTTTTAATGTGTTACATTTTATTATTTCCTTTTTTATTTCTTTATGGGGGAAACTCTGTGAAAACTAATGTGTGAATCACAAATAAAAATTCTAATCTATCAAAATTCCAAGCTGTTAAACCATTAAATGTGAAATCAACGTAACTACTATAATTAGCATAATAATATATCACTGATCAAATATACATTTCAACAACATCCTTCTTAAGGCTTCAAACTTATAGCATGCCTACTGACATTAAATAAAGTTGCAGCACAAAAGCACAGATTATTTAGAACATTTTCCTCAAGAAGACACAGAGTCGTTGCATCAAAAATGAACAACTTATAGAAGACATTACTGTGTACTCTAAGCACCCAAGAAACATGTCAGAGCTCTGCTCCTTAGACTGCAGCCTGACAGTGAGCAGTCTGGTTATTCTAACCTGCCTCCACATCCTTATTTGTTAAAAATTTGATAGGTGTGACATAGCAAGAGACAGAGGCCAGGAAGATAATGGAAAAAGATGATCCGCTGTGGCCACCCCTAACAGGAGCAGCCGCAAGAAGAAGAAGAAGAAGAAGTACTGCATCTATGGATCAATCCTGCCTCTGTATCAGTGGTAAACGCTGACTGAGGTAGTGTAAAGATTTTTTAGCACATATTAGGCCTCTTGATCACAATTTTTTATGCCAATCATTATTGCTGACTATGTGTAGCCCCTTCTGACCACAGTCAACCCTTTTTTAAATGAATACTTTTAGCAATGTAATGCACCATGTCACAAATCAAGCTGGTCGATGGGTCTAATAGAGCACCATTGGGGTAAAGGCGATTGGGATATCTGCAGCATGGACAAATAATCCGCAGGAAGTATGTGGTAACATCTGGACCAAATTCTCCGAGGACTTCTTCCACCTTCTTGTTAAATTTGTGCCACAACGAATTCAAGCTACCTGGTACTAGACAGGTGTACCTGATAAAGTGGTCACTGAATGTATTTATATTTATGACTGAATTCATCACCCCATATTTGACACATATATATCTCATACTAGCAAAATACCCGCGCTTCGCAGCGGAGAAGTAGTGTGTTAAAGAAGTTATGAAAAAGAAAAGGAAACATTTTAAAAATAACGTAACATGATTGTCAATGTAATTGTTTTGTGACTGTTATGAGTGTTGCTGTCATCAAGGATTTGATTATCATTATTTCTTTCAGTCAGGTTCGTATTTGGAGGATGTGTTGTGTTCAAGTTACATTCCATGTTTGTCAACCGTTGTAAAGATAACAGGTTTCTCACTCTCGTCTTTGCCTTTTAGCGGGCCAGAAAACATCAGCTCCACATGCTGTCGGAACTTTTTCCATTCTCCCGGCAGGTTAAGAGAATCCCAGTCAATTCGTGGCGAGGGAACTCCAACAAAATCCATGACTGTCCGTCATACCACTGAAATAAGTACGAACATTGGTTTCGGTTAGCGCAGGGAAGCCGCTTACCAAATTTCGTGAAGATGGGGCCATAAATAAGAAAGTTCAACATGGCGGACGTTGTCGACCGTTATGACCGTTACGCATAGAATTTTGAAATGAAACCTGCTTAACTTTTGTAAGTAAGCTGTAAGGAATGAGCCTGCCAAATTTCAGCCTTCTACCTACACGGGAAGTTGGAGAATTAGTGACGTTGGAAAGTTCAATATGGTGGCTGACAGTGGTGTCATACCACCGAAATAAGTACGTACATCGGTTTCGGTTAGCGCAGGGAAGCCGCCTACCAAATTTCGTGAAGATGGGGCCATAAAAAAGAAAGTTCAACATGGCGGACGTTGTTGACCGTTATGACCGTTACGTGTAGAATTTCGAAATGAAACCTGCTTAACTTTTGTAAGTAAGCTGTAAGGAATGAGCCTGCCGAATTTCAGCCTTCTACCTACATGGGAAG
>JANRMT010062795.1:9068063-9102764 GCA_026402145.1 Polypterus bichir lapradei
GGAGAATTAGTGACGTTGGAAAGTTCAATATGGTGGCCGACAGTGGTATCATACCACCGAAATAAGTACGTACATCGGTTTCAGTTAGCGCAGGGAAGCCGCCTACCAAATTTCGTGAAGATGGGGCCATAAAAAAGAAAGTTCAACATGACGGATGTTGTTGACCGTTATGACCGTTACGTGTAGAATTTCGAAATGAAACCTGCTTAACTTTTGTAAGTAAGCTGTAAGGAATGAGCCTGCCAAATTTCAGCCTTCTACCTACATGGGAAGTTGGAGAATTAGTGATGAGTGAGTGAGTGAGTGAGTGAGTGAGTGAGTGAGTGAGTGAGTGAGTGAGGGCTTTGCCTTTTATTAGTATAGATTAAAGAGATAGCTAACTTTGAAAAGACACCTGCACACCTCTGAATCTTGACAAATGGCAAAATACAAAGAAATTATTTCACTGCAGTGGCATGGTGGCATTATTGTTAGCATTGCTGGCTTCACAGAGTGAGGAAATGGGTTTTAGAATGTTGCACTCTTGATTGCTTCGATATGTGTACAGTGAGGCATGATGGTTTTCCTCCTTGTACTCTAGGTATCCACCTGCATCCCAAAGATGTGCAGGTTAGATTAAACGGTAAAATTAAATTGAACCAGTAAGTGTAAATGTTGTCTGTTTCAGTGAGTGTGACTGGTAAGCCTCATGCAAGGAAAGGCTCACTGAGTAGAGGGAATGACAAGGCGAGGAGACATTTAAAAATTAACCAAAGCCTGTCCTGTCTTTAGTCACAGCCACATTCCTAACCAAAGAATCATAGCAAGGTGTACAGAAACAGTATGTCAGGAAATCTAAAGGCTTAACACACACATGAAAGACCATTTTTGTCAGGTTATCCATAAACTCAGATGGTACGTCTAATGTGCCACTTTTTGTACCGTTGTGTCCATTAACTGTATTACTTCTGAAGGTGAGTGCTGCAGCAACTGACGTGTTGTGATGAGAGCATCTCAACATGGCAGCACCCCGATAAAAACAATTTGGTGACAGAAATGGTACAAATACATTTTATATTAATAATAAACAAATGTAAATGATGATGCAGCGCCTGAAATTTTTTTAAAATAACTATATAAAAAGAAGCTGAAACATGCACTCAGAATCATAACAGGGGCCTTCAATTGTCTAGCACGCTATTCAAAGTTGATCAATGGAGGTTATGATAAGATCTGGCTCCTTGTGACCCTGAATCGAATTATCAGGGTGCATAACGTTTTGAGGGATGCCCATGGATGGCTTGTAACATAAAGAAAATGGCCTTACTGCAGCTTGAGATTGTTACGGTTAAGCAGATTATTTTTTTTACCTACAAAAACGGTATAGATGCATTGCACTCTTGGGTATAACAATGCAAATAAAATCAATTTTACAGTTTTAGCATATGCTAAGAAAGCTCAAATTCTATAATATGCAAATGCTATAATAAAAAAACATTAGTCTTGACATGATGCCAAAATAATTCAATGCTCTAAATAGCCGGGTTATAATAATATGAGTATATGCAATTATCTTGCTCGATGTATGGTTTTCAAGACATTAAATACTTTGAACAGAATATAGATAGGGAGATTTACCTGAATTTATCTGCAAGTTCTTATTCAAAACTGTAATTATTAATCCTACTACTAATTCTTTTTTTGCCAGGTTGTTTTTTTTTTTTAATATAATTTCTCTTAAACCACACTGTGTTGGTCCCATAACTCAAACAGTAGAAAACACAAGAAGGTTGCACATACACAGTACAAGGAAGAGCAGCATCACCAGGTGGTGTATGCATACTACGAGTGGGTTGGCATTAAATAGTGGTGCATGCAAAATGCAAGAAGTGGCAGTAATGGTGAAGCACATGCTGAACGTGTCAGAAAGTATGTCATTTAAGTAACTTCCACAGCTCTCAAGAAACGTAAGTGGGTTGATTTCTTGAACTGCTCTTCCCAATGTGTGCATAGAGGTCACCGAAGAGGAAGCATGTTATTTTCATCTCATTATGGCACACTTAAAATATTTATCACATGCAGGTTTTGCAGAGTAGAATTTCTGCTTTCTTTTTTTTCAATGTAGGATTGGGATGACATAAGTTAATAAATCAGAGAATGAGCGATTCACTTGCTTTCACTGAATTGAACCAAATGACTTTCATTTCTTTGGTGAACACTGAAATGCTCATCTGTAGGCAGCACTAACCAAGTGGTGCACACACTCCACCCAAATAAAAGGACAAGTGTTTGTGTGTGTGTATAAATATTTCAATAGAATCAGAATCAGCTTTATTGGCCAAGTATATATACACATACAAGGAATTGGACTCCGGTTTTACCTTGCTCTCTGTGCATGTGTGTATACAACTGTCACAAAGTAACATTTCTTCATATACAAGAAAGAAATATATATTTGTATATACATATCTACATGTACAGTATGTAGGAAATGTGCAAAAAATTATAGTGCAATTGTGCAAAATGCAAAATCAGAATAAATACAAACTATGGAATATAGAATAATGAAATAAGATAAGCAGTTACATTATATAGACATGGGGACCAGTACAGTACAATGGATGATAGTTATTGACTGGTTTATTGCACAAGTATTATCTCTGATGCTGTGAGATTAACTTAAGTATTCATGAAAGTGACAGCCTGTGGAAAGAAACTATTCATGTGTCTGGTAGTTTTGGCGTAGAGTGCTCTGTAGTGCCTTCCAGAGGGAAGTAGTTGAAAAAGATAATGACCAGGGTGTGATGGATCTGCAATGATGTTTTCTGCCCGTTTCCTGACTCGAGATCTGTATAGGTCCTGAATGGAGGGCAGATCAGCACCAATGATTTTTTCTGCAGTCCTGACTGTCCGTTGTAGTCTGTTTCTGTCCTGTTTTGTGGCTGAACCAAACCAGACTATGACGGAAATGCATTATCCATGTAAAAGTTCTCAAGTGCAAGTTGAAGCCATATCGTCTGAATGGTTCATTGAATGAAAAGACTTTTCATTTATTTGGCTTGACTGACTAAGGTGCCTGTTATTCACTTTAAGTAGGAGGATGAGTCCAATGTTTTCAACAGCTAGGTAGGGAGCTGATGGTATGAATCCATCCCTGATATACACACTCACACTAATTTTGTTCCCCTCTGTGTGGAGTCTATGTGTGACCCTTGTATTTTTGTTAGTTTAGTCAAGAGTATTTCAATTCCCTTTCACATGCTTAGTGGCTTTAAGATGACCCCAGGTTCATGTGCACAGTTAAGTCCAGGTTTATACTTCAGGTGACGCATGAGCCACAAACTCTGCTCAGGAGTGATTGATTATTCTTTTCACCAATTGTCATTCTTCTTTTATTTTTCATTTTAACATTTCATAAATGGGCCAGTTTTCTGCTATCCAGTGCTTGTAAGTTGAGCTAGAATAGCCCAAATAATTTTCTTCTTTAGGAACACTATGGTTTCTTTGTCAATTACATGAATAATAGGTAAAGGTATATAAAAACATTGTGTCATGAAGTCGACATCAAGATACAAGAAATTCAAGATCTGCATATCGTTATACCTTTAACAGGTCATTTTTTCTTTTTTATTCTTAATGTCAACAAGATGCCACAGAGATGTCTGGTGATTCATGACAGATACTAAGTGAGATCCACCTGGCATGAGCAGCCTAACTGCCTGTGTCCATCAAAAACACACTTTTCTCTTGCACCTGTCTCCCATAAGGAGATCTGCATTCCCTTAAGTGGACCTTATCTCTAACAAACAACAAACCAGCCTTTGTGGACAGGTACGATTGCTGTAGCAGTGGGCTCTCCCCAAGCTGATTGTTATGAGATTCTTTTCTCTCAATGGAAAGAACAGTTAAAAAACCCTTTAGTCTCTTACCCTTCATTTACTGCCTCTCCTAATTATGCTATCTGTGTATGTACCTCAGAAGAAAGCAGTCTTGGAACTGTACTACATACAGCCGTGAGCTTTTTACTCTATAAAAGTGAGACTGACTCATTTCAGGAAAAGAGACAGAAGCAAACCGTGTCATTTAAACAAGTCCTGCCAGCTCCGTGGCTCAGAGAATGTCCCTCCCATTATGCTGGATATCCATGACAGACAGCCAATTAACCCTCGCCCCCTGCCAGTGGGATTTTACAGCAGGTGTCAGTGTCGACACATTTGTCAAAGCCCTACCTCGATCTTCTGAGGGGCATGGCACGTGTTTTGTTTCCCGAGGAAGAGGCTGAATACTAAGCTGCCTTAATGCGTGCTTCTTTGTGCTCTAATTATATGCCTGCTTGGGAGGAATCCTGACAGTGGAGCTGGAGGAAAGAGACAGTATATTGTAAAGATAGTTCAGCAAGGTTAATCATAAGGTCTGAGGAGGGCAGGTCACGCCACATGTCCGCTTTCAGGGTTTTGCACTGAAATAAACCTGTCAGAATAAATGGAAGAAACCAAAGCCCTTTACTGGTAAGAATCACTCAAACACTTTAGTTTCTCCCTCACTGTTGTAATAAACTGCATACTTGTGACACACAGTCGGGAATGCTTTTGAAATCTGAAACGCAATGAGAGTGCCGAGCCCCTTTGGTTGCAAGCTTGTCAAATGACAAATGTATATGAACATTACACTGATTCTGGTGATTTCAAAGGAGTTAGCAAGCTGTGTGTAGGCTGAAGAAATATCAGTTTGGAGGGCCGTTGCGATACGAAGTTCTTGGCGGCTACTTCGGCTTGTCCATTTGCCTACATTTGACAGAATCAGCAGATATATAATCCTTAGTAGGAGTTATTGTTCAGATGGCTTTTCTGTTCCCAGTCAGTTTCTTTGTAGGCTAATTGCAGCTAGCCAGAGAGACACTGAATAGTTTAAAACTCCAAGCTGATTTTCCACCAATCTGACCCTGAGGAAACAACATTTGATACAAGCTGTTGAGTTCCTTGTTTAGCTGAGTTAAGTGCCATTGCAGTTAAAAGCCAGGAAATTGCCAACACCAGTCCAGTGGTCTTTTATCTTTCAGAAATTTGTTGTTAAAAGGAGGCGGTTTGGGTCATTACTTAAAAATATGATAATAAAGATGCTGCTTTGCTGTATATGGATGTTTCAGACTGGCTAACATGAAGAAAATCAATTCTGATGCAGGGGATACAAAATGGATGTTTGTGATGCAGTAAAATTTAATTAAAATAAAACATCACATGTTATTACAACACTTTATTTTTAGATTTTGTTCATTTTGTATTTCCCTACTGCAAATACAGAATTTGTGCTGGTCATGAGATAGTTCACCATTTCTTGTCTCTTGCACAGATATTTGAGAGTAATCGGAACATGCCTGTCCAGTGTTGCAGATTTTCAAGAGAGGTACCAGAGCCATTGCCGCATGCCAATTGGCCTTTTTCTTCACTGAGCAATTGTGTTTGCATACTTACCATTCATTATGTCCGACTCAACCAAGGGTGCATCTCATTTAGTCTCATGTTCAGATCTGTCCAGCCAAGGCCCGGAGAGTATCTAGTTTCAGAGCATGTGGGGTTCAGCTCTGTTTTTTATCCTCACCCAACTTTAATCTCCAGCACACAATGAGTAGCCAAGGGTGGTGTGGCTGAAATGAGACTTAGCACATCCAAATCTGAAGTCATGGTCCTCTCCCATGGCTTTTTCTTTTTAAATAAGGGGTGAGCCACTACCCCATGTGAAAGAAGTCAAGTACCCTGGGGTGGTGTTCACAAGTTAGGGTGGAGACTAAGCAACTAAAATTAGTGCAGCAGCAAATTTGTGAAAATACTGGATCATGTGAGTAAAAGTGGAACTAAGTCATTGGGCAAAATTTCTTCATTTAAAGGTCAGTCTACATTACCTTTGATCACAAGGTCTCGCTAATGACTAAAACAATGAGATCAACAGTTTTCTATACAGTGCCGTTGAGTCTTAGTGATAGGGTGAGAAAGTCAGCAATATGGGAGGACCCAGGAGTAGAAGTGTTGCTTTTCATGATTAATAGCAGCCATTTAAGGTGCTTTGGACATTTAATTAGAATGCACAGATCATTAGGAGAATCCTCAGTAAACACTTAAGTTATTATGTCTCTCAGTTAGACTGGAAACATCTGCAAATTCCCAGGGAGGAGCTGAATGAGGCTTCTGCCGATGGAGTGGCCTGGTTGCTTCTGTGTAGTATTTTTCCATTTCAGTCCTCACCAGAGTAAGATGGGTGAAAATGAAGTCAAGTGCTCTGGCATTTTGTCTCAGTATTTTAGAGTTTTATGGGCAACAAGTTTGTACATTGGGTTCCTCAGTACAGGAAAATAGATTCAAATCATTTATGGCATTTTAGTGTTTCAATGAATCTTTACGTTTTTCTTTGGACAATCCAATTTTTCTGCCATAATATATGCGACTCAAATGAATGAATATATATTGCCTAGGGGCAAGTGAGTGTTTGTTGTCTCTGCCTTGTAAAAGACTCTGTGGCCTTGTTATGATGATAATAATTAACAAAATTTCTAATATTGTATGCTGAAACACTACTAGCTGCTGTTGGTAATACTGAAATTATTTGAGTTTTTGATGTCTTTCCTAGAAAACAGCTTTCATTAAATAACTTGTCAATATCAAAACTAATAATGCCAATACAGAATCATTTTGGGTTCACTGCATACATTTTATGAAGGCATCATAGACATTAGACAATAGCCTAGTAAGGATGGGATGCATACCTGTAGTTTTGTGTGTGAGGAACTAATGTCTCATTCAGGGCTGGTTCCTGCTTTTTTTCTATCTTACTTCCAGACATCCTGTAATGGAAAGTGTCTTTCTCACAGTTTGTACTGTAAGTTAAAATACTGTACATATGGAAGAACTAATGAAAGCTTTTTCTTTCTTTAATAATTTCAAACCATTGTGCCATTAATAATTACTTTTACCTAAAAAACAAAGATTCTGTTCCATTTACTTCTTGCACCCAGAGCTTCTTGGACAGTCATTGGCTCCCCACAATCCTAAACTGAGTAAACTAGTTTGAGTTTGGACGTAACTTGTGCTTAAAATGAAAATCACAGTTCATAGTTGAGGAGCATGTATCAGCTTCTGTGAATCAGACAGAGGCATGCATATAAACGTAAATGGTTGGATGCCCATTTTGTATTCCTTTGGGTGCTACAATGTTAAGATTTCGTCTCTCCACCTATTTTGGATAGACTCAAGGCTTATCAAATTCTTTTCCTAGAAGAATACGTAATTGGGTTGACAAAGCTGCCCCTTCCATGTTACTAAAAACTGGAGTAAGTGGTTTCAGAAAATGGAAGCAGATATTATGAATAATTATGAAAATAAAATATGTACAGTGAATATCCTTGTCAATGTTGCCATTGTTTACTTTAATGTTTCAGATATTTTATGAGTATTTCTATTTCACTGCGACGTGAATGAATGAACACTTGTAATCACAGGTGGCTTGTATGTTAAGAAAAAATGTCCCCTTTCTGTTCAAACAATCCGTGGAATTTGTGGATGGCTGCTTTATTTCTACATGTGTCTTGGTGATTCCCTACTACAAGTTCCTTTAATTTGGACTCTGTGACAGGTAATTGTACTGTATATATACAGGGCCCAAGTGGACTGGAATTGCTTCACACACTTGCCTTACTATTTTAGAAACCACCTCTGTTGTCAACCCAAAGGCGTATGGCGTCTTCTGAATCTCCCCTCGTCTGCTAAGTAGTAGAGTGTGCAGACAACTCTTTTCACAACACCGACTGGCGATCTCATTACAGTTGTCTTTCCTTTGATATTCAGGTGAAGCAGCTCATTCAAAGAAAACAGCACTGTCCTTGAAAAACAAAAAATCTCTTCAGCAACAACCACTGTTGCTCAGTATAGTGATAAAGAATTGTACGTTTAAAAGTAGACATGTAAAAGGTCCTGTTAACAAGGCTAACACCAGCACTACCTTAGCTACAACTGCAATTGCACAAAATTGCCTAATGTAAACAAAACAGATAATGGCGCACACACTGATGTTATAAGCCAATAACTCAGTTTTTCCCTGTCTACATATAAACCGGGAAAACAGAGTTCTTAAACATCTTCACCCTGGAAGGAGTTTTTCAAAAGTTCTGTTTTCAGGGACCTAAAACACAGTTTGCTTGTGGACAAAAGGCCAAAATGCATACAAAAAGCTATGTTTTAAAAAATACCCAGGTACATGTGGACAGGGTCTATAGCAACCCTCACAATTGATTGAGCCTCCAACACAACATTGCCCACATACACTCACCTAAAGGATTATTAGGAA
This sequence comes from Polypterus bichir lapradei, assembly GCA_026402145.1. Taxonomy (NCBI): domain Eukaryota; kingdom Metazoa; phylum Chordata; class Cladistia; order Polypteriformes; family Polypteridae; genus Polypterus; species Polypterus bichir. The sequence goes on from JANRMT010062795.1 coordinate 9,076,377, forward strand.
CACCATACTAATATGGTGTTTGACCCCCTTTCGCCTTCAGAACTGCCTTCATTCTACGTGGCATTGATTCAACAAGGTGCTGAAAGCATTCTTTAGAAATGTTGGCCCATATTGATAGGATAGCATCTTGCAGTTGATGGAGATTTGTGGGATGCACATCCAAGGCACGAAGCTCCCGTTCCACCACATCCCAAAGATGCTCTGTTGGGTTGAGATCTGGTGACTGTGGGGGCCATTTTAGTACAGTGAACTCATTGTCATGTTCAAGAAACCAATTTGAAATGATTCGAGCTTTGTGACATGGTGCATTATCCTGCTGGAAGTAGCCATCAGAGGATGGGTACATGGTGGTCATGAAGGGATGGACATGGTCAGAAACAATGCTCAGGTAGCCCGTGGCATTTAAACGATGCCCAATTGGCACTAAGGGGCCTAAAGTGTGCCAAGAAAACATCCCCCACACCATTACACCACCACCACCAGCCTGCACAGTGGTAACAAGGCATGATGGAGCCATGTTCTCATTCTGTTTACGCCAAATTCTGACTCTACCATTTGAATGTCTCAACAGAAATCGAGACTCATCAGACCAGGCAACATTTTTCCAGTCTTCAACTGTCCAATTTTGGTGAGCTCGTGCAAATTGTAGCCTCTTTTTCCTATTTGTAGTGGAGATGAGTGGTACCCGGTGGGGTCTTCTGCTGTTGTAGCCCATCCGCCTCAAGGTTGTGCGTGTTGTGGCTTCACAAATGCTTTGCTGCATATCTCGGTTGTAACGAGTGGTTATTTCAGGCAAAGTTGCTCTTCTATCAGCTTGAATCAGTCGGCCCATTCTCCTCTGACCTCTAGCATCAACAAGGCATTTTCGCCCACAGGACTGCCGCATACTGGATGTTTTTCCCTTTTCACACCATTTTTTGTAAACCCTAGAAATGGTTATGCGTGAAAATCCCAGTAACTGAGCAGATTGTGAAATACTCAGACCGGCCTGTCTGGCACCAACAACCATGCCACGCTCAAAATTGCTTAAATCACCTTTCTTTCCCATTCTGACATTCAGTTTGGAGTTCAGGAGATTGTCTTGACCAGGACCACACCCCTAAATGCATTGAAGCAACTGCCATGTGATTGGTTGATTAGATAATTGCATTAATAAGAAATTGAACAGGTGTTCCTAATAATCCTTTAGGTGAGTGTATTTTACCTGTACACAGTGGAAAATTAAAGCCAAGTGAGTATACAATTGATTTGTTGACAGCAGACACCTCTGAACCAAAATGGATGGAGTTTCTGTACTAGTGCAGAAAATAATATGAGGGCTCCTGTGGCTGACACCTTCAGAGCTGTCACTTCCCCACTTTGAGCATTCTTCTTCTTAGGAGAAAATCTGTGATCTTTTGGGTGCTTGAACCTCTATTTAACCAATCAAGGCATGGGGGAATCTGTTTTATTCTGAATTATTTCATTAGATTTTCAGTGTTAGTCTGAAATGAGAAGTATGTTCATTTCACGTGACTTCAGGTGGCATGTTAGCTTCAGCAACATCACCCACTACCTTAAAGAACAATCAGGATCTGATCTGTTGTTTTTGGGTCACAGCAACAATGTCCTAGACTCTGACAGAACCAACACTTGCACACCTTGACCATGGTCCCTATTAAGGCCACAAACTCAAGTCCTAAGGCATCATGTATAAAGGTGCATACATACAAAAATGTATCAAATACACTGAAATTATTTGCATATTTTTACAAATTTAATTCACTTGATTGATCATTCTGTAACCATATAATGGTGCACAAAATGGCCAAACTATTCCAACTACCATAGCCACTTTAGCGTTGTTAGAAGACATCACAAATGGAAGAATTAGAAGAGAGTGCATAAATATATGATGATGATGATGACTGGTGTCCAAGTCAATTTCGATTTCCAAGAGCTATCCTCTGAGAGCTGTGTGCTGAACTGGCGATGGCTTTACAAAGGTAGAATTTTAGGAATTGTGCTCTACCTGCTGCTTTGCAAGTTCTGTCCACTCTCGGGTTTTTAGCCATAGGAGCTTTTCAACGTGAACTTGCTCACCAATCAGGTATTTCACAATCATCAATGAGTCACACCATGCCAGCTGTATAGGATGGTATTATCCGCTTCTTATCCAGATATATAAGATTACGCTGTGGTCTAACTGGGAAACATCAAAGTGCAATTTGTAGCAGTGCCCAATTTTCCAAATGTAATCGGAAAATGTGCACGGTAGCACTATCACCGCGTGGATTCACACCCTCGGCAAGGGAGTCAGCTATTGTAATACAGTATTGTCTGAAACAGAATAAATAGAGGGTGGGCTATGACTCACCTCTTTATGCCGGCTTTAATATCTGACAACTTCTTCTTTATTTTGGTTACTGTGTGACTTTCTAAACTTGAACTTTTTGAGTGTCTCTGCCATGCAGCATCAGTCCATCAATTTCCTTTATTAATTTTACTACTGCTCAAGCCAACAAATAGTATGTTTTTCCTTGGCTCCACTTCGCATTCACTGAGATGTGCTTTTGCCATTGTTTTTTAACAAAACACTGAATGGAAGGGGCTATTTATATTGATTTGTATATTCAAATGTGTGAAATTCTGGGAGGGGTTGGGGTGGGGCTGTAGGCGCATGCACTTTCATTAAATTTCACGGTCATTGGGATTTATAAAGGGGAAGTGTGGAACTTGGCATACATACAGTTTTATGCATCTGGATTTTTTTGGGTGTACACACATTTCCAGTTTCTCCGTACACCATGCTTTAGTGTTAATTCTACACACGGAGTTATACATGAGGCCTCTATTGATTGCATAATCATTATGTAGAGCAGAATCTCCATCATCCGGAGGCACAACATTCCATTGTTGTGTAGATGTAGCTATAAATTCCGTTTGACTTGTTAATAAACCAACTCATATTATCTGGGTTCTGATCACTATTGGCTCAAAGTGTTTCTAATATTTGTGATAATATATTAAAATCTGATATTCATTTTTATCCTACTGTACAAGCAATTCCTTTCCTCTAACAAGTTTTGAAACTCCTTGACCAGGTTATGTGGCCACTCATATTATTTTGAATACTAAATATGTATTTGATTATTTTGTAGTATTGCTCTCTCATTATTTTTATTTATTAGAGATAATACCTGATGTTTGTTAATGAATACTACTGCATTAAGACTTGGTGTCACCTCCCACTACCAGCATTATCACTCACTCACTAATAATAATAAAAATAATAATAATAATTCTTTACATTTATATAGTGCTTTTCTCATTGCTCAAAGTGCTTCAGTAAATGGAGAGCCACTTCAGCCACCACTAATGTGTAGCATGCACCTGGATGATGTGACAGCAGTCATTTTTGCACCAGTACGCTGACCACACATTAGCTGCCAGGTGGTAATGTGGTTAGAAAAGATTATTAGATAATTCGAAAAGTTTGTCTAATCGACGATAGCCAATTAGAGACAGGGAATGATTAGGGAGCCAGAATGACTATGCCATGGTAGGCAATTTATCCTGTACAAAGTCTTTGTCCTGGACAAAAACAAAGTCTGCTCAGTGACTTGTTATTGTTCTTTTTCTTCTCACTAAATTGTCCTGGACTTCCTTGACCTCATCGGCCACTTAGTCTCCTTGAACTGTTGGGTGTTACAGGCCACTTCTTCTTTCTTTTCTTTAACAATGCTCAAAAACAAGCAGAATTGATTCTGTGCAGCAAGGGGCTCAAAGTGGGAAACAGATTGAGACAAAGAGTGCTTCAGTCTGAATGCTGTTCCTCAAAAGCTTTTTGTCAGCCTGTCAGAATCACATCAGCCTTGGAGTTTAGCTGTTTGCACAATTAGAAGCTGATCTCTCCCAAACGCATCTCCTCGGCAGTGTTGTCAGCTAGCTTCATTCTTCTGAACTCTCTTCTGCCTGTGCTTTCAATGTGTTGATTGACTTTCAGGGTTAATGAGTAAGGGCCAACAGCGTCTTGCAATTAAGCAGATAGGAAGTACTCTTTAAATAAACAGTGCAGCTTCTGCTGTCAACACGGACACGTGCAAAATCATTTTTTAATGTATTATTTTCTTACATCTATGTCCTGCTCCTGACCATTGGGTAGCACATAGCTAGTGCATATGGCATTTCCAAGTCAGTGGTCTACAAGGATAAAAAAGTTAGCATACCTCTTGGCTTTTATTAAAAAAGTTAAACTATTCAGGTTATGTAGATGTTTAGGATTGAAAATTCTTTAATTGGATACACTTCTCTGAAATGATGAGGTAGATTTTGTGATTATGGCGCACTGTATATGGCCCCAAGTCTCCCAGAAATCATTTTTCTCTGTGTTAAACTATTATGCCATTTTATAAAGTAAAAATATGTGAATCAGACCTATACATGTACTGCCTCATGATGATTGTGTGGTTTCTTTTCTCACATACTTCAGCAAAGGATTACAATATTGACTTTGGTCTGGATGAACTTGTGACATGCAAGCACTATCATGCTGTATTATCACATATATGCCGCATGTTGTGATGGAGCTTGTTTTTCTTACAGTTAGATGCTATCAGTTGTAATAATTTTGGTTTGTTTCAATGATCTTCTGTTCCTGACAGGTGGACATCAGAGTTTCCCATTATAATTGCTGCAAGACAAGCCTTTAGAGCAAGTTGTTGGTGGAATGTGTCTCATTGTTCTTTCTTATAAAATAGGTTCTTTTGAAAATGCCTTTTCAATTGTAATAAATGTCAGGCTCTTCCATCTGCTGATAATGTATGCATTTATATGAAGCGTGTGTTCTAATCAAAGTAGCAATTGTTCATGTGGTATGGGAAATATGAACATCCCAGTGATGAATTTCACATAAATAAAGTCTAGCAGGACAATCTGAAGATAACTTTGTCATCCATATTTGTTCATCTGAGATGTAATACTGACCTGTCAACTCACTTCATTATTCAAAATAAAAATTATGATTGTTTTCTGTTAGAATCTTTGCTGTATCCACTTATTGCATCTCTTTTGCTTTTTTATTTTCACAAAAACAAATAATTTAAATCTTTCTTTGCTTTTCATGTAAATCGAGTGGCAGATCCACAGCAATCTTGCATTTCTATGAGATATTTGTCTGGGAATGCACACATATACTGTAGAATGAAGTGAGAACAGTGTGACATTTCTAATGGTAACTCCAACAGAGTAGCATTATGTATTGCGCTAAAATTTATTACAATATCATTACGATGAAATGCACTTAGAAAAGCCTATACAATTGAACACAAGCACTTGTTCAGTGAGGTCAGAATAAGTACTATAGGTATATAGTTAGAGTAATTTATAAAATTAAAGTTTATTGACAAGGAACTACCGTTTGCCAAGAATGTGTACTGTTTGGAATGGTGAAAATATTAACATCAGTTTTGGGAGACTGCCTCGTTGCATCAAGCAATGTTTGGGGTTTTGAAATGAACAGATTTGTAAGTAAGTCAATACTAGAGATTTAAAGGTACCAATAATTCTTATTAGCAGCATTTAGTGACGAGCAAACCCCACTGCATTATTTTCTCCATGAATTTGTCAAATTTACGCAAATGTTCACAATTTCGCCAAACTCAGCAAAATGTATTGAAGTCAATAGGGAAGGAGAAAATGAACTTGTTTTGAATGGATTATAATGGCTCAATAGTCATTTAAGTGTTCCTGAGGGCTAAGGAAGCATCTGGCAACTATGCTTGACCAATTATTGGCCAAAATGTGACCTGAACTATGAAGCAGCCATGCTAACCAGTGAACAACCATGACACCCTGAAATAAAATTAATAGAATTAAATACCAGAATAGTAAAATTTCTTGACAATGGCAGATTGGAATCGTGAGTTCACTGAGGCTTTTCCCACACAGATTTCATAGCAGGTACTCACCTCTTTAGAAAGTACAAGTTTTTTTTTTTCTTTCCCCCCGACACGTTTGCTCATTCACTGCTACTGCTTTCAAATAGTCACAACACTAATGTACTTGGATTCTTTACTTCTTTCTGTTTTGATCAACTGCACTGCAATACTATTAAAGTGGTGGGCTCACATATTACACACAGGTCACATACAAAACCATGCAAAAAGACATTATCTTTAAGACACAAATACATTGACACATTCCCAGTTTCCTTCTGCATACACACTTTGTGCTTAAATGTATTCATCATTTTTCCACTAACTTTTACTATGCCAGTAAAACAGTTTTTATTAAATCAATAGTGGAAGTAGAATTAGCGATTGATCCAGCATAGCACCCACTACTAGGATCAGCTTTAAATAATCAAGGACTGTGCCATCCATCATTGGTGGCTGTAGCTCTGTGATGTCTCACTGGTCTTGCAAAGCATCATGGGGAAAAATAGTTTGTCTAAACAGGCTGCACAATGCATTTTCAGGAAAATATTTACTGATCAAGGCCGCCAGTGAACCTAGGTAATTTTCTGCAAAAAACACTTTGATGAATTTCAACAAAGAACACTAACATCATTATTGATAACTAAGCTCACTTGTTTTGGAGAATGAATGTTTACTTAAATTCTTGCTCCAGATTTGTTTGCTCTCTAGTATGAGCAATACTTATTCATTTTTACTTTCTCGTATACGAAGTATAGGGAAATTATTGGAATCATCCAAAAATTATTTTAGACCTCCGAGTCTAAAAATACCATTTTTGGAATTATGTTTGTGTGTCTGTCTGTGTGTGTGCGTGTGTGTGTATGTAAACATGATAACTAGAGTATGCTTTCACTTAGGTCAACCAAATTTTGCATACAAGTATTAGGTACAAAACTTTGATTTCTATCAATGTTTGAACTATTTCCACTATTTGGAAGTGGTACTTTACGTGAAACGTTTCCCCAAAAATATTAAAAATTCGATACTTTCACATCATATTATGGTAAAGCACCACAGTCTAAGCATTTTGTCTGGTGGCATGTTTTCAAAAAACAACAGGTTTTTGATATAATCGCAATTTTCTTTTTGACGTTCAAATGGTAATACATACATATTTGAGAACATTTTTGCTTTTCATAAATGAGCTTTTGTGTACAGGTATTACATTACACATATTACTAAAGTCTCTTGCAGCTTTTGACCCACTTCTGCTTACTGAAAGTGGTAATTTACCTGAATTGTTCACCAAAATAAAATTATCACGGCAGATTTTTTATTCATGCAGCTGCAGAGTCCGATTTATTCAATTTTACTTTTATAATAATTGTTCAATATATTATCAATTTGATTTGTCGCTGATGGTTTTTTAATGTACATAATACAAAAATATAATCATTGTCTTGCGGTTTACTCCTCAAATATCCATCACCGTATCTGAGTATACAAGAAAGTCTAGGGGAGGCCACTCCTGATTTTTGTCTGAACATTTCAATTGGCTGAAGATGTGAACTTCAGTTCTCCCGATTTAATACCCAACATTTTCTTTTTTCTTTTATTCCTTTCTTTGGTAGATTACCTGGAAGGCTAGGATCATTGTAGTTAAGTAGAATGACAGTCATTCATTCATGATTTCAGCTAGGGTTATTCAGCAAGTGATCTGTGGGCTATACTTGACTCACAAAAGGTGAGTTTTTTGGCTCAAAAAAGAAAGCCACAAATCCCAGTACACAGTTGTCATAGACAAATCACTTTGCCACTTTGAATCCAAAAACTGTGCCTGAGGTCTGCCACACTTACTCCTTTACACAATTGGGATTTCTTGTCCCAAGATGGAATTACCAAGTTGGCTGTGACAGAAGCACTTATGTTCTCCAAGTAGGTAAAAATTCAGACATCAACGTGGTCTAAGTAACCCATGCATCTTATTTTTAATGTTTGACTACAAACCCAAAATTCAAGCCCATACTGAAAGACGACACACACTAATATGTTACCATGCTGCCTGGTCTGGCAATTTTCAGCTTTGAGCTAACAAATCACAAGGCAAGCCAGCTAAGGTACACTATTGCTCTTTTATTTAATGCCATTTCAGAAAGAACCATGCTGGTCATCAATACGGCTAAAATGATTAACTTGAGTGAACTCCAAAAAGCCTGGTGATGGAAAAACACCAGAAAACCACTGAGGTGTATTCTAGTGTGAAGCCTAGTTAAATCTACACAGGAGGGGAATCATGATGGTGTTTATAGTAAAAGAATCATGCAGCCTTTGGTTATACAGTATTTCATTAGACTGAAAGCAATAAAGATAGGCAGCTGTAGCTTTTGTAAAGTGTACTATTTTAGGGCAGGCCATGGAACTGCTCTAGAACAAAGAAATAAACAGACATGGCTGACAAGTAAGAAGTTAGCCTCCTTTAATACCGAATATGGAATATTAATTGCATTCTTTATTTTGTGCATTATCTTTTCAAATGTCCCCTCTTCAAAATGTAAAGACGATTTTCAGTTCCTGCACAAATATGTAAACATGCATATATTCTGTACAATATCTGGTGTGCTCGCAATATATTTGTTAAAGCCGCAATAATTATTTAATTAAAAAAAATGTGGTTTTTTTTTCCGCTTAATAAATGGGGTGGGGGGGGGGGGGTGGATGGTTATGCCAGTAAACCAGAATAACATTTTTTTTTCAGATCCATGGAGGTTTTCTTAAGTGTAACAAGCCATTATAGCCGTCAGATAGTCCGTAAGTCAAAGATGTTACTGTTATTTGGAGGTATGTGTACAAATAATACTTGTATATGTATATGTGTGTACAAGATGTCTGGGCTCCATGGCAACCCCTCAGCAGTGTTGCAAATCAAATCAGCTTCACACACTGAAAATGGGAACTGGTCCAAGATGCTTATAGTGGAGAATGTTAGCAGCCCAGCTGGGGTTCTTTTCTGCAGGTTTTCATTTCTGAGCCCTGTGGCAGGGGTGAACCAGAGAAGTGGGAAGTCAGTGCCCAGGACAGGCACTTTTTATGTTGCAGTCAAGATAAGCTGTGTTAAACTGTGGTAGTTGTGGAAGTGCAAGTACTGTACACACACACACACAGAGGAAGGCTGTCCTGAACTCCTCTTTTAGATTTCACTGTAGTAGTGCGTTTTCATAGACAGCCAATAAAAGGTCCAATGAATGATACTGTTTGTCCATGCCTTTAGCTAATTCCAACATAGATTTTTTGAGGATGAATTGCATCACATGACTATTAAGTATAAGACTGAGACCTGCATTGAATAAGAAGGCAGTCCATCACAGGGCATACTCATTAACACAACCAAACAATCAAACATGCTAGGCCAGTTCACAGCTCCAAACCAATGTCCTTGGAGTGTGGAAAGAAAATAAGGCGTCCAGGGAAAACCCAAGGCAGAACAGGAAGAAGGTGCCATAGATAGTAAAGCATATTGGAATGTAATCCAGATTTCCAGAGTGTTAATTACTCCAACAGTGCACTGCTTGCCAATATGCAAAGGGTAAGTCTTTTCTTGAGAATGTTTGGGCAGTGTGATAAGATATTAAGGGCAGCTAATATTACCAAAAAGTATATCAATTAAAATCAAAGCTGTTTAAGTTTCATGTCAGGTGATGCAGCGCTCAAAGAATATGTAGAGGTTGAAGACACTTAATGGAGTTTGGATTCATAGACACCATTTAAGAATTACCTGTGAAGTCAGGTAAAGTTGAAAATGGAGCCTTCTGATACTTATGATTGAGAGACTGATTGATAGACAGATGTACATTACAGTAGTGTGCACTTCAGACTGCATGTTGTGCCCTCTCTCTTTCCTAAAAATTGCAAAAATGGACACCCATGCCTCCCAAATCTGGGCTCTGGCTTGCTGTTTAAAAAGGGATGTCTCCACAATTTTAAAGGGGACTTTAAAAGGGGAAATCCCAGCAACAAACCATTCATTTATCTTTAGAAAAATCCAAAGATTAATTTAGAGAGAGGAACCATGTAAAGAATGTGGCTCCTTCAAAAATAATAAAGATTTATAAAGACTAAATAAACCCAAAAATATTAAAGTGGCAATAAACATATGCCTAAAAAGGCAATCCAGCAATAAATGAAGCCAGATCCACGATCCAAAATCAGAAATCATAAAACAGAGTCAGAAAAAGTCAAAAACCAGAAAAATCCACAAAACAAAGTCCTTACAATTAAACTCTCGATAAATACCAATGTGAAAGTCCTGAATTTCTGGTTGGGCTTTTATAGGCAGAGAGTGGTCCCTTAGCTGGGTGTTAAGGTGGCCTCAGCCTCCAATTTTAAGGGCACAAAACAGTATTCAACATATAATATACAAAATATGTAACAAAACATAAAAATAACATGAGCCAGGGACAAACCCTGACTAAACTGCAATACTGCAAAAGTGAAGTCAATTACACCTAAGACATTTTAGACACTGTGTTTGTTAATTGTACCTTAAACTCTTTTACTTATTTTTTTTTTCTTATTTTTTTACATTATAAAAAATGCAGCTTTTCGAGGACAATGCCTATAATACTTTTTCCTCTAATTGTTAATTTCTTTTTAAATTACCTTTTGAATTCCAGCAATGAAAGTGCTTAATTCCATGCTTATCTTTGAGACCTACGTAACATATAATTTTTGTGTGCTAAGTTGTGCCAAATCTGACTTGTACCAATGATATATGTAGATATAGCTATTCAAGTATTATGTATGCAGCCTGAAAGTGAAACACAACTGGAGGCCAGGAAGGAGCTGGGACCCACATATTTTTATAATATATACTTTTATATTATAGATTTGCCTCACTGATGTTCACACTAATATTTGAAGGATTAAACAATACATGTCAAAACAAAATACTTATTAATTTGGTGTAGTCGGTAGGACAAATTAAATTTATTTCTCTTCTCAAATGTTACAGACCAGTACTTTAGATTAAGAAGCAAGATTAGCTACACAAGCATTCAGCACATGTTGAAGACATGCAGATCTATTCAGTGAGCAGTAAATGGCAAAACAACAGTTTTAGGAACATTTCCGAAACAGATTTTTCACAGAAACTCTTTACACTTTTACAGTGAATAAGATTAACTACATACTTGGAATTTTCAATTAAAAAAATAAAACATCACTTGTTATGTATAGTCTTGTCCAACTTAAAATGTAGATTTCCCAGCTTTCTTTCTCTTTATAAGAGTATGTCTTTTGCTGCAGTTTTGATTTTGGAATTTAATGTTAGAAGGTATAGGTCATTTCTGAATTGTCCTTATCCTAAAGAGGACGCCTTGCCATAACAGGTCTTGTCTTGTTTAGGTGTTCCTGAGATCCAGTGAAGACCAAAGAGGTGTCTTAACTAGTATTTTAGAAATCATACTATAAAATATTTAATATAATCCCATTTATAGAAAAGGTAATTGTGTGATGCTTTATTCAATGCTTCTCCTTTATAGCTCCATGGTCCTAGGGACAATTCTTGGTACTCAAAACTTGCATCCTTTGCTTGCCTGAAGAAGGGACCTGAGTTGCCTCAGAAGCTTGCATATTGTAATCTTTTTAGTTAGCCAATAAAATGTGTCATTTTGCTTGACTTCTCTTTACAAGATAGTGAAACTGATATGAGACCTATATGTGTGGTATGCTGTACCTGATATGTGTCATGACTGACCACTCAAAGCACTTCATGATGATAGTAATAGTACTCTTTTCTTTTAATAAAAAAATCATCAGAACAATGGCATGCTGCCCATCCATGAGATGCAATTGAAGAGTAGTGGGGTCATGCAGCAACACAATAATCCAAAACACATAAATAAATCTACACCAGGATTGCTCAAGACAAATAAAATAAACCCCATGGAAATGTTTAGCAGAATTTGAGAGAAGTAGCTATTCAAAGTGTAGTAGGCCAAAATTCTTCCACAGCACTGAGAAGAATTGATGCAGCATGTAAAGGAGAATTGTGGAGGAAAATAGTGCGACTAAAAGGTAGCATAAAGAGGTGTTAAATATAAGAGGATTGAGTTCTTTTTCCACATGGGGTACAGAGTAATTCATCATAGCACCAGAGACAATTTATGCGTTGGTGATCACAGACTGATTTTTGCATATGATCTATTTGTGCACTCCATTTTCATGGTTATTATTTATGTTCAATAAACCAATTAGAATTTTGCAGCAAGTGTACAGGGTTCAGTTTTTAGCCATTCAAATAAGAGCTTCTCTCATCAGTTGTCTAGAGCTAGCACAGCTGACATGACTCAACTAGGAGCAATTGAATAAACAGAATGACGGTGATGAAGGAGAGGCATCCAGGACAAAACACAGCTATCCTCCTCTGGCCAGAGTATTTTTTCGTTCAATGATCAAATATTAGATAATAAACTAAATACAATTCTAGCAAAGATGGATCACAATGAAATAATAGAGACTGCCGTGTTGTGCTTTTCTCAGACACATGACTAACACTCAAAAACAGCAATATCACTAGGCAGTTTTTCAGTCTGTAATATAAACCATATTGAATCATTGGGTAAAATCAGAGGAGCTTGGGTGTATTTTATTGTAAACAAAGCATAGCACATTGCCTGAAAACTTGCTGCCTGTTTTACCTTTCCAGAGGGTCATCCAGTGTTTTTTCTGATTGCTGTTAATATTCCTTCATCTTTATGCAACAGCAGCATATATAGTGCCGTCCATAATGTGTCGGACAAAGACAAGTTTTTCCTTGATTTGCAAATCAAATTACAAATCAAGCAATTCAGACATGACTGAAGAGGACATTGCAGACTTTAATTTAAGGATATCTACATTCATTTATTAATCACACCTTGTAGAAATGACAACACTTTTTCTACATGGTACCACAATTTCAGGGCACTATAATGTTTGGCACATAGTAATAGTAGGTATATTAAAGCTGTCATGTTCAATACTTTGTTGCATTTCCCTTACATGCAATGACTGCTTGAAATCTGCGATTCGTAGACGTCAGCAGGTGCTGAGGATCTTCGCTGGTGATGCTCAGCCAAGCTTCTAATGCAGCCATCTTCATCTCCTGCTTGTTTGGGTCCTGGCCCCTTTAAGTTCCCTCTTAGGCATATGGAAGGCATGTTCAATTGGATTTAAAATGAGCGACTGGCTAAGGCATTCCAGAATTTACCAATGTTTAGCTTTGAAAAGTTCCCGTGCTTTGAAATGGAATTTGAAGCCTTTACTGTCATTATACCATGTATAACGAAATTACAGAGCAGCTACCCCTTCAGGGGAACAATCATTCATTTACACAGTCAATATAAAAATACTGCTACACATTGAGGAGAGAAGAAAATAGTGAGAGGCAGAGACACAGAGAGAGATGTTCAGTACATATTGAGATTCAGTGTATTTATGGCTCTGGAAAAGAAGCTGTCCCTGAATTTGTTCGTCCTTGCTTTGATGGACCTGTAGAATATATTTGGAATTGTTATCTTTTTGCAGTATGAAGCACTGTCCAATGTGTTTGGAGGCATTGACTGGAACTTGATCAGATAAGATGTTCTTATACACCTCAGAATCCATTGTGCAGCTACCATCAGCGGTTACATTATCAGATAAGAAGATAAGTGTGCCAATACCTGTGGAAGCCACACATGCCCAAGTCATAACACCCCCACCACCATGTTTAATAGTACAAGAAATGTAGGAACTAGATCAGGAATGCATATAAAGTTTCAGAATTTCAGTATGTTGATAAACTGGAAATTGAGTATAACTGCAGTTGAGATGTACATAAGCCATGGTGGGGTTTAGAGTTGCTTACTGGCTTCAAAATAAAGTTTATTTACATGCTTTCACTCCTCGGTGAACTTAATGCTTTCTACACCATCTTTGATTCTGATAAAAAAGTGCCTTAAATGTGACTACTTCAGGAACATACTGTATGGGCTATTCTTCTGTATTTCTGTAGTATGCATAAGCAGAATTTCTAAATGTGTCTTAGTCTGCTAGACATCCAGCCCAATTGGGGGTTAAGGATGCATTCTAAAGATCTACAGTAACTAATTAGCTGTCATCCTCAGTTACATTTTCAGTATCTCACTACTCTGTGGTCCCCACCTTGCTTTATAAAGACCAAAAAAACTGTCTCAGTGACTACAGACTAGTGCACTCACTCCCACTGTGATGAAGTAGTTTGAGAGATTTGACCTAGGACAAATGAAACGTAATATTCCATGTGACTTGGACTACCTTCAGTCTGTATATTGTTAAACCAGTCTACAGAAGATTCCATAACCCTTACACTTCATACAATTCTGACACGCCTGGGTGATAAAAAGCTGTTATTCTAGAATATTCTTTACACAAGCAGCTCCTGTGAGCCATTCATATTGATATATTAAACTAAATATTGCAATTAGAATAAAAAAAAATGGAATTAGAATTGGGATTGAATTAAAATTTCAGGAAGTTGACTTTACATCAGTTAAATTTTCTGCAATTCTATGTTTTTTGTTATTTCTTAACATGCATCTGAGAATACTTGTAGTGATGTATATTTTCAATACTGGTGATCCTGAAATGTTAAAGGTAAATTATATGTGACATTTAATATACTGTATGGAGAATAGCTGATGTAAATTAAATAAAAATGAGAATTTGAAGTTGACACCTGAAGAACAAGGGGTGAGCAGTAAAATGGCAGAAACCATCGACTGGAGTGGTGATTGATGACCAGTTGTACTTAAATGACCATGCTGCAACGAAGTATGTGACAAAGTATACAGCACAACTTTTGGACCAAGCTTTGGTCTTGTCACATCCAGACTACTGTAGCTCTCTGCTGACAGGAGTATCAAGCAACTGCACATGCCACTCTTTTCTTGAGATCACTACATTGACTTCCTGTAGCAACACCTACTGTATACTGTATACTCTGTGACGGATGGCTGGGGCCCATGCCTGGCCGGGACACCCCTTCACCACATCTGCCAGGGGGACAAGGGTGGGAAGCCCAGTATCTCCCCATGGACACTAGATGGCAGCCTCCCTGGTTTGCAGCGGTGCCTCAGACTCCCCCAGGGCTTAATGGGGGTTGGAGTTCCGTGCAGCTCTGTGGGGATCCGCAGGCACCGCCAGGGGGTGCTGCAGCAGGAGCTGCTGGCCTCTTATGGGCACCGGTTTCGCCTTACCCGGAAGTGCAGGCAGATGTCGCCAATTAAGCATCTGGAGCACTTCCGGGTACCCAACAAAAGGGAGCCAGCGACCACCACTCAGCAGCCAGAGTCGGGTGGAAGGAGGGCAAAGCTTGCTGAGGAGGAGTGGTGGTACTGAAGTAGAGTGTGTGGACTTGTGGTGTTTAATTGCTTGTCCTTGGGACTGTGTTGTGGCTGGAGGGATTATGAGGAAGACGTGCCCTCCAGCTGAAGAAAAATAAATAGTTTATTTTATTTTACCCGTGCCTCCATGTCAATCTGTGTCGGGTTGGGCGCTATATAGCGTCCTTCTTACAGTTCAAATCCTTCATATCTGCCTGTGCAGTAGCAATGTGGAGCACCTATTTTATGTAGACACTTTTGAGATCCTGTAGTATGCTCCTTCTTGACTGCTCAGGTCTACTAATGAATGGTGTCTGGTGTTGCCACCTCTGTGTGGCGTTAAATCTCGATCTAGACTCCTCATGTTTAGGTCCAACTGGTGGAATGAGTTGCACACCTTAAGAAGTGTTTGAAGGCTCTTTTTTTCTGTGAATTTCTTTCCAATTGATAATGGCTTTTGATCAGTTCTTGTAACTAAGGAAGTTGTAACTCATATTTTGTTCTAAACTCTTCACTTGTGATGATCAATTTTGTAACCTTGTCTTATGACACTTGATCCAAAAGAGTCCCCTAGGCAGATTTTTTCTCAGTTACATTGACCTCTTTTGCAAGTTGCATTTGATAAAAGCATCTCCTAAGCGAATAAATGTAAATGTAATGAAAGACCAGTAGAACTCTATGCCAAGGTGCAATTGTCCTTTATTTGAGAAAACTCACATGCCAAAAATAAGTCATTAACCTTGACTCAATTCAGTATGCTTGTATGGAACTCCAGGTAATTTTTAATCAAATTTCAAATAATGATTTTTTTCTGTAATATAATTGTACAAAATGAAGATTGAAAATAAAACACTCATGTTTATAAACAAATGAAAAACAGTTAAAAAATTGATCTTTCATAACATGTAATTGCAATAGATACATTATAAATGGTTACAGGATACGTTGGGTTTTTTTCAAGTCAAATAATTTTTTCACAATCATGATATATAATAATTTGCCACATGAAACTGTATTCTAAAATGGAGTATTTTTTTATAAATTTAACAAAATGCCTAGCTTGCACTTATGTTTATAATGGAGATTAAGGGTACAGGGGTCTCAGCATGAAGCAAAAGCTTTAAAAGCTACTGAATACATCAATGTTTCAAGCTAAGAGTGTTATCGAGTATTTATCTATTTTGTGAGACTGCACCCATAATATAAAACAACGTATCCATGTCATTTTATGAAAGACAAAAGCAAAAAGCAAACCATTGTTGTGAGATTCTACCATTTTGAAAAGTTTCCCCTCACTGCTCATCTTCCTCCGCAGTACCCATGAGCCCCAGGGGCGCTTTCCTCCAAATGTTCTTTTCATCTTGTGGAGTTGTCTCGATGCGCTGTGAAATTATTGAATGTTGATGCCCAGATATTAATTGTTCTGTCTGTTCTGTACATGTCAAGACAATGATCACTGAGAATAAGCAAATCTTTCACTATACTATACAGACACTTGTTCTCCCCACACCAAAAAAATGACATTATTTTTCTACAATATTGCAAGTTGTCATCGGTATCATCATGTACACATGTGTTGTTAATGGCACTATTATTAAAATTAAGTAACACTTTTTACATTTATGTATATTTTTTTTCTTGTGGAAAAGATACATTTGCTAAGAAGTACCTTTAGGCTGAGTATTGGGCTGTATTTTCTATCTTTAAGAAAAGATGCATTTTATTTTCTATTTGTTTATCTTATTAAAAGTGTCAATATTTTGCTTTTTAATGCACACCACTTTTTTGTGAATTTATTGTTAAGATGCAAGCCCCAGTTGCTGGGGGTGTATTTTAGTCCAACATAATGTTTTATGTCATTAACG
This sequence comes from Polypterus bichir lapradei, assembly GCA_026402145.1. Lineage (NCBI taxonomy): Eukaryota > Metazoa > Chordata > Cladistia > Polypteriformes > Polypteridae > Polypterus > Polypterus bichir. The sequence continues at coordinate 9,093,519 of JANRMT010062795.1, forward strand.
TGACAAGTTATTTACCGTTTTGCTGTTATGGATGAAAAAAAAAACAAACAAACGCCTTTTTCAACGTGTTGTGCAAGTCAGTTCTGATGTTCTGGTTTGGATTTTCTTGCCTGTCTTTTTCTATTATCGGTTTGCTTAATGCTTTCGGCTTTGTTATTTTTGATCTCTCTGCTCCTGGTAACAACTTTCACTTTGATCTTCTATTCCTGGTTTCAACCCTCTCTTCATTTCTTTTGTTTGGCTCAGCCAGAACAGCACATGCTTTGTTGATCTGGTGAGAGAAAGGTCGAGCATACCTGTAGCATATGCACCTAAGTGTTTAAAACTGAACAGTCTGCATGTTCTTCGGATGCGTTCATGAGTTTCCCTCCAACATTCTCTAAAGACATATGGAACAGAGCCCCATCCAGGGCTGTTTCCTGCTTTTCATCCCATTTCAAGCCACAAACATCTTGAAACACCCAGTAAACTAGATTAAGAGGCTTTGAGAATGTTATATTAAGTTATGTGACTTTGCAACTGCTAATGTTTGATTTGGATGCAAGGGTCTTTTATGTGTGAGTACACTTTTTAATTAACCCTACCTACTGTAACTGACTGACCATTTTTTTCTAACGTGCAATGAGACATACAAGTTGATACACCTTTCACATCCCAAAAGCATTAATCAAACAATGGGATGCTGGTGCTTGGTATGTCTCAGTTAGCATCAGCTCATTGTGATATCCTCTGATATCATCATCCTTCATCATCATCTGACACGTTACAGCAATTCACCTTTAAATATTAAGTAAAGTGTGAGCTTTGCAGCCACTCACTGCTCAGTAAAATATATTGACCCAGGAAAGCTGTTAGACTATGAGACAAAGGTAGACTTTCCCTGACTGTACTGTCCCTACCATTAGCTCTTTTTGAAAGGCAGTAGTATATTCTCTACCATATTTATATCCTTGCAGTACTTTTCATTCCCCCTTCCATTTCTTGTTTTTTAACCTATCTCTTGTACTTGTACTGTAGTGAGAAGTTTGGGTTGACAAACTTTGAACAAGCCCTGCTTTCGGAGATCCTAGGAAACAAAAACAAATTGAATCAGTTTAGTATCATTCTTTTTAGACTGGATTTCTCAAGTAATACTGAAACAAGGCTTTCACAAGGGTGTTTAACAATTCTTTTGACTCTGATTTCTGTGAACCGTTTGTATTCTGTAAAATGCAATTAACATGACGGTAGCTCCTAGGAATGGCAGGGTTTAGAGCTAGAGCAAACCTGTTCTCTCCTGCATTTGCATTACTATTTAATTTGTACAGTCTGTCATACAGACACAACTTTTGCAAATTCTCTGTCTTACTGTCTTTTTAACATTGCAGCATTTGTGCTTATTTTCAACATTTTCACCTTTTTTAATGTGACATATTTTTCCATGTTTACATACAGTAGTAGTAGGGTGTTGTACAATGTTAGCCATTATGGATGCAATGAGAAGTCCAGCAAAACGACACTTTTTACTGGCTAACTGAACCGATTACAATATGCAAGCTTTTGAGGCTGAAGAAGGGGCCTTACCAACCTCGAAAGCTTGCGTATTGTAATTGGTTCAGTTAGCCAGTAAAAGGTGTCATTTTGCTGGACTTCTCATTCCATGTTTACATGAAACCTGTAAATATTTTTAAACTTCATTTAACTGGACTGCGCTGCATATGATTAGTTTTTAAAATATATTATTAACCTTTTTAAAAAAAAATTTTTACCAAGTGAGTATGTGATTAAGTGGATTTTGCATTTCTAAACGACTCCTTCATTATGCCATCTTTATGAGCATCATGGGAGTTCACAGAGGCAACATTCCAGTGCAATCCACTACTTGTATTTTGTCAGAATTATGGCTTATGATGTGCACATCCAAGACTTTGCCTGAAGGGGGCAGACAAAACACCTATAATTTTACAGATATGTTGTCAGTATTAGAGGCTTCAAATGCGTATGATTATGTGTGGTTTTATTTTTAACTTAGAAATTATCACTTAAACACTTTTAACTTATTTGATATTGTTTATGTATTCTAAGACTGTACATAATTTGTATACCACTGAACAGAATAACAATTCATATTGGTTTTGATGGTATAAGATACAGCCCAGCAGTATACTGGTGATTCACAGAAATTCATTGGTATTCTATTCATGCGCAAGTGTGTGTGTATGTGTGTGCTTGTAGGTGGATTTGACTACCAGTGTGGGACTGCCCCTGCGTAGTAAAATAACATTTTAAAAATACATTTACTTTTTTGATCAGCTAAAAGTCCCAAGTGTCACACGGTGGTGCATTGGTTACCACAGCTACCTCACAAATCCAGCATCATGAGTTCAAATTTTGGGTCTTGCAGTCGTCAGTGTTTAGTTTTCATATTGTTTTTTTCTGCTGTTCGGGTTTTCCTCCCACATCCCAAAATACATGAATCCTGGATCAACTAGCAACTCCATATTGGGTTGGTGTGATAGTGGGCCTTTTAATGGTCTAGTGCCCTATCCAGAGCTGTTTCTTTCACACAGTGTGGCCAAGATAGGTTCTAACCTTGTAACCATGACAGATTGGGTTTGTGAATGATTGACTAAAGTTATACTTTTGTTCTATCAGACCATAACATATGTTTCCCACAGGTTTAATGGAGACAAGATGTGTTTTCTTGCTAAATATATACATGCTTGGACTTTGTTTTTGGGAAGTGGCTACCATATTGCCATGTTCCCCTGCACCGGAGGCTTGTCAAATAATACATAAAAGTGCTCTATTAATCAGAGTGTTCATTAACTTCCATACAGTCTTGCATTACTGACATATATTTTGGTGTTATTAGCCTCTTTGTAGGCACTCTAATGAGCTTATACTTGCACTGTCATCAATTATGGAGGGTTAGTGCCATGCTGTGTTTCCTCTTCCTAGTGGTGGCCTTCCCAATGTTTCATGCCTTCATAGTTATTTTTCATGTATTACACCTCCCTTTCTCTCTCTCTCTTTACTTTATATACTGTGTATAAACACTATCGGTCAAAGGTTTTAGAACAACTCAGTTTTTATTATTTTTCTTCAAATGCAATCAGTTGAAATGCAATGAATGATCTAAAATGGTGAAAAGCTAAGCAGTAAATTGCGAGAGGGTTTAATTTACTGTAAAGTTTAGGTTAGCAAAAAATTGAAAAAAGTAAATATCAGAATATTACAAATAGGCCTTCTTCAGGGAAAAATGAATAGGTTACAACCTACAGATGTCCTTCAGCAATTAAAGTAAATTAAGCCTTACATGTTGAATCAATTTGCACTAGTGTCCCAACTTCTGTTGATTACTTAAAAACCTCTCTGTCTTAAAGCAGAGTTGGAACAGACTGTGCTACTACACCCTTTGAAATACTACTTGGACAATATTCCAGTTGGTAATTAACAAATGAAATGAGACTGAGCATTATTATTCTTAGAAGTGAAGACCTTTCATTTACAGAAATTGTAAAAACAAAATCAAAGTGTCAGTGAGTATGGTGTCCTATGCAATCCAAAGGCAATTGGAAACTGGAAGAACCTCTGATAGGAAGAGATCTGGCAGACCCAAAGTCACAACCCAATCCGAAGACAAGTTTCTAAGGGTCACCAGCTTGCATGATAGACACCTCACAGCACAACAGCTTCAAGCACAGCTTAACAGTGGTCAAAAAAAGCAAGTCTCAGTTTCTACTGTGAAGAGGAGACTTTGTGCTGCAGGTTTAACAGTGTGAGTGGCAGTAAGAAGCCATTCCTTAAATGACAAGATAAGGCCTTGAAATACTGGCTATGGACTACTGCAGACTGGAAGAAAGTCTTACGGTCTGACAAATCAAAATTTGAAATCTTCGGATCATCACGCAGGGTGTTTGTACGCCGTCAAGTTGGTGAAAGGATGGTTCCTCAGTGTGTGACCCCAACTGTCAAACATGGAGGAGGAGGAAGTGTGGGGTTCTTTTGCTGGAGGCATAGTTGGTATCTTGCACAGAGTGACTGGCATTCTGAATCAAAAGGGTTACTACAGTTGGGCTGTTGTATCAGCAAAAGGTGGTGACTTTGATTAATCAAAAAGCTGAATAAACTTTTGTACACTTAATGATTCCTTGACTTATTTTTTATTTGCCATTATTTGTTTGTTCTATACCTTGATATTATGAAACATTAAGGCATTAAACTGTATGCATTTCCATTAAAACTGAAAAAGTTGAGTCATTCTAAAACTTTTCATCGGTAGTGTGTATACAGTTGTGCTTGAAAGTTTGTGAACCCTTTAGAATTTTCTATATTTCTGCATAAATATGACCTAAAACATCATCAGATTTTCACTCACAGTCCTAAAAGTAGATAAAGAAAAAACAGTTAAACAAATGAGACAAAAATATTATACTTGGTTGTTTATTTATTGAGGAAAATGATTGAATATTACATATTTGTGAGTGGCAAAAGTATGTGAACCTCTAGGATTAGCAGTTAGTTTGAAGGTGAAATTAGAGTCAGGTGTTTTCAATCAATGGGATGACAATCAGGTGTGAGTGGGCACCCTGTGTTATTTAAAGAACAGAGATCTATCAAAGTTTGCTCTTCACAACACATGTTTGTGGAAGTGTATCATGGCACGAACAAAGGAGATTTCTGAGGACCTCAGAAAAAGAGTTGTTGATGCTCATCAGGCTGGAAGAGGTTACAAAACCATCTCTAAAGAGTTTGGACTCCACCGATCCACAGTCAGACAGATTGTGTACAAATGGAGGAAATTCAAGACCATTGTTACCCTCCCCAGGAGTGGTCGACCAACAAAGATCACTCCAAGAGCAAGGCGTGTAATAGTAGGCGAGGTCACAAAGGACCCCAGGGTAACTTCTAAGCAACTGAAGGCCTCTCTCACATTGGCTAATGTTCATCTTCATGAGTCCAACGTCAGGAGAACACTGAACAACAATGGTGTGCATGGCAGGGTTGCAAGGAGAAAGCCACTGCTCTCCAAAAAAAACATTGCTGCTCGTCTGCAGTTTGCTAAAGATCACATGGACAAACCAGGAGGCTATTGGAAGAATGTTTTGTAGACGGATAAGACCAAAATAGAACTTTTTGGTTTAGATGAAAAGCATTATGTTTGGAGAAAGGAAAACACTGCATTCCAACATAAGAACTTTATTCCATCTGTGAAACATGGTGGTGGTAGTATCATGGTTTGGGCATGTTTTGCTGCATCTGTGCCAGGGCGGCTTGCCTTCATTGATGGAACAATGAATTCTGAATTATAACAGAATTCTAAAGGAAAATGTCAAGACATCTATCCATGAACTGAATCTCAAGAGAAGGTGGATCATGCAGCAAGACAACGACCCTAAGGACACAAGTCGTTCTACCAAAGAATTGTTAAAGAAGAATAAAGTTAATGTTTTGGAATGGCCAAGTCAAAGTCCTGACCTTAATCCAATCGAAATGTTGTGGAAGGACCTGAAGCGAGCGGTTAATGTGAGGAAACTCACCAACATCCCAGAGATGAAGCTTTTCTGTACGGAGGAATGGGCTAAAATTCCTCCAAGCCGGTGTGCAGGAATGATCAAAAGTTACCAGAAACGTTTAGTTGCAGTTATTGCTGCAAAGGGGGGGGGGGGGGTCACACCAGATACTAAAAGCAAAGGTTCACATACTTTTGCCACTCACAAATATGTAATATTCGATCATTTTCCTTAATGAATAAATGACCAAGTATAATATTTTTGTCTCATTTGTTTAACTGGTTTCTCTTTATCTACTTTTAGGACTTGAGTGAAAATCTGATGATGTTTTAGGTCATATTTATGCAGAAATATAGAAAATTCTAAAGGGTTCACAAACTTTCAAGTACAACTGTATATGATAACATTGATAGATACAGTACCTGTCAATATTAGGATTGCATACATCTTTGTTACCTTTTAAGGAATAAAATCTACTGTTCTGGTAGGGTTTCTCTGAAGGTTCCCTTGATGCATATTGATTGCATGATGATTATCACTGTACTATGCAGCCTGGGAACCTTCAGAGAAATCCTACCAGAACAGTAGTTTTTCTGGAGGCTTAATCAGAATCCCTTCAGTTGATTCAGTTCGAAGCAGCCAAAGGCAAATTACCTTTAAACATGATTTAGAAAGTGGCTGGATAACTGTTAATACAATGGCAGCCTCCATTATAAAGGTTGTGCAAGCTTATGCAATTATTGCACTTAATTTCTTTATCTATTTATATGTGTTTGCTTACTGGATCCTATTAAAAATGTCTGACTTGATGGGTTTTGATTTCAGTTTTTATCCCAAGAAAATGTGACATTTCACTAAATAAAAGCAGACTTTTCACATTCACAGCATAAATTCTTAATTTTCTCTTTTAGGTGTTTTGTCAAGCATTCACTGCAGCTTTTTTTATTTATTTTTTGACTCCTTTCCGCAAAGTGAAATTTAAGTGGAGGCTAACATTTTTTTGAGCCCCAAATGAACTTCTTAGTTGAGTTAGCAATGTGTTTTGAATCACTGTACAATTTTGAAATCTTTCATGTACTGTAAGAAGTTATTAATAAAGAAAAATGAGCTATTTCCCAAGGCACCTATACATTTATGCGGGGACGATTCCAGTTCGGCGCGAAGGTGATTCTTCATGTCGTCAGTTCGCACACTTCTCGATGGTCCAGGATTTTTCAGGTGATTTTCTATGTAATAAACTTAATAAGTTATAGTGTAATAAAAATTGCATAATTAGATCTGGACCACCCTGTATATGCCCTAGCCATGGCACTTTGTAGCGCTACCATGTTTCAAAGACAAAGCAGTAACCCTTCCAGCGGCTGTGTTTCACTATTTTCTCTGCACCTTACCATCAAGTATTAATCTACATATTGATATTAAGGTGTTAGGAGTGTAGTAAGAAGTCAAGCAAAATGACACCTTTTATTGGCTAACTATAAAGATTACAATATGCAAGCTTTCGAGGCAACTCAGACCCCTTCTTCGGGCAAGATGTAATCAAAGAAGGAGAAGAAGAAGAAGGGGCCTGAGTTGCCTCGAAAGCTTGCATATTGTAATGTTTATAGTTAGCCAATAAAAGGTGTCATTTTGCTTGACTTCATACTACATTCATAATGTCTAACACAGTACAACACCCTAGTACTACAAACGTAAAAGGTGGTAGCAGTGAATTCTCATGGAAGACTGTCTGAGAGATGCACAATATTTAATGCTTAAAATTTTTTGAGCATACAGTAGAACATTCCCAACACATCCCAGCAATGCAGACACTTGATGGCATCACTTACAGGTTGAAATTTTCTTTGGGTCCATTTTATACAGTTCTAGATGAAATACGTATAACAATGATGAACAGTGTTTTGTTGGACTTGGCACATATTGAACTAGAGTCCTTTTGAAGAATGGCAAAATTGTATTTCTTTTTTGAAATATATTTAGGAGATTCCTGTCCCATCATTTCCATAGATCATCAAATGGTTAATTCCTTAAAATACATTGCTACAGTATACTCAAGATGATGCTATTATCATAATCCATACTTGTTAGACTCAACTCAGCAATAGATATAGGTGAAAGATGAGAGAAGTTGGATAGGCTGTTTTTGTCAAAGTTTCTGATTTGTATGTAGAAGAAAGTGTGGAAGAGGTTTCGCATTGTCTCTTGTGCTCATTTGTTTTGAAACTCTGCTGGCTTTTTTTTGTACTTTTTATTAAATTGTAATCTGGTCTTTTTATTTTTGAGTTTTGATGCTGTGTCATTGAGTGTTATGAATCACTCACATACAAAATTAACAGAGTGCATATGTGAGTTGAGAACCCATGGATCTGGAGAAAGGAGATGGCATAGCTAATCTCTCTTTCAATTTTTATACAGTACCTCAATTTACAGCATGTTCCACCAAAAATGCTTTACAAAGCAAATGAAAGTAGAAAACATTATCATTACAAGATATCATTACAGCAAATAAATATAAAAAAATTCAGCAATGACAGATACCTGGAGGATCATTAAAATATTTTTGACAAATGTTAGCCACACAAATCTAAAAATCAAAATCTGTTTCAAAATAAAACTTTAAAGAGGGATGTGCAAACCAATAGACCTAGAGAAAATACTGTAGATACTGGGTGAAGATTACAAATCTTAGTATTAAGTATAGTTTATTAGAAAAAATAATGTCATAAAGAATACATTTAAGCACCAGCCTTTCAGGGAAATGAGTTCATTACAGGCACACTCAACACCAAACTCACTAAGACAGAATCGGCTTGGACTTGACAGGGAGAGAAAACAGAAAACCTGAAGAGATCATGTTAAAGACTAAAGAGACACATCAGCATGAACACTCAAATAAGAAGCTACCTGCTGAAAACAGTACCTGTCACTGGACTCAACTCCATATTAATATTCTCACATTTAGTACCGGTAAGTGTGATATAGTGCACATTATTTTATCTTCTTACTAGAAAACCACATTGGAATGCTGCTTCCAGTGATCATGTCCCCTTTTCATCCATTCTAGGACAGGGGATATGTATTTTAACTCTGAGAAATTACTGACACTGGCTTTTTTTTTTTTTTTTTGTCAGTCTAAATGAAACCAGGATGCTCTAACCAGGGATGGCTGCAGAATTTGTGCTGCGCTTAGTGAAACTGTAAATGGCATCTGACCCAAACACCCACAGACAACTGAAAACAGATTATATGAGCCTTTATATGACATAAAAGTTTCATAAATGTAGGATTATTGCTCTTTTCTTCTTTGATATAGTATTAACTATAGAACATTTTGTCTGTAATCTGTTAATTTAACTGGATTATGTACTGATCTATATATTAACATTCATGTATGCATTTAATGTAGGCTATAGGGATATATATGTTTTAATGAAGTTCAAAGTTCTAGATAAATAATGTTAAAGAATACTAGGAGTTGACTTCATCTTTGTAAACTTTGAAACATTTTCTTTTATAAAAATTATTTGACCTATTTCCCTCTCCACTAATAAGGTCGCTGAAAATTATATGCATCATAAGGTTATATATACATATACTAGCAGAATACCCGCGCTTCGCAGCGGAGAAGTAGTGTGTAAAAGAAGTTATGAAAAAGAAAAGGAAATATTTTAAAAACGTAACATGATTGTTAATGTAATTGTTTTGTCATTGATATGAGTGTTGTCATATCTATCTATATCTATATATATAT
>JANRMT010062795.1:9112764-9139828 GCA_026402145.1 Polypterus bichir lapradei
TTTTTTTTTAACACTGTCTTCCTTTAGCGGGACATTCACTTTTTCCACCGTGTGCTTTGTTTCTGCAGTAGCTGTACTTATTACATACTTATCTTGTATTTATCAGACGCTTCATATTTTTTTGCTGCCTTTTCAATTGTGTAATTCGGTTTTTGTTCAGCGCTCTTCGGAACTGTTGCTTTTTGTCTGTGCACTGCGTCAGTTCACGTGAGCCGCTCGGTGTACATGCATCGAAGGTTCCCAGCTGTGCTGTTGCCATGTCGTGCTATGTCCATGGCTATATCTAATGCTACCGAAGTCCCGGTACTTAAAACTTTCTCTCGCAGTTTCGCTGAGTTTGTGCCAAACACCACCCTGACTATCTCATCTTCCTCTGCATAAGCACAGTCCTTCACCCGTGAATATTTACCCGTGGCAGTTTGCTATTGGATTGCCGCTGACGGACGGCCTTATATGGGCAGGCACTAAATTACAAACGCCAGCGGCAGCCTGTCTATGAACTTAATTTAAAGTGTAGGTTTACACTGTGCTTTGTTTCCGAAGTAGCAGAACTCATGAATATGGTTGTATATATCACTCGCTCGCTTCTTATTGTTTCGCTGCCTTCTCAATTATATAATGCATGTTTTCTTCAGCGCTTTTTGGGGCTCTTCCTGGTTTTCTACGTACTGCGTGATTACGTGGGAGGCGTGATGATGTCAAACTCCACCCCCACGGGTTTCAAGCTCATCTCCATTACAGTAAATGGAGAAAAACAGCTTCCAGTTATGACCATTACGCGTAGAATTTCGAAATGAAACCTGCCCAACTTTTGTAAGGAAGCTGTAAGGAATAAGCCTGTCAAATTTCAGCCTTCTACCTACACGGGAAGTTGGAGAATTAGTGATGAGTCAGTCAGTCAGTCAGTCAGTCAGTCAGTCAGTGAGTGAGTGAGGGCTTTGCCGTTTATTAGTATAGATATCATTCTTTTCTGAATTTATTGAACTTTAATGTGATGTGGTTAGATTTTCAGATTCTTATTCTGTTTTTAAATTATAAACTAAAAAATATCAAGAACTCACATCTCGCGAGATGGGATTTTGTGCCAAAAGATTTAACCACACCTGGGGCCATAAATAAAAGACAAAGAGTAGATGACAAAGACAGCTGCTGTACAGGCTTTTAAATGTTCGTTGCGCAGCGCGAAATGTACATTAAGCAGCAGCAAGCCAGCAGCTGACCAAGCAAAGAGGAGGTAAAAAAACTGTATTTGTTTCCCATTGTATCACCATTTAAGAAGGGGTTTCGGAGATGCAATCGCATCTCCTTGGGGTGCGTTCAGCCTCCCTCTTCACAACACGAGTGGCAGAGACGCTAAGTGGCTGGCACGTAGCGCAGGCTGGGGGGATTTGCAAGCAAAGCGAGCAGGGTGTAAGCCTCCTACAACTATATATAATCCACACAAATGACTTCTATATTATATATGATATGGTTTTTCTATACTTTTCATTAATACCCTAAATTATTCGTGTTAATACTAAATAGAATAATAATAATTACAGTCATATAAAACAGGGATCACATACACAGTATTAAATATACAGTTCAAAAAATGCCAAGGTTGTAAAGTGTATTATGCTGACTAGATCAACGGTTAGGCAGAACTCCACCCTTGAATTATTTTTGTTCCTCATATTGTGAGGATTCATAAGAGGCACATAAGGAATTCTTCTTAAACCAGTCACAATGGCAATGCCCTGTGCTTTCAAAATAAAGGATGGAACAGAAAAAAAATACATGTGTGATTTCAAAATCTGCCTCAACCCAATGTAAAAGTAAGGGTGAAAAAATAAGATAAAGAACAAACTTGCTAAAATAGAAACCAAACTAAAACAAAAGTAAAACCACAACCCTGCATCTGAAGAAAGTAAAGAAAAACAGACAATGGCGTCCACATACTGAAGGTTTAGAAGACCAGCTGTAAAAGGCTCTTGTTGGTCATCAGATGTTAAGACCAAACACTTCTAGTATGTGAACTATAAAACAATATTGTGTTAGCCATAAGACTGAAGCACTTATCAATTGCATGCGGCCAGTGTAGGGAGAGAGCATTTTGACATGATGTGGACCAGCCACCTGATTGATAGGGTCAGGAGGTCCAGAAGTTCTGGAATGAGAAGGACCTCCTGATGGATGACAGGAACTGAATGGAGGAGTGCTTGTTGTGTGTGGTGGAGCAGATGAGGAAACAGAAAAAAGCATCATGAAGAGGTGGCCTCAAATTGACAGGTCCACATCATGAATAACAGTCTTTCAAAGTATGTATGTAGAGGGGACAATATGAAGGGAGGCATGACATTTAGCAGTGTATTTGTTAATTTTGGTGCCGTTTCTTGTGGCCCCTAATAGCGGGGTTTTACCAATCGACCTTTTTTTGTTTAGGTGTAAATAAATAATAGAAAGATATGCCCAACTCTCTGAGGGGACAAACCTGCACATTCTGTGTGTTTTATCTGTGTGTGAGTGTGCCTTTCTCTTCTGTCCCCATGATCGTTACTGTGCAGTCTGGTAAATTGGAGTCAGACAGTAATATTGACTCTAAGCGTTTGTAAGTCAGGTTCTGTGTTGTTTAGAAAAATGGTGCCCCACAAATTCTGCTGTCCTAAGCCATTACTTGGTTTGCCAAAATTCTAGAGCCTGTCCTGGCTCTAACCAATACATATAGCAGCCTCACTACTAACACTGTCAGTTTGAGAGAACAGCTAGATATTCTAACTTGTAGGCACACTTCTTAACAGCTTGCCTGAACTTTACATCACACTTCTTTTCCTTCATGTCCTTCATCATGTTATTTTGTTGGTCAGAATATAAAGAATGGAAAGGTTTCTTCTTAACAAGGAACACAGTACACCACAGAACATCACACTGCTATCCTTAATTGCCAGTTTTTCTAAGGTTAAAGAAATGTCCTCATAGGTCAGTAATTCAGGTGTAATGTTTTTTGTGAGGGTAATAGGATTCAGAGTTATGGGTACAGATCCATGTTGGCACAGTCTTTTTGTTTACTTTGCAGTCTCTGTGATACACCAGTTGCCTAACACATCCCTAAGCCAAGCAGGTTAAATGAATTAGTGAGTCTCAGTCAGCCAGTTAGGTTGGGGTATACTCTGTGATGGATTGGCATTCCTTTAGAATTTGGTTCTTGTTTTTGAGTTAATTTCTATAAAGAATGGGCAGTGGCACCCTGAGGCCCTGAATTTGAAAATGCATGGATGGGTTAAGAAAATGAATGGATAATGTATTTGAATGATTACTACAACATGATTGTTTTTAAATATGTGCAGTGTACAGTTTCTGCTTTAACTCAAAAACCATGTCATCCTGCTAATTTGATATTTTTTATTTTCATAACAGGGCAGCAGTCTGTTGAATGGTTTGGCTGAAGGAAAAACACTTTCAGGTAAGAGTAGGTTTTAAAGGTAAAAGCTGTTAAAGAATTGAGAGGGCTGCAGCGCTGGGAATGTGCCAAAAGGCAATGTTAATTGTAGAAAGATGGTGAATGATTAAGATGTTATCATGGGATGATGTATTATCCTGATTTTATTCAGAATATTTATTTCCTATTGAAGGTCAGCGTGATGATGCAGTGGTTAGTGCTGCCGTTGGGGTTCAGATTTTAGCCCAGGTATTGTCTGTTTTTATACATTCTCTGAGTCTTTTTCTGGGCGCTTCCACTTTCCCACATGCCAAAGACATGGTTTAGGTTGATTTGCAGATGGGGTGATGTAAGGGGGTTTGTGACGGCCCAGCCTGCCTTTTTTGTTCCTGATGCATTTGAGGAGCATCTCCAGTCTTCCATGGCCATCAAATGGAATACGCAGGTTTAGGAAATGGGTTATTCTGAGAATAGATAATTATAAAGGTTCACAAAACAGTAAGGTGGATAAAGACCATTTTATCCATTTTGTTTTACTTATTACTTCTTATACTTAATTATATAGAATTTTAAATAATATCCACTGTTGAAAATGTTATTGATTTGAAAGGCATATAATAAAGCATACAGTTGTTGTAATTTTTCAAACTGTATTTTATAAAATATAGTACAGTTGGTGAAGGTGGATGAGTTTAAATACTTGGGATCAACAGTACAGAGTAATGGGGATTGTGGAAGAGAGGTGAAAAAGAGAGTGCAGGCAGGGTGGAATGGGTGGAGAAGAGTGTCAGGAGTGATTTGTGACAGATGGGTATCAGCAAGTGTGAAAGGGACGGTCTACAGGACAGTAGTGAGACCAGCTCTGTTATATGGGTTGGAGACGGTGGAATTGACCAGAAAGCAGGAGACAGAGCTGGAGGTGGCAGAGTTAAAGATGCTAAGATTTGCATTGGGTGTGATGAGGATGGATAGGATTAGAAATGAGTGCAATAGGGGGTCAGCTCAAGTTAGACGGCTGGGAGACAAAGTCAGAGAGGCGAGATTACATTGGTTTGGACATGTGCAGAGGAGAGATGCTGAGTATATTGGGAGAAGGGTGCTAAGGATAGAGCTACCAGGGAAGAGGAAAAGAGGAAGAAGGCCTAAGCAAAGGTTTATAGATGTAGTGAGAGAGGACATGCAGATGATGGGTGTAACAGAACAAGATGCAGAGGACAGAAAGATGTGGAAGAGGATGATCCGCTGTGGCGACCCCTAACGGGAGCAGCCGAAAGAAGAAGAAGTAAAGAACAATGTATCTTTCAATATAAGTCAATATGTTGCTTAAACCTCCTCTGCTATTTACAGTAAACTGTGAACCTCAACCCACCTTTTCCGTGAATAATATCGGGTTTTGCATGCAATTGGGAAAATGTGTACAACCATTTAGTAAATGGTTGATTGTGTACTAGTGAAAACTGCAGAGATTTGAAAGAAGAATTTCCTGGAGCAATTTTTGCATGTTGCTGATTTTGCCAAATTTTATTGCTGTGGCTGAATGGGACTTATTGTTCTTGTTATGTCAAAGGGGGTTCCACCAGATCGGAAGGGCTCAACAGTTTCAAAAATAAGTGGTGTTACTTCTTCCAAAAACACAAGGCAATGATGATTACAGGGAGAACACAATAAGACAGACAGAAAACAAAATTTTGCTTTTCCACTGGGTTTGACTATAAAATGGTTCTCTGTCTTTCCAAGGGGAGCTGGTGGATTTTCCTTTCCCCCTTTCCCACTGACAGTGCTTCAAAACACTCACCTGTCTGTCCCTCCGTAAACTTTTGTTTAGCTCACTCCTCTAACTCTAGACTGAATAGTATGTTGACAGCATATAATACACAATGTAATTTATGAAAATATTTACATTTATGGGCTTAGCAGACACTTTTATCCAAAGTGACTTGCAAAACATCTTGGTGCTGTCAAGGTGTATTTATGTTAACAGACCTTTTAACAGTTTTATTTATGAGCCATAACCTTCTCAGGGCTGGATCAGTATGGCAGTTTCCAGATTCCTTACTCTGTTATTGGTCTGTAAGGTTAAATCTGTTTCAGCCAAGATATTCTTACTGCAGTCTAAGAGGTCGTGTTCCTGTGCTTCCCATCCTTGTCTGCTGTCTTGAAAATTCCACTTGCCTTACAGTAGAATGAAGGATGTGCCTGGGGCCAGTTTGACTACTTAAATGTAATGTTTCTCTTATTTCGATCATTTTCTCTTTCTTTCTCTTTTCCTCTTTGTGTTGTTTTATGCACTTAGGTGGTTTATTAATTGATAATTAAGAAGTACATTTATTACCACAAGGATACTAGTAATGTCAAATGGTAAAGGTTGTTTATGAATATCTGGTTTTCAACTAAAATTCACAACAGCTGCCAAAATCTAATTTATCTAATGGTGGAGGGCCTATCAGTGATGTACTGAATAGGCATAAAGTAATATAAAAGTTCTCTGCAGTCCTTACTGGGCTCTCTCTCTTATTCCATGCCACAAGAACACCATTGTTTTTAAAATTTTTAGTACTGTAAATCAGAAATTGTTTATAGAAACAACCAGAGAGATATATGTCCATATGGACTTTTCATTAACTTTGGCAGAAAATTACTTTTCACTAAATATGAATGCATAAACACAAAGAGAATACAGCTTGTGGCATGAGACTGGGTTTTCCAAAATAACATTCACATGCAAAATCTATAATCGCTGAGAGCTAAAACACCACGCATACCATATTCTCTCCAAACAGCAAATCTTAAGATTAAACTGCATGAACTAAATGTATTCTCAGTTTCTCATTATAGTGTGTACTGCATATAGTGGACAACAACATAAAAAATGTATGGATAAAGGTGGATAATGAAAAACACTAATAACAGGGCCGTTCATATGCCTCTGATTGACTTGTGAAGTGTTCAGATAGCATTCTAGAATTTTATACAGTAGATAATATATTAAAATTCAGAATATTCTTTACCTGCAAGTACGGTTATCATGACTGCAAAAGGAGACTCATTGACTCTCAAAGGATTGACTTTTGGATTGAGAAGACATATCTAGTTGGTCAGGGTTCATGAACAATTGTGTCTTAACCTCCTTGACGGTAACCGCACGTGTCAGACGAACTTGTAATGCTATGTAAATACGATTAAGCCTGAGTCAGACTCAGGGTAATGTGTAATGATCCGCTTTACAATGTTAAGCCCGAATAACTCTTGGTACAGTATTCTGCTGCCATGTAGTGGATAAAATAATATAATTCTGCAAAACATCATTAATATTTCAACAGGTTCTGAACTTTATGATTAATATGGTAACCCTTTAATATCCATGAGGGTGGAGCCCTCAACCTAAAACACAATGACAAACAGAAAGCCATAAAGCCAGTTTTAGAGCAAACTGAAACTGAACAATTGCTCAAATTGAGCAACAGTGATGACAATGTGAATTTTTTGCTAGATTCCAACCTGTCAAGTTTCAGTGACGTTTGTGTTTGGTGTTGGCTTTATACTCCTGCTTAAAATCCTGCACCTCCTCGTTGCCCAAATACAAGTAACACTCACATAAAGATATCAGTTGATCACGATTAACTGGACTATTCACAATTTGTTAAATATAGTCTTGGTGGGGAAAATGGTTATTAAAATGAACCACTATGCTGAGCAGTGTCTGAAAATTCAGAATAAACCATTTGGTTGTTGCAGTCGCTGGCATCCTGTTGCTACAGATGATATGTGTTTCTTTTTCAGTCTTTTAATACTGCAGGGCATAGTGGTTATAACCAGTCCAAAGATGGTACTAGTCCACACACCAGTTGTTGCTGAGGCCTATTTTTGGTGAAGTTATTAGTGAGTGTTGCGTTTCATTCATTTTCAAATACAGTGGTACCTCAGTATACGTCCTTAATCCGTTCCAGGTCCTTGGACTTATACCAAACAGGACGTATACCAAACTAATTATTCCCATAAGAAATAATGGGGAAATGATTAATCCGTTCCCATGAAAAAAAATCCTATTGTTATTGGCATATTATACATTGATGGGGTTGTATAAAATAATTTAAACACTGCTTAATACTAAAATACATAAATACAAAAGCAATTAGATGAAATAAATGAAAATTTAACCTCACTTTACTTTTTAATAACGTCTTTGTTTTTCACAATCATAGATACCGTCGTTCTCGGCATATGGTATGCAACAGCCATGTCTCGGATACGCATGCCACCTTCATACTTTTCAACAATCAAGTCAAATTTACGTGAAAAAACACAAAATCACATTATGACGATGTGGGTTTGCTGTATGTTCCCATCTGTTGTCGGGGAGCCCTTGAACCCTACACCGTCGGTAATGTGCCTCACTGCTAAGCTCATCGGTAACAACAAAGCAAGGGGATGGTGAAAAAGTGCAGAGTGCTTTTATTAAAACAATTAACAAAACAAGGTGTTCAAATTAAAGTGCAGTCTCCAAAGTTCCAATAAGTAATCCATAAAATCAGAAGTGAAAAGTGGAGGTTAAAAACAATAAAAAAAAGTCTTCTTAAAAACAACAAGGTTAAAATAGGGGAGTCGTCCTAATTGCAGCTGACCTTCATTCTGCCTACTTCAGCTACTTCATGCACGCTCGCTCTCTCTCTCTCTCGCGCGCGCAACCTCCCATCCGTTCTTTCTTTTTCCTCCCCTTCTAGCCGACTCGCACTTCTATTTGTCAAGATAAACAGCCCCAAGAACAATCACGAATGTAGATGGTCTCTCACCTGTACACTTAGGTGAGAAACGCCCACATCGCGAATCACCCTGAGAACCTTCAGCCACATAACCACCACACCCCCTCACCAAGCCGCGGGCGCAGTGATTATTTATTTTAAAGCTGGCCTTTGACAGGAGCTGTGGACCCGCTATACCACACACGTGAAAATTCACAGAGAGTTATAGCACGGGTTGTTCACTGAATGCTAGCAACTGGCGCACTGACGCGAGTCGTATTCCAAACAAAGGTCGTATACCAAGCAAAATTTTTCATGTCCAAACAGGATGTATACCAAGTTGGACTTATTCCAAAGCAGACGTATACTGAGGTACCACTGTAACTACATTTTACTAATAGTGATGATTATGATGAAGCCAGTCACCCAGAACCAAAACTGTACAAATTGTGGGATGTTTATCAGGTGATCATCAAGAATATGTAGAAGGTGTACTGACAAAAGTCTCATGGGTTACAAGGGAAGGCTGTCATGGATGCAGTACATCACAACCAAACATGCACAATTTGGTATCAAGTTCTACATGCTGTGTGAATCAAGCTCTGGATACTTCTGGAATATTACAAAAAAAGTCTTTCCACATCTGCTCGAACAGTGCCCATGTGTGGTAATGACTATTTCAAAGCATATCACACAAACTTCTGTACTAAACCTACATCAGTACAGCAGCACACACTAATTTCCTACATTGATTATGATGACATTTCGGTATTCACATGTTTCTGTTACACAAAATAATATTTTTTATTTTGAAAAAATATTCAGCATCTTTGACTTGTTTTTCCATGGGTAAACATAAAGTTAAATAGGTTATGAGACAACTGGCTATGAATGAAAATGTCACTGCCAAATATCAGCAGTGTGTTAATAACCAGTAGATATAAATAAATAGCATTGTTAATTAAAACATGATAAATACAGCTGAACAACTGAGGTAGGAGAACATTAATGGCTAAGTTCATACTGCAGGTCCCTTGAATTTTATTTGTGTGTCTCAGATTAATTCTTTTTAAAAAGGTTCTAGCATATAGACTCAGAACTTTTCAGATCAGATTTGGATGACTATTGCATGTGGTACTATATCTGATACAGACGCATGTGCCTTGAATGTGATTTTTATGGTAACACTGAATTCAAAATTGCCTGGAAATGTACACTCCACAACTAATTTTACTTCAGTGTTTATGCAACCATAGTCATATCACTGTGTTAAAAATCAAGTTGAATGACAGAACCAATTCAGGGAGCAAATGATAAGAAAGTAGAGTGGTGAACTTAATTAGAATTTGGGGCCCATATGCTAGACATTTCCTTTCAGTAGAGAAGGGCACATGTTGAAAATATACTGTACTTTTTCCAAGAGATGTCTTGAGGACAAACTTTGAAATATGCAACTGTACATTCTTCTTGACATTCTGAACTTGTCAAACCACTCTTTTGAGTCAAAACACACACACCTTGTCCCACCAGTCTTCATTCTTCTTTCATTTCTAGGTTGTATATACAGATATGGAAATGATAGCTAATTTATTTTTTGTTTTATATTTCTTTCCTTGCCATTATGAGCTGAAAAACATCCTGCACAGAAACCATTGCTAAGTAGCATGTCAGCAACCATTCTGTTGGTGTTCATGATGGTCCATTAGGTTGCATCTCTCTGACAAACAAATTTGTTTTCATGAATTTCATTTATTTCAGACTAGATATATTAGATTTAGATCATTTGCAAAATTAATGTGACCAGTCAAGCAAAAAATAACTAGAAATGAGCCAAAAATGAGAATGTAGACACTTTCAGCTGAAGTGTGAACATGACCAGTGTTGATGATTTTCTACCTAGTGACCATTCTTGCCAGAGTAAGGTTTAATGCCTATTGGACTTTAGAAGGGATAACCCACTTACATATTTAAATTTATATTTATATATGTGGATGAGAGACCAATGAACAATTTGTGATTTTGTCCATGGTGGGTAATAGTGGGTAATAGGCATGCTATAGCTGTAGCTACTATACATGTCCTTGTCAAAATAAAATGGCTGGTGCTACCTATGTGTCTCAGCTAGTTTACACTTTTTTTCTCTCATATACTTATGTGGTCCATGTTCCAAGCCATCTTGGTTTCCTGGGCCCAAGCTACGTTTCACTCTGTGTGGTCAACAGCCCCTCTAGTAATTTCCTGTTGGTTTGGTATAATTGTCTAAACAAAACCCACACACTTTTCTTGGCCACATTGGCAGCTAAAAGAGCAGAGTGCTGCCTTTAACCTTATGAGAGGTTTAGTGTTTTAAGCTCATTGTGTTTCCATATTAAAATAATTTCCCTTCTCTGTCTCCGGTGTAAGTAAAAACGTTTTCTTTAAAGTGTCATTTTATTAAAGTAAATAGAATGCATGAGAGATTGTATTCTACAATGGAAAGCCAACAAATCTGAGTCACACATTCACACCTCCCGCGCTCGAGCTTGTTGCTGACCTTCTCAGAGAATAATTTCCCCAGCTTCTCAATTTAATATTGCCACACTAAATATATCTTTTTTTTTTATTTGCCATGTTTGTTTTGCAAATAACTGTGATCTGTGCAAGCAGCTGAGACTTACAATCAAGGATGTAAATTGTTTCTCATTTTTTGGTGAGTAGGGCATATGTTGTACAGGGGAGATTCTAATTTTAAGAGTGGGGATTCTTCTTCTTCTACAGGTTCTGTGATTGATTATATATGTGTATTAAGTGTTTTTTGTATATTTTAAATATTACACACATGCACACTTATTGCTGTTCATTGACAATGAGTTGTTAGGAGGAATTGCTTTTTGTTTCCATTTTTAAATGAAACCCACATAACACCTTCTTCATATAAATTTGCAAAGGTATAACCCTCATGAAAAACTATAATGTACAGTAAAATTACAAACTTGCCAAACTCTGGAATTTAAAGAGACACTGAGTCCTTCTTCTAATTCTTGGGAAAGGCTTGACCACTTATTCAACTTAGAAACAGTAATATTTGTAGCCATCCACCATTCTCACAGTCATTTCCACAGATTCGCTTTTCCTCCATTGTGTGGAGAAATCACGTGAGATCTGAACTAGGCATATGAGTGGTCCAGACTTCTTACTGTGGACTAGTAGACAGGCTGATGTGGGGGGATTGTAAACTACATGTTGTAAAATGACAGTTGCCGTTCTTTTTAGTGTTTTATTCTTTTCTCATCTGTTTACCTCTTTCTATATACCATATATCTGTAACTAAACAGCTACATTAAAGCAGGCTTTTTTTTAGTTGAACAGAAGCAAATGTTTTGCATGCACATTTTAAAATTTTTTATGATATAAGAAATTTCCTAGCTCTTCAGTGCTTTGATCAGTTGGCCTGTAGTCACAGTTCTCAATTTTCTTTGAGTGAATAACTGTT
This sequence comes from Polypterus bichir lapradei, assembly GCA_026402145.1. NCBI lineage: Eukaryota > Metazoa > Chordata > Cladistia > Polypteriformes > Polypteridae > Polypterus > Polypterus bichir. The sequence continues at coordinate 9,124,391 of JANRMT010062795.1, forward strand.
TTTATGCCATAAAGCAGTAGTTTTCAAGTTCTGTCCTTGGACTCCTGTGGCTGCAGGTTTATGTTTTTTTAGAAATCAACCAATATTTATAAGACATTGAAAATGCTTTGCCATAGCTATAAATGCTTAGCTATTCTTTCATTCGTACCAACTATCAATGATGAGCAGAACAAACACCATTGAATGATAAAAGGGAGCAGATACATCAATGTTACCCACATGTGGTTATTAGTGAATATATATTAAATAACCAGAGCATTAAAGTATATAAAAGCAAGATAATATACCATACTATTTTCTAAGCCTGCTTAATCCTGAGCAGAGGTGTGGGAGGCTGGACCCTAACCCAGAAAGCATAGGGCACAAGGCAGGATCAATCCCTGGACAGAGTTCCAGTGTAAACACGCATGTGCACTGGGGCCAGTTTCACAAGTTACACAGGGATGAATTAGTTCTTTTTATCACACATAAATGCTTAACTTCCTTCAATATAAATTTAATACAAGCAGTTTTTAATTTCTGGATCTGTATAAGGAAATAAAAACTTGTTTAATTGAGGAAGGAGTCTAATTTAAAGAAAAATAAGTTCGCTTCACTTTCACTTCTGAAAAAGAATGTGAGCCAAGTGCAAGTTCAATCTCCCTCTGTTTCAATTCCATAGTTTGTACTTTTAAAGAGAAGCAGCTTCTATTTAGTTTATATTTACTAATGGGGAGTGCTAATGAAACAAAGAGATCACTATGATTGTTGAGCATTTTCAGTGTTAATTAATTTGCATTTACTAACGTGTTATGGATACTGTGAGATTTGGGAGTGCCCTGGGAAAAAAAATTAGATAAAGACTCGGAGAAGAATGGACAAAAGAAGGGGCAAGCTGAGTTCTAGATCATAGACAGGTAGCAGTCAAAAGTTTTTGGACAAACAAAAAGAAATTTATGAATAAATAAATACCTAGCCTGCTCATGTGCTTTATAAAAAGTTTTCACACTTACCAAATACGTCTACTTTGAAGCAACATAGCTTTCATTTTAAGACATGTGCCTTTTTTGTTTCACAGCCATACTTGCAACAACAAAAGTAAACTGGAAAAAATACTTTTTATCACAGACTCTTGAAACTATTTTTCTTGAAGTAAAAATAAGTTTGTTCCTCCCTTATATGCTCACAGAAGGTGTCATGGCTGGACTTTTCACCTCACCCACTTTTCCCACGCCATTTTCACCAAATTTCAGAAGCTACAAGCTGCGTGTTATGCTACTGTTGGTCTCTGCAATTCCGTTTGTTCAACAGTTACATTCTGCCGTGGCTTGTAACAACAGACATATGCACTCAAATTGTATGATTTTTTTTCTTCCAAAATGGTGTGTACTTTTGGCCTATTACATTTTCTGTTGTTATTTTACATAGCCCCCGTGACCCTGTAGTTAGACAGGGGTGTCGAACTCCGGGCCTGGAGGGCCTCAGTAGCTACATGTTTTCATTCTAACCCTTTTCTTTTCCCCTCATTTTAATAGCCCTGTGTTTAAGGATTCAGTCCTCTTAATTGATTCTTTTCTTCATTACATGGCAGCCAAACAGAAATGAGACATGAAACGAGCCAATAGATGACCAGCTAAACTGCGGCTTCAAACTCCAACCAATTTCACTCCAACCAGTTTCTTAATGAGAAGTCAATTCTTGCTGTTATTTAAATCCATTATTTATTTTCATGGATTGTTGATGCTTTCATTCTGCCACAGCAGACAATTCCAAAACTATTAATTTTCTGTTTTTTTTAAAGAACACCCTCAAATTTTTGGTGACCTGAGAGATCTTACTGAGGTATTCACCTTTCTTTATTTTCATATATTTGGTGATGGGCGCAGGTGAGCTGGTCATATGGATTTTTGTTTTGTGTCTCATTATTGTTTGGCTGCTAATTAAGGAAAAAGAAACAACTAAGGGGTCTGAGTCAAGTTAATTAAAACTATGGCAAAAGAAGTGAATTCGCAGCTAAAACTGGTCACAAGTTAAAAAGACGGTTAGAATGAAAACCTGCAATGCTGCGGCCCTCCATGACCAGAGGTCGACACCTGTGAGTTAGGATATAGCGGGTTAGATATTGGATGGATGGATATTTTACATAGCATAATGAGCAAGAGTTATGCCAAATGGCAGTATGATGGTGAAGAGCATGCATAAGAGTTTCTCTGTACTTTGTACACATAAAAATACATTTGAAATGGTGCTTTACTTTTTTTTTATAAAAGTGTTAGATTTTTGGAACAGCCAAGCCTCCTGCATGTCTAAACGAACTTAAGATAAATTCACAGGGCTAGTCAATACTAATAATGTCAAAACAGTGCATGGAAACAACTCATCCTGGACCTGAGGAGTGTAATGGACGAAGACAAGTAGCGAGCTGATGCAAATAACTGGCCTTCTTTAAAAATCACTGAATCTTGCACAATTTTTTTGCTTTTTACTTCCTAAAATCACATGCATACACTGTTTTGAAAGATACTGTATGTACAATCTCAAAACACAGATTAATATTTGATAACATTCTTGGCTAGAAAAATAAACATTTGGTAAGTTTTAATGCTTTTCTTTTTACATTGAACCCTGGTGTCTTTTACCTCCATTCATAAAGGACAAGAGCTTTACAAAAAAATTTCATGTGGCAATTAATACATCCATCCATCCATTATCCAACCCACTATATCCTATCAGCAGGTCACAGGGGTCTGCTGGAGCCAATCCCAGCCAACACAGGGTGCAAGGCAGGAAACAAACCCTGGGCAGGGCACATATGCACCAAGCATACACTAGGGACAATTTAGAATCGCCAATACACCTAACCTGCATGTCTTTGGACTGTGGGAGGAAACCGGAGCACCCGGAGGAAACCCATGCAGACACGGGGAGAACATGCAAACTCCATGCAGGAAGGACCCGGGAAGCGAACCCAGGTCTCCTTACTGCGAGGCAGCAGTGCTACCCACTGCGCCATCGTGCCGCCCGCAATTAATACACCTTGTTTAAAAGCTCTGTTATTGTGAATAGTTAAGTGAGCAGAAGATTAACTGATCTCCAAAAGGCATAAAGTTAAAGATGACATATTTGTTTGATATTGTAAGCAAGATTACATTTTTATTTCCATAATTCACAGGTACATAATACCAAAAAAATTAAAAGGACCTGAAACAAAAGTTTGGGCACCCGACATGGTCAGTACTTTGTAACACTCCCTTTGGCAAGTATCACCACTTGTAAACACTTTTTGTAGCCACCTCAGAGTCTTTCACTTCTTATTTGGGGTATTTTCTCCCATTCTGCATTGCAAATGTCTTCTAATTCTGCAAGATTCTTGGGCCGGCTTGTATGCATTGCTCATTTGAGATCTATCCACAGATTTTCAATGATATTTAGGCTGGGGGATCGTGAGGTGAGAGTTGTTAGGAGCATGTGCTGATAGCGTGTTGCCACACCCACCACACGACTAACCACCAAGATTGAGACCCAAGTGCAGTAGGTGACACTCAGCACCACAGTGGAACAGTGTGAGGTTTTTTTTTATGGTGGCTGGAGTGCCAGTCCTGCCACCAACCTCCAAGTTTTCCCTGTAAATTGGAGGACCTGTTTGCAGGGCTGGACGCATATTAACATCATACCCAGGACAAAGTGATTGCAGATTAAGAGCCTTGCTGAAGGAACCATTGGAGTGAGGTTACTTCTGGCATTTACAGGATTCGAACCGGCAACTTTCCGATTGCCGGCACAGGTCCATAGCCTCAGAGCCACCACTGCCACCATGGAAAAAACTGTTAGCTTGTGCCTCTTGAGGTATTCCATTATAGATTTTGAGGTGTGTTTCAGATCATTATCTTGTTGTAGGACCCGTTCTCTTTTTAACTTCAACTTTTTTTAGATGGTGTGATGTTTGCTTCCAGAATTTCCTGCTATTTATTTGAATCCACTCTTCCCGCTACCAAAGACATGTTCCCTGTGGCACTGCCTGCAACACAAGCCCAAAGCACGATTGATCCACCCCAGTGCTTAACAGTTGGAGAGGTGCTCTTTTCCTGGAATTCGGCACTCTCCGTTCTCCAAACATACCTTTGCACATTGTGGCCAAAAAGTTCTATTTTGACTTCATCACTCGACAAAACTTGTTTCCAAAATGCATCAGGCTTGTTTAGATGTTCATTTGCAAACTTCAGGGGCTGAATTTTGTGGCTAGGATGGTGGAAAGGTTTTCTTCTTTTGACTCTGCCATGAAGATCATATTTGTTCAGGTGTCAATGCACAGTAGAACAGTGCACCACCACCACAGAGTCTGCTAAATCTTCCGGAAGGTCTTTTCTAGTCAAATCAGGGTTTTTATTTGCCTCTTTAGCAATCCAATGAGCAGTTGTTTCAGAAAATGTTGTCTTCCAGACCTCATCTTTAGGGGTCCATGGCTGCTGATTGTTGGCACAAGGTTTGAGGAGTCAGAGAATTTATGCAGCTTTGCAAATTTTCTAACGATGACTGTGAACAAACCGTAACCCTAGCGAGACAATTCAGGTTGGAGAACGTCTCAAATATCTTGGGGTGCCCAAACTTTTGCATGGTGTTTTTTTTCCTTTTTTCACTGTACAATTGTACAAAACAAAACCATTACACTAATCATGCATAAAAGATTAAAAGAAATGTGTCATCTTTAACTTTACAACTTTTGGCGATCAGTTCATCTTCTGCTCACATAACTGTTCACAGTAACAGACATTTTAACACTAGAATTACCAGAGCCTACGAAAAAACTCGTAATTCCGTTCCACCTTAAATTGCTTCTTAAATCCCTTCACACCTCTCCGCCAGTGTCCTTTGTCCTCTAAATGTGCTGATAAAGAGAAGCTAGGAGCAGCCGGCTATTCCATCCCCCCACCAATTTAGAACGTGCACGAACTTCTCCCAGCTCATGCCTTGATTGAGTATCTGGGAGTGAAGTGGAGTTTTAGAGTGGAAATAATAGATCGTTATTTGGAACACACGCATTTCATGTCTGTTCCGTTTCTACAGTTTCTACAGCAAAGTTGCTCATGGAGTCACCAATCTGAGGAGATGTAATAAAAGGAAAATCAGCTGATTACATTGTGTATATATATTGTGTGACAAAGGTACTGTACAAGTTGAACTACATGATTTTGCTTGTACTGAATTTAACTTTCTACTAATATGAGAACATGAGTGCAGCACGGTGGCGCAGTGGTAGCGCTGCTGCCTCGCAGTTAGGAGACCCGGGTTCGCTTCCCGGGTCCTCCCTGCGTGGAGTTTGCATGTTCTCCACCTCTGCGTGGGTTTCCTCCGGGTGCTCCGGTTTCCTCCCACAGTCCAAAGATGGATAGGTGGATTGGCGATTCTAAATTGGTTCTAAATAGTGTGTGCTTGATGTGTGGGTGTGTTTGTGTGTGTCCTGCAGTGGGTTGGCACCCTGCCCGGGATAGGTTCCTGCCCTGTGTTGGCTGGGATTGGCTCCAGCAGACCCTCGTGACCCTGTGTTCAGATTCAGTGGGTTGGATAATGGATGGGGTGGATGAGAACATGAAATTCATAAAACATATGAGTTTGAAAAACTTTCCCACAGATATTCTCTACTCATAAAAGCATTGCATTTTGTTATTCATGTTAACAACCAGATGTGCAGGTATTGTTTATTTTATGCTATATGTCATTTTTTAGATGTTCACATTAATTCTAGTCAATCAGTGGCTTTTACTTTAAATTAGAACTAAAAAGCTAAACTCAATATTCATTAGCGTGACTGTATTTAGATCTGTAGTTCACCTATAAATGCATTTGAACATTTCTTCATGAGCAAATCTCTTTCCAGGAGCCAGAGTAAAAGGCATTCTCACTGTGCTCTTGTGGTGGTGGAGGGTAAGACTTGATATTTTTAGTGAGGGTCTCTTCTGCTGATTTGATTCAAACTGGAATTACTTGAAGGGGTCCAAAAAAAGTAATACTGTTAAAATTGAGTTTATTCTTTATACTTATTTGAGTAGGAAATCTGCATGGGTCCTTTTCACTTCAGAACACGAATGGATGGTCTAATGGTGTGGGAGGAATTTGCTGTCCTTAAGTCATTATAAAATATTTCATGCTGAGCTTGTGATAATTATTACAGCCCCTGTCCTGTGGCCTCTTCGTGAAAATATCTTCACACATTTGATTGTGTTATTCTATTGAGTATCATTGCCTATGTCCTAAGGCTAAGAAGGTAAAGGCTGGTTTTAGAAAGATGTAGAAGAACTGTAAAGTAAACAGGAAAGAGTTCAAATTATAAAAGATAAAATATGGATTGGCTTAGATGACTTTTATATTTGCCATGTTTTTACTTTTTGTTGTGGACAGTGAGAGGAGCATATGGTAGTTTCATAACTTCCAGAGCAAGATGCTCTAGAGCTATACAAAAAAGATGAATCGGCAGAAGAAGTGTTAGAGTTATGTAGTGATATCCCAAGCAACAGACGTCTAAGCATTTACTGAACCTGTTCTAGTTTTTAATAATTGCTCTAGTTTTTAGATTCTAACATGTTATGTTCTATCTTTACCATTTACTTAACAGATTATAAACCTCCAACTCCACCCCAAGGAACTGGTTTTCACCGATATCAGTTTTTGGTATTTGACCAGCCTACAGATAAGATTCTTCAACTTAGTCCAGAAGAAGAAAAGTCATTAGGTAAGATCTGAAAAAGTGATGTGGCGATCCTGTTTTGGTATCACAGTCATCTTCATTTTCAATTTGCTTTTTCATTTTGAATGTTGTTGTGCCACACTCCAAAATCATTGGATGTTGCCTTTACCTTGGAAATATTTTCCAGGTTCTCTTGGGAAGTTCTCAAGACAGTCCAAGCTCAGTAGCAAAATGTAATTCCCAATGTGTCCTAGGAATACTCTTATCCTATTAGGAGGTACTTGGCACACTCAAGGAAGGAAACATTGAGGACATCCTAATTATATGCTGAAACCATCACAACTGATTCCTCTTGATCGAGATAAGCAGCAGTTCTAAGAGGCCTTCCCATCTTAATCCCATTGAAAAGAGAGGCAGCTCAGCAGCTCTCCACCATAATGACAGTTTGACCACTTATTCCAGTTTTTTCAGTCACTGTCCACAGCTCTGGACCATAGATGAAGATGGGGATGACCAGTAAACCTAAAACTAGCTCAATGTCTTAGGTTCCATTTCACCACCACAAAGGTACAATGCCCTGTTGCTTTGCACTGATTCATTAGTCTCACTTCTGCCCTCATAAATGAACCAGACCTTTAGGTATTTAAACTCCTCAGCTTGAGGCATCTGTTCACCTCTTACCAGTTAAAAAAAAATATTGTTTTCTGGGTGAGGAAGTCCTAATTCAAACCCATTCCACATCACACTGTATGGCACACAATTCCAGTGTACACTGGACATTACACTCTGATGAGGCCAGCAGGACAACTAAATTTGTAAACAGAAGAGATATAGCCCTTAAATTCCCAAATGCATGCTATCCAAACCAAGCTGTAGCCTTTTAGTCATTGTAGAAACATCAGCCACAGAGTTATATCCAGTTCCAGTGTTTCTAGCACTGTCTCCATCTCAGTGGTATTACTTTCCTAAAAGCTGTACTTCCACCTCTCAATAATAACTACAGTGTCATCATATGAGGTCAAATGTTTCCCCACCCTTGCTGAGAATGGCCTGGTTGAGACCCCATTTCCCTTTACTCAGTCATTGAAGGGTTTGTCTTGGATCTTTTTGAGGTTCACCACTGTCGCTAAACTCCAGCCACACACAGGTATTCACTTCAGGCACTGCTGTTGCTGATTATCTGCACCCTGGTGTTTGAGCTGGGTGTTCAATATAAACATTCCATAACTAGCACAGAAATCCAATATCAATTGTTCAGGTTCAAATTAATCCAGTATCACAATCCTGATGACCCTGTGTGAAAATGCATGTCACAAATAGCTTTTTATATCCCTTGTTTAGCGTTTTGAGCTTTTTCTGGTAGAGATAAAAATTGCCAAAGCCACACTTAACAGCTGTAACAGGCATGCATGCAACGTACTGGCAGGGGCACTAAATGTCACTTGGAGTGTAGCAAGTATGGGTTGGTGCCAACATTTGCATCCTGTTTGGACGTCAAAAAATGCTGGATGCTTGAATAGTTTTTGTTGACTTCAAGACAGTTTGTGTTTTCGGAGGCTGGTGCTGGTGGGAGGCTAGCTGGCTGGTTGCATGCTGCTGTGGGTTGGTTGTCTGGTGTGTGGCTGTTGGTAGCAGACACATTGTATGAATGTACAGTATATGCACGTGTAGACACTTTGCTTTATTCAAGGCACATGCATACATTTCACTCTAAAGCATGCCTCTGGGGGTTTTAAAAGCCGGCAGTGAGTGTCTGAGGGTAGGTTTTTTGATCAGGACAGAACCTCCTTAGCTCCCTAAAGTGAATTAACCCTGGGTTTGGCATCATTAGAAGCAGGTACTAATTAACTTGGCCACCACTCTACTCTTTGACTCTGTTCTAGACAAGGCAAGTTCTTTCTCAGGTGATATTTGTTCTCTTATTACAAGTGAAATTTCACCCTATTTTTTTATGTGCTTTCCACTTTTACATTCAGGTAACAGCTGCATCATAATAAAACAGAATGAGTGTCATGGTAGTGGAATGGATAATGTTGCTTCTTCCTAGTAAATCACTATTTACATATTCTTCCCGAGTTTATGTGAGTTTTCTCAGAATGTTCTTTCTTCTCACATCCCAAAGACAAAGTGAGGGTAACAAGTGTCTCTAATTTGTCCATGTGTGAGAGACTGTAGGTGTGTTTCTGAGTGTGGCTTGCAATGGACTGCTGTTCAATGCAGGATTTATTTCTAACTTTCACCAAATGCTACCAGGGTAGGCTTAGGTTCTACAATACACTGCATAGGACTAAGTAAGCTAAAAAAAATGGATGGATTATAAAATAAAAGTAACCTTCATATCATCATCTATTTAATACTCAATTTATTTGTACTTTGGATTGGGTGTCACTGATGGCTATCTCATCAGCAAAGATGCTTAGCTGGGAGTTAATATGATGAGTGATCAGTCAACTCATGACTCATTTTTAAAAAAAGGGGGACAAAAGAAAGTGTTCCTCTACAGCATAGTAACACAAAACAGCACAGGCACAGAAAAGAAGGTAAACAATACCTCAATTGTTGAATGTGACTGTATTGTGGATGTGATACAGTCTTCAAATATATTTGCAGGAATTTTTTTTTAATTAAATTTGGTTTTATACAATTTGCTTGTGAAGAAAAAAAGAAAATTGTCCAATAGCCTCTATGGAATGCCTTGCCATTGAGTTTTGAACCAACTGCAGTAGGGGAATGAAGTGGGGTAATGAGTGCCACCCCTGCTTGAGTGGACACAGCCCCCTTCACCTCTGCTATAATGGCTCCTAGTAAGTTAATATGTCCACTTTAAAGTAACTACTGTTGACTGTGGAACAAAGCACTGCATGCTTTCAATCAAAAAACCCTAGTAATTTTGAAAAAACGTGTATATAGCACCCTAAATCAAAGTTATTTTTTGCAGCACTGGATTACAGTATTTTTCCTAATTCTATTATTTTACAGCTCAGTTCAGTTTATTCTTATAAAGAAGTTGTCTCAGAAGACTGTCATATAGTTATTACTCCGATTTGAAAAAAAAAAAATATATATATATATATATATATATATAAAGTTGTGTAACATTTGCATGAACAAACACACATATCAATTTGAGTATATAGTAGATGACCAAGAAAAAGATCTACTGTACATACAGTACTTTATATTGACAGCTCCTAACAGGGGATTTGAGCATACATCAAAACATTTTTGTGTAGGTTTAGTGCCAGTTTTCAAAAGTGACATTAGTTGATATTTTTTTTTTCAGATCATTAGAAACTCTTCTACAAGAACAGGTCATTCATCCCAACATATCTCATTATTTACAATTTATGTACTGTACAGTTTTTGACAAGTCAACATTTGAAGATCCCCAAAGGAAATACTTTCAGATGCAAATGTCTTAGAATCTGATTTAAAACTATAATACTGGTAGCAAAGATGAATCAAATACAGAACTAAGATTTATCACCCATTACTATCAATAAAACAAACATATACCTACAAAATATGGAGTGTCCTTTATCCTTCCTGGAGTATGTTTAATGCTGTTAGCACATATAAATACCACACTCAATACTTCACTCAGATATTTTCATGGTTACTTTTGTTTGCTTTATTAACTTGTATATTCTTTTTAAATTTAGCATTGGATTTATTGTGAACTCGTAATTCTGGAATTTAACAGAAATATCATAGCTAGAAAATAACTTTAAATATATACAGTATATATACAGCATGGCTACATTGTGAGTAATGGGCACAGTGGGTAGCACTTCCTCTTTGTGAATACAGCATCCTGGGTTATCCATGTGGAGTTTCAATATTCTCCTTCTGTTTGTGTGAGTTGTTCACTGGGCACTCCACGCAGGAACATGGTGAGTTTATGTTTCCGGCCTTGGGCCAGTGCTGCCAAGATAGGCTCTGGTTGCAACCAGGACCCTGAATAGGATTAAGTGGACTTGAGAATGTTATGTTATTTTCTGAGTGAGAAGACCTTCAGCAACAGCAAATTAATTAAAGATAGCTTTGTTGGTACGAAATGAGAAAACTTGTAAATCACTCTGTTATTATCTACCTAAATGATAACATAGTAAATGTTTGTCAGCACAGGTTTTTCTCCCAAATTTAACCACCCATCTATTCATGTTCCAAACCCGCTTTTCCAGAGCAGGCTCACAATCATAAGCTCCCAAATTCTAGTGACCCTGGCATATTCACAACATTAGTAGTTTTTCTTCTGGTTACCACCATAGTGAAAGAAAAATACTTTCTCTTCCAAGGTACTTCACAAGTTGTTAATTTGAAGTCGCCTTACTAATGAGCATTATTGTCTAGTACAGGACAGCCCAGAATGCATTGGCTATATTGGATTTTCAAATGCAGTTACTAAAATATTCTGACCACCAGTGCTTGGCTTTTGTAATATATCAACTTCAGCATTAAACCTTCTCTTTAGTATTTTTTCCAATGAAAAATACTTCTTTATTTGTTTTTGTTCCTCTACTGCTTATGTTGACTGAAGAGAAGACACATTTCTTTTTTGTCATCCACTATTGCCGATTCAATTTCGAAAGGATATTTACACAGCTTTGATCTAACCATTGTCTTTTGAAAGAAAACCATCACCGTTAACATGGTATTAAGCACTTTGTTTAATTCCTTGTTCCTAATTCTGCTTCATTTATTAGAGTCAAAGAAGTGGGGAGTAATTGGACTCCTAATGAGATTGTTTCGCTGAAATTCAGTCAGCGAGCGGATTGCTTAACGAGTCTCAATTTGTTGAAATTTCAAGGGAAGTGTGAAGCTTTGTGGATTAGGATCCTGTGCCATGCTACACAGCTATTATCGTTGAGACGCTCACTCAGTGGCAAAGGAGAAAAGTATCATTAATTATGATCAGGTCTGTTTAATTTAAAAGAACCGAGAAATGTATTTTTCCCCATCCGTTTGAAATTTTCTCTTGTCGTGGCTGTTGCATAGTGTCGCTCTAATTTTTTTTTTTTAATTAACTATACCTTAATTTACATATTTAATCCAATAAATGTTCTAACAAATGCTGCATTTTCCTGTTAAATAATTAAAGGAACAAAAAATATGCTGTGTTTGTCTCAGGGCAGTTAAATCATTTACCAATCCCCTTACCCCCCACCAATCCACTGGAGTGCAAAAGGGGTATCAATGTTGACAATAGGCCTTGATAAACCGCCATTCCTGTCACTCACCATTCCCCAGGGCATGGGGAGACGTGGTCTTCGGTATGTGAGTTCCATTTCTCTAGGTCATTTCCAGATCTGGTCATGCTGATCATGAATGTTTGAGATGGCATTTATTTTGGCAAAATACAACAAAAACATGAATACATGTAAGCCCTTTAAAATGTTTTGGCCTCCACATACCATTGTTGTCTTTGGGATTTACTCTTCTCTGAAGTCAACCTCCATTGCTCTTATTCCATCCTTCCGTTCATTTATATCCATTTTTCTGAATCTTCTTAAACCAGTTTGTAGGTTGCAGATCCTACCCTGTCCCATTTTTTGTCCTTGAATATTTTATCTCTTTCAAGTGGCAATTTCACATCATAATGCAAATCTCACATGTTTTAATCGTTAAAGTAAAGGTTCCAGAACATGATGCTCCCGGCTGCTCTTAATTGCTTTTATTTCACTCCCATTCTCTGCTTTACTCTAGAAGTAGTAGAGTAACAGCCGTATTTCTGTTATATGCCAGCGTTTCTCAACCTTTACGTATTTGTGAACCGAGTTTTCATAACAGTTTTAATCGCGCCCCCCTAACTTTTTTTGAAAGAAGCCCACAAATGTGTCCTTTTTTAATTAATGATATATCATAGATGCATATTTTATTATACCTACTTAACTTTTATCGACATTTATGTAACTCTATATTTATTTTTCTAGTATCAGAATGTAGTTTAAGTTAATTTGTTTTGGTTTCAATAGATGTATTTTTCATATTTTCAATTCTTGTTTTCTTTTTTTCATATCTTCAAGCCCCCCCTAGGGGTGCCCGCCCCACAGTTTGAGAACCACTCTCATATGCATTCTTCATTATGTTTGTTATCTTTCATGATCCTCAATTCATATTAAGGTTTTCTAGTGCAAACTAAAAAGTCTTTTTCAGTTTAGCAAAGCTGAAAAGATGTCTGGCCAGCATGGTGGTGTTGAGATTAGCTATGCTCCCTTTATAGCTCTTGGTACTGGTGTGAGCTCCAAAGTGTTTCCCATTTTCTTCATGTACTTTTCTTGGGGTACTCTGGTTTTCCTTCCACATTCCAAACACAAGCAAGTTCAATTGGTGCCTCTAGATTGACTGGTGTGTGTGTGTGTGTGTGTGTGACTGACACAGTCTATAGGGCCAAGTTCTGTCTTCTGGTCAGTGCACCCTTCATCGCCTCTTACTGGTTTATGTGAGTTCAGAAAATGCATGAAGTGATGGAAGAAAATTGTAATGTTTTGTTTTTGTAAACAGCACACTGTGATAAACAGCAATTGTTATGTAGATTTACTTAAATTCTTTATGTAATACAGATAAAGATGGATTAAACAATCAAGGGTGTTTGGCGCTGTCCTGCATTTCACTGCTGCTTCTATCTGCTCTCTGTGTGGAGTCTGCATAGTTTCTTCATGTAATGGCAGGTTTTCCTCCTCCAGCTACTTCAGTTTTCTTTGCCCAAAAGATGTCAATGTTCCCCACTACACTACCGTGCCTCCTCAAGTTAAAAAATCAGACAAATTAAAAATTATATGAAATAAAGTCCTGAACTAGAAGATGTGGGTTTGATAATGGATGGCTAAATGGAATAAACTTAAAAGCTGTCTGGAAAGTGTTTAATAGTGTTTCAAATTAGTGATTTTAATGCTAGCAGTGACTAAAGTGTGTAAAACCTGCAGATTTCAATGTTGTCCTACTGAGAAGGCAATTTCTTGCAAGTGCCAAATCATAACACTCCCCACTGTCACACAAAATCATGGATTTGATGGTTAAATCCTTCACTCTTTTGTTGCCATTGTTCTATATACACTGTATTTTTATTTTCAGTTAAAAAATGTAAAATTTTAAGCAATTAAAATAGTGTCTTTTTTGGGGATGGTTGGTTTTTAACAGGGTGGAAGAAAGAGGCAGCAGTGCACAGTAAAAAAGCAGTTTCTATTACCTTTTATCTTTACCAAAGGTTCTGCTCCCCGGTTTGTATAGAGATTGCAAAGGAACCACTACAGCAGTGTCACAGTTCGAAGAAGCTTACTGTGCATCTTGAGTGTAGTGGAATTATGAAGTCAATGCTCTGTTTGGTGTTATTGCATTTTCACTTGTTACAGTAGCCTTCCAAAACACCTTATAGTGTCTTTCACTTTATCAAGAAGTGTGTCTTTTCTTTGTCTTAATGTAACAAAATGACGAGTACCTTAAGTTACACCCAACATAGCATCTAAACAAAGCTGACCACCTCCTTTCTGCAGTGGACGTGACCTGGTGTGGATAGCATTGATGACTTTGTCCATTTCTGTCTGTCTTTCTTTTTATATGTGTATAACTGCACATGCATTTGTTATGTACTTTACGGAGTGACAAGGCATATAAAGAACAGGGAAATTCCCATTTGAACACAGAAGGAAAAAAGGCACTGTGCATCCTTCTTATGGCATGTATTATCAGTGTTAGCACTCGGGGATTTCTTGTTTCGTTAGACAGAATGTCAAAGCTGGTGACAGCGGAGGCCGGAACACTCACCCTGTGCATTTTTACACTGAAATAGATCAAGGTCATATGTAATGCAAATAAGAAGGGGCTTTACATTTAGACCTTATAAAACATTAAGTGTGCCTTCGTACTTTTTTTTTTTTTTTTTAAAGCACTGTAACCAGGGAGGGCTTGCCTGGAGTGCCGCCTTAATCCAATATCCCAAACAGTTAATTAACTGACAGATGTTTTCCCAGTAATATTTAAAACCTGTTTAGTATGTCTTTTAATTAATGCCTTATGCTAATTAACAGTAATAATTAACAGTGATCTAGATGGTTGAATGATTTTTACTGTAAACATAGTATTATATAAATTGTAGTTAGTTCTGTCAAGTACATACGTGCAACAAATTGCTGTTTGCATATTATAAGCTTTAAATGACATATTTAAGAAGAATGTAAGGCAATTAAAGGACAAGAAAGGAAATGCTTCACATTATAAGAGCAAGTCCATTCATAAGCTCTTAGCAGTCATTTCTCCTTATGGTTTGCAGCTAAGGTCAAAGTATTTATATGAAATTTTAAAAGCTAAACAAACCTAAATATTACTTGAGAAGTTAAAATTGGGCCAAGTGCTCGTATTAGCAGTGGGTGAACAGTTTGGTTCCTAAAATCCATTTCTTAAATGATGAGCAGCATCTGTGTAAAGTTTTGTACCCCCACATCCCATTCTCCGCTACTCCTGCTCTGTCCCCTCTTATTTCTGCACCAGTGCTAACAGTTTTATGAAGTTTTATTGAACACTTAATGCTGACAGTTTCATAGAATTGTCTATAACACTCTAGAAGCTAAACTGTAACATGTTAAAGAATAGAGGTGAGGAAGAGTGAGAAGGAAAGACAGCTCCACCTTAATTTATTCAAATTATTTACCCTGACAACGTTCAGTTCTCTATGTCCCTTATATAGTTCACATGACCAAATAAAATCATAATATAATATATAACAAATTATAGCCTTTTTTGCCTGATTATATAATGTATGAATTACATAATTATGTAAT